>QVRM01000325.1:302500-691365 GCA_003439945.1 Dermanyssus gallinae | reverse complement strand
ATACATTTGGTCTTATATTTAATACTTTGCACCGTGTGCACAATAATAACAATATTAGAGTCCAGTCACCGACGACGTATCCAAATGATCGACTTCTATAAACCTCAACCTTCACCCTCCAGCAAACAGACTTGCTCGATAGCGTCAACTCCTTATTGGCGTTGTAGCTGTACCATGCCGAGTTCTACATTCCCGGTTGACTCAGCATAACGGCTGCATCGCGCGACAATGTTATTATTATTATTATTATTAGCAGCTTCTTTCTCGCTGCGTTACGTAGATGTCAACCTCTCTCTGTCTCTCTCTCTCGCTTTCCTACTTTGTATTTCCCATTTTGTATTCCTGTTTCTTAATTTGTCTTTCAATCCATGGTTTTAGTACAATACGAGTTTGTTTTCTACGCGTGAACGAGTGTTGTGTTGACTTGGTCGACTTGGCACGTTTCGAGTGTCGATTTGAGGATGCCGCAGTGGAATAACAGTTGACGAGCGTTCTGTGTGTATGCACGTCTAACTGTCACGTACATGTTTGAGCACGGCCGTCGACTCTCAGCAGGCAGCATGCTTAACATGCACTCCTACTCACTGTCACCGATCTGGTCTGTTCGACTTCCGTCTCCCACATATTTAGCTTTTTCTTTCTCCCTGTTATTTTCATATGCAGTCTTCTTCATTCTGAGACATCTGTGCTTCCCGTGTTTTGTTATTCTTTCGGTTGGTTTCCAATTACAGTCTGCTTTGCTTTACTTTTGTCTAATAGGACACAAAGAACATGCATATGTATATATATATATATATATATGTATATAATGTATATATATATATATATATATATATATATATATATATGTATATAATGTATATATATATATATATATATATATGTTCTTAGCTTGCCTGTCCTCTATGTGCTGTTTGAATTGCACATTATAAGCAAGCGCCACCAAATCCGTTATATATAATCATCCTCAGATTATATCTCCTATTCCCCCAATTCTGTTGCTGTCTCTTGTTCCCTTTATTTTAGCTGTATTTGATTTTCTTCGCAAGTGATTTGCGCATCTATGTAAGATGTTTTACATATACAGGGTCATTCATATCGTTATGTACTTATTGCGAGGTTTGGTAGAACTCGGCAAGAAAATAATTTTTCTTATTGGAAAAAGGACGCGGAAACGTCTTGTTTAGGAGAGAGAGGGGGAAGTTTATAAAAGTAGTTATTCTGCGTTTTTCTCCTACATAGTTGTGCGAAATCTACGTTTGCGGGAGAACCGGTCAACGCATGAAGGAACCGATTGTACCGGCGTGTTCTGAGGAAAATTCGGCATAACGGAAAACACTTCACTAGCTTGCGTAGCGAAAAGCGAATCGCCAGATTAAGGAAATTCATAAGAAGTCGATATGTTACGTTAACGCCTTTTCATGAAAAATCGTGCATTTTTTGTCGTAATGGAAAAAATGTACGATTTTTCATCCATTTCATCATTTCCAAATGAGCACCTTCGCGCAATAGCAAATTTAATGCCCACCATTTTTGAACCAAAGTGATGGTGCGGCGTTACGTAGATGTCAAGTAACTAAGCTTTTTCGATAGTTATATCGAGAGCGAAGGCATACATACTTTTATAGGGTGTATAAGAAAGTGAGGTACATATTTTGAAGTTTGGTAGAACTCGGCAAAAGAATAATTTTTTCCTAGTGGAAGGAGGGGGCGAAAACGTCTTGGCAAAGCTTTACGGTTCTGAACGTGAAAACATGCACGTAAACCATAACAACTATGACTGTTGAAAAAGCTTAGTTACTTGACATCTACGTAACGCCGCACCATCACTTTAGTACAAAAATGGTGGGCATTAAATTTGCTATTGTGTGAGGCTGGTATTTTGGACATACTTTTTTGGTCGTAATGGAAAAATTCTACAATTTTCCACGAAAAAGCGTTAACGTGAGACATAACAACATATCGACTTTTTATGACTTTCCTTAGTCTGGCTATTCGCTTTTCGCTACGCAAGCTAGTGAAGTATCTTTCGTTGTGCTTTTTCCTCCGAACCTGCCGGTTTAATCGGTTCTTTCATGCGTAAACTGGTTCTCTCGCAAACGCAGATTTCGCACAACTATGTAGGGGAAGAAAAGGCAGAAAAACGACTTTTATAAGTTTCACTCTATCTCCTAAACAAGACGTTTCCGCGTCCTCCTTCCATTGTGAAAAATTATTTTCTTGCCGAGTAAGTACATAACGATATGAATGATCCTGTATATATATATATATATATATATATATATATCATATAATATATATATATATATATATATATATATATATATATATATATATCTATATATATATATATATATATATATCATATAATATATATATATATCTATATATATATATAGAAAATATTGTGATGATTTATTAATCAACAATACGCTTGCACACTCGGCAGTGCTCGCCTTCAACATACATATATATATATATATATATTCACTGTGCAACGATCTCTATTTGTCAAGGCTCCATTGCGTATACCTCACTGGGCGCGAAAATGCAACCACCACGATGTAGCGTCTGGCTCTATAAAGCTTGTCCACAACACACACATCGTGACGACACTAGCGCATGCCATTCCGTCCCACGGAATCGTTGTTGCTGGTGATCGGTGCCGATGATTTGCATGAGCAATCTCTTCTCTAGCTTCGGGGTGCGCAGTTTTAGCTTGCCATTCACGCAGCACACACTGCTGGACTGTGCTCGTTCGACGGCTTAGTGACTGGTTGGTGGTGGCTTAAGCCTGGTTCGAGTTGATTCCTCTGCTGGCCTGCAGTCTCACTAACCAGCTACACGATTCGTTTGTGACGCTGTTGACACCTTATGTTGTTATTGTTGTTGTTGTTGCTCTAGGTGTTGTTGTTGCTGCTATTGTTGCTGTTCTTGTTGTTGTTGCTGTTTTTGTTGTTGTTGTTGCTGCTGTTGCTGTTGTTGTTGTTGCTCTAGGTGTTGTTGTCTGTGGCGCCACCGTATCGTCGGGTGTTGTTGTTGTTGCTCTAGGTGTTGTTGTTGTTGCTGTTGTTGTTGTTGTTGTTGTTATTGTTGTTGCTGTTTTTGTTGTTGTTGCTGTTGTTGTTATTGCTGTTGTTGTTGTTGTTGTTGTTGTTATTGTTGTTGTTGCTGTTGTTGTTGCTGTTTTTGTTGTTGTTGTTGCTGTTGTTGTTGTTGTTTGTGGCGCCACCGTATCGTCGTTCAAATATATACGGTGTTTGACGCGCCGTCGTGAACCAAGTTAACGGATTTGCTCTGTGCAAAGGTAATGATGATGCTGCTGCTATCGCTGTCAATGCGTGGATCGACGCGCACAACTCGTTTGTAGGTGAAGGCACTACAGTGCCTGAATCTAAAGTTACCTTTTATCAGCAACTAAGCCTTGATGTCATACCACAGCGTTGAAGTACAACGTGTGATGTAGGGACCAGCCGTGATCTGTGCTAATAGAGTTCGCAAGTCAGTTAGGAAGTGAGTGACAGTTTTCGATTCAGAAGCAATCCGCAAAGTGTTTGGTTTGTGTGAAGAAGACTATGTTTGAAGCTCCGATGCTCTACACAAAGTGTCACTGAAAGTGTCGAACAATCGATTTGGATGCTTTCGGGCTGCTGCTGCTGTTTGATGACCTCTCGGATTTTGCCGGCAGTGTTACGTGCTGTATGGACACCAAAGCGGTCAGCAGTCATGTGGTCAGCTGTCATCAGATGCTGTGACTAATAGATTTTGTTTTTTTGTTTAAGATTGTTCGTAAGTCTATTTATTGTTCGTGTACGGTTTTTTTTCATGTCATGGCTAATTTTTAATCCAGTTCGGCATTTACCTTGTTTAAATTGGAAACCATGCAATCCTCCAATTTAAGAGTGGCCGGTCTGGGTCTCGAACCTCCAGTCATCCCGAATAATGCAAAGCAAAGGCTTTGCCGCCTAGCCATCTTGCTCTAAAATTACACGAGTTTTTGTTGTTTGCCGGCGCTCGGAGATACTCCAGTTGTATACACAGGCACAGCTCAATAAATCCATGATCAGAGAGAGAGAGAGACAGGGTTCCAGTTATTCAGTCACTGAGGTTGCTTATTTTGGACCCGACAAACCTGAATATCGGTGGAATTATCGACGAAAGTAAAGAGGCATGTCGTCTACGTAGCAAACGCTACGTTGTTGCCATTGCTGTTGTTATTGTTGTTGTTGTTGCTGTTGTTGTTGTTGGTGTTGTTTGCTGCTATTGTTGTTACCGCTATCTTTGTTGCAGCTGTTGCCGCCGGCTCCGCAATTGTTGCTTACACTGACTTTATTGCTGTTGTTTCTTACCTTTGTTTTTGTTATTGTCGATTTTGGTGTTTGCGTTTACATTGTGGCTTCGTTTCTGTCATTGTCTGACTGGTTTTCATTTCAGGGCCTGACTAGCCGCTCCGACTCTGAAAGCGAGACGCTCTCGCGTATCGTCTTTATTCCTCCGCTAGACATCCCGCTGGCCTACGTCTAACGTTCCTGGACACGGTGCGCCTTCGGGCCTAAGCACTGCTCCAGAATGACGCCCAAATACACGTACGTATATTTGCCGCCCATGAAGCGATTTATCAACAGTCTAACTATCCATATTTGACAAAATAAATAGCATACTAAAACATAATAATACATAATCAGTTCAGTTTATTCACCATAACATTGGTAGTTACAATAAATCCGTATGTCCTATAATTCAGTGCTGTAATTAAGCAGGTAATTCACACGTTCCTGCAGTGATTGTGCGTCGATTGACGCGCATCGTGTCAAGTGGTAGCGGCTGATGTTACATTCTCCACAAAATCTGCACACACATTCGTCAATTTCGTAGCACGCTCCCTTCAGACATATAAAATGGTGATAACCATGCCAGGTTATCCTACACAACAGAGTCCGATTTGTTTGGAGAGCCTTCTTCCACTTATCTGTGATGAACGCTGGTCCTTCTGTATAGTTCTGCATTACAAAATTAATTTCTTTCCTCTCTAGACTCTAGGTATCGGTCCAACACATCTGCATTAAATGGTATTCCATCAGATATGAGGTCCTCCGTGAAGGTTCTTTCTCGGCAAAGCGCTAGCGCTAGTGTCGCCGATGCGTTCCTAGGTAGTCCAAGTACACGCTGTATAAAGCAGGTTTTAACTCGGTCGATGTTCTTAAGATCTGTCAGGCTAAGGTGAGGCGCAATTAGTTGTAAGCTATATTGGACGATTGGTGCGATCTTTATCTTGAATAGGTTGACGGCAATCTTAAGGTCGGTGTCACGAAGTTCTCCAAGAAGCATTATGACTGCCGTTGCTTTGGCTCGTTTTTCTTCTATGTGCCTCCCAAACGAGAGTCGTGAAGTTAGAGTCACTCCCAAATATGGGAAATAACTTACTAGCTCTATAGGAGTGCCGTTTATTTTTATATGGCGATCTGCGATGGCGTATGCTCCTCCACGACTAAAGCGTAGGACTTTTGTCTTGTTTATATTCATTGTCAGTTTATTTTCATTGCACCATTTTGCCGATTCGCTAAGATAGAACTGTAAGTGGTCTCGGGATTTTGCGAGAACCACCAGATCATCGGCATAGAAAGCATGCGGTGCTTTTACTTCTCGTAGAACTTCCGTTAGACCTGCCACGTATAGGATAAATAAAAATGGGCTTAGGGAGTCTCCTTGGGCGACGCCGGTTCTCTGTATGATTGGGTCCCTGACATAATGATCGTCGTTCTTAATGAAGATGCAGTTATGGACTAACATGTCATGCATGAGGTTGTACATCGGGCCCGTGATTGCGTATCTGCTGTGAATGACTTGCAAAAGGCGATCCCTGGGTACGCAGTCGAAGGCGGTTTTGAAGTCAACAAATGCTGCGTAAGTCATTTCACTTTGAGCCTGTCGTTCCTCTGCATGGTCCAGTACAAACTTCAGAGCGTCTGCAGTTGAGCGTTTTCGAAGAAATCCGTATTGTTCCGTCGGAAGTTGTTCAATTGTGTGCTCGTAGAGCCTCGAGGCAATGAGTGAAGTGAGTACTTTGTATATCACGCTTGTTAAGGAGATGCCTCGGTATGACTTTGGGTCCGTAGCATCTCCTTTGCCTTTATATATAGGCTGTAGGTAGCTCTTTCTCCACTCATCTGGTATTTTACCCTCGCGTAGGCACATATTGTAAAGTTTCGTTAATGGGGGGCATAAAATACTTATGTTGGCCTTTAAGTGCTCGTACACGATTTGGTCTGGCCCCGCTACCTTGTTATTATGCTTTGATGTGACTGCTAGTCCTACTTCGGCTTCCGTAAAAGGAATGAACTCAGATCCAGGGTCTCTCCTTGGGAGGGCTGTTTTACCGCTGAGAAGATTTGTGAAATGTGTCGTCCATTCTATATCATTAATTAGTGGATTTCCTGTGGCCGAGCGTGTCGGAAGGAGAAGCCACGGTCTATATACGCTGTCTCGTACAAGGCGCATTCTTTGTTTTTCTTCGTGTCGAAGCCTCTTTTCTTTCTTCGTGGCCTTAAATATTCTTTTAAGGAGAGCTAACTGTTGTAGACCTCCTTGGCTCATGTCATTATGTGTACAAATAATATGTTTCATGTATTTGCATTCATTATCGAACCAGGGTTTGTGTAGCCGTGGTTTCATTTCGTTTTTAGGCCTGGCTGCTTGGGAAATTGCCTATCTAAGATTATTTTCTACGTGGTTAACATCGCACGTAAATTGTAGTGACTTAAGGGCCTGTTCTAGCGTGCTTGTGTTCAATGTTCGGCTGAGTTGTTGTTGGTTTTGGACTGGATTGTAAGGTTCGGGGCGTAATAGGTCGAATATTACTTTGCAGTGCTTACGGTGTGCTGAGGTTATCGGCCTAAGATTACGTATTATTGTCCCTGGCTGACGGCTTGTAGTTAGCACAATATCCACTACACTGCTGCCGTTCCAACAAATATAGGTTGGATCGCTAAAATTTTTTTGATGTTCAATCCAATTTCGTTAATACCTACCATAAAACCCATCTGGCGCGCGTCATCTTTTTGTAAATTGACGTTAAAATGTCCTGCTATTATAACGTTCTTACGCAAGTCTTTGCAATTACTTAAACAATCACCAATATCTTGTATTAAATTTACAGTCTTTTTGTCGGGTGGGCTATATATACACACTAAATAATAGTCACAAAGTTCTACAATAATAATAATAATACATAATGTACGTAAATCATTCAGTCGGCATGTTTCTTGATTTTTTTCTTTTGAGATTTCCTACACTTTCAGAAAAATTACAATACATTAATGTGCTGTCGGGCTATCTGTAAGATTTCAATATCCGCCGGTCACGCTTCAGCCTATGGCACCTAAAATGAAAGCCGTATTCCCGTCCCGAAAGCCAAATTAAGCAGTTTTTAGAAGCTCATCAAAATCTACGCTGATGAAACACAACAATTTCAGGCAGGCATATAAAACAAAACGTTTTCTTGACGACTCGGTCTCAAACGTGGCTTTTATGATGCGACCGTAAGGAAATTGTAACCCCATCAAGTTGCATGCGGTTTGCCATTCATTAGTAAGACCCCTCGCTTTAGGCGTAAAGGCGTAATTATTTCTTAGGGTATTTCACGTGTCTTGTTAGTCTGCTTGAACTTTGAGGACACTCAGTGGTCCATGGCATTTCATCGTGGGCGAAGTCAAGACGAGCTTTTATCGGTCAGCGGTCAATCGTTGTTTTTTCTTGTGTTTTTGCCAATGTGTCTTCCTGGGGAAGCTTTGCACATTTCGCACGTTCGTTTGCACGTCGGCCGCCGCCGCAATTTCCCTCGCCGAGGGCGCAGAGTTCGACGCTTTCTTAAAAATTAAAGTTTGTTTCGTTCCGAAATTGATTTTGGACGCCCGAAACTCTTTTTTACGGCGTATTTTTTTATCTAAATTAACAAAGTTATTTACTACTTGGGCACAACGCCCTACTTGACAGGAAATTTTGCGATTAGAGAGGCCGATGTCCTTATAAGCCTTGATATGGGCCTTTTCTTCTCCCATGAGGCGCCAGCCTAAGCCTATCGTTTCAACAAAGAAAAAACTTCTAGTAGGAGGTCTGCCTCTGTTTCTGTCGAGCCCAAACGTCGTTATTCTGCTCAATTCACTCGTTATGACATGCATCTTGCTAATGACATTATAATTTTCTCGCGGTGTAGCTGTGCCAACTGTGGAAATTTCGTGGTTCTAAGTAGTCCGAGACCCCAAATATCGATGGAAGTCTTCGTTGTTACTCTGTGAGCATGTATCACTGTGATCTTTACACGATTGGTTATAATAAATGCGTGAAATGTGGCAAAATGGGTGGCTCTATACTTTTTTCAGGGACTGTATGTATATATATATATATATATATATGTATATATATATATATATATATACTATATATATATATATATATATAGTATATATATATATATATATATATATATATATATATATATATGTATATATATATATATATATATATATACTCGTATAATCCCTCAAGAAAGACAAAGGCGTAATAGTGAGTCAAAAACTGCGAACAAGAATAACACAAAACAATGCTGCAATTATGGTAGCGGTAACATTTGAATAGACCTATTTCTAGTCAGCAGACTTAGTCGCTGATTGTGCGCAATAGATATGCTGTCTATGCTTGAATACACCCTCGAGAAAAACAAAAGCTTAACTGTGAGTCCAAAACTGCAAACAAAAACAACACAAAACAATGCTGCCATTATGGTAGCTGTAACAATTGAATAGACGTATTTCTAGTTAACAGACTTAGTCGCTGATTGTGCGCAATAGATAAACTGTCTATGCTTGAATACGCCCTCGAGAAAAACAAAAGCGTAACTGTGAGTCCAAAACTGCAAAAAAAAACAACACAAAACAATGCTGCCATTATAGCAGCGGTGACAATTGAATACACATAATCCTGGTCAGCGGACTTAGTCGCTGATTGCGCGCAATTAATGCAACCTCAGATTAGGTTCAGGCCTCTTTGTCTGATGTTTTCGCGCAATTTTTTGAAACTGCCCGGTGGCGTTTCTTATTGACTGTAGAACCAGGTGACAAACATTATTGGAGATTATCTCCTTTTAGTCAAAAAAGAACAGTCAAGCCTTGGTGTTGTATCTGCTCTGACTGAATTTCAACGATCGACTCTCTCCTTGTAATGGCCACTGGAAAGATTGGACTTTGGTTTCGGTGCCATAACTCTTTAATCATGATTAGTTTCCTGTAAGCACTTATTAGAGTAATACAGGGTGTTCGGCTGCTACCTGAAAGTCCAATTCGGACATTCCCCGGCGAGGGTTCATTTGTTAAAAATTCAACGTTTTTGAAACGCATGACTAAAGCCTGTTACAACTGATCCATAAGATGTCTCCAATTCCTTAGCTATCTCCCGGGTAGTTATTTGACGATTGTTAAGTAATATATATCGCGAACTTTGACGTCGAAGGCCTTCCCGAACGGGGGTCACCTATGGTTTCTTCACGTTTGTCGCGAAGGCGACAGCTAGTTTACAATACAATACAAAAGTCTCCTTTATTGAAAAAAGGGGGTGTTGAAATCACATTGTAGTCTTTGCACATATGAACACGTGGCGAAACTCCCCATGGGAACGCAATATTCACCACATCAACATTAGCAACTTCCGGTGGAGTAATTGACACACAACTACAACGATAAATTGGACGTACTATGAAAAAGGCCGTCAAGTTATTCCTCCGGATTAGTTGTTTAGAAAGTCTGACGTCAAGTTGCATCTGGTACTCGCACACGCTTGGGAGAACGAGTCTTTCATGTCTTATATTGCAACGCCATGCGACTGGTTTGACAAATTTATCCTGCACTTGCTGAAACAGTTCTACACTTGTTCTATGGACAGGTGCCTACACATGTGAGCAGTATGCCCACGTTGCTACAACAAGCGTATTATACAACTTTTTGTACATCGCTGGGTCATGTCCGATAAACGCTCTAAGAATGAGATTGCACAGGCGAGACGCAGATTTTATAACTTCAAGAATATAAGTTGCATACTTTATTTGACAATCAAATGTAACATCTAGGTCTTTGTATGTTGACAATTCAGGTGACACTACTATGACCGTTCATAAAATATGCAGTGTCGTCCTTGATTGTCTTCAGCACGGCACATTTAGAAGTGGATATTCCCATTTTATTCAAGTGGACTCATAGTAGTACGAAATCAATTGCCTTCTGTAACTCGGCTTTGTCGTTGTCGTCTTTGACCTTAACGTATTTCTAAGTAGTTGCCATAGGGCTTGTAAATCGCAACGACTTTGCCAAGGACGAGTTTGAGGTCTTGAGCAAAAATTACATACAAAAGCTGCCCTAGGCAGAAACTTTACGGGACTCCAGAGGGCCATAAAGTTGAGCCTGGCGGCGTGGTGCATTCGCGTGCACCTCGTGGCCATAAGAGACACATTTTGTTTTAACGCTCTGACAATTACATTTTAGACGCTCGTAATGGGCTAAGTTGCCTGTGGCACGATATCGTCTAAATGCATTTATCGTCATCGCGTTCTCGTACTGGAATTATATAGGCTTTCTCCAGCAGAGGTATGTAGCAGCAGGGCAATGACAACCATGTCCAACAGATTCAACCAGCACGGCCGGGGCTCAAACTAGCGATGTTTTGCTAACCGTGATTGCCATGGCAACGCCCCGTTTCGAACGGTGCGTTAGCCGCCTAAGCCACCGCCACTACATAGATGCGCGGATTCGATCCCACCGTTGCAGATTTGTATTTATCCGTTTTACGAAGCAATGCGAAAGCAAGCACCCGTGAACGTTAAATGTTGTCTGAGTGTCAGCCCGAAAAAGTTTACGAGGGACGTGGAGCAGTACCAGACGTAGCGCTTCTTACCCTGACCTTAAAAATCCTATAAATACGATAGTCTTGGTACTAATTTCGAACTCTAGGTCATATGCCTAGAGATTCAATCTTCATTAGTAAATTTTGATAGTCAACCGAATCAGATCCGTGATTTCGCGCCAGGGCCCAGTCATGAGACTTCCAATAACTGGGTTGCCGTCTATCGCCCCTTAGTGAATCCGTGTTGCTGATTGTCTAAAAGCTGGTTGGAGGATAAGAAATTATAGATGCAATCAATAACAATTTTCGCTATGATTGAGCAGGGGATAACATACTGGGCAAAAAGTCGGCATTTTTTTAGCAGTTGCTCTAGATCGTTCTGCTGAAGACAGTGGGAATTTTACAATCTTCGAAGAAACGAGTAAAACTTATTTTAGCAGCTACGCTAAAAACTCGGACAGTTCATTGAGCACAATGGGTGGTACCTGTCAGGCGTATAGGTGCTTTTGCGTTGCAGATTTTGAAGTTTTTCGAGCACAGTAACGGGATGGACTTCAATGTCGTTGAGTGTGTGGGCAGTTTGCCTGATTCTCGCGGTGGAGACGTTCTGAGGCTGTATGTTGACACTTCTGAAGTAGTCTAGCATAACCTCAGCCTTATGTCCATCTTCGACTGCGGTGCCTTTTTCATGTATAAGAGGTGCTACCTCGAACTGTAGTTTAAGACTTCGGCCTGCATATCGAAAGAAATCCCTTGCATCGTGGATATCCAGATTAATTTCCTCCGAGTGCCGATAACACAATGCTGTACGTGCCAATTCCGCGAGAGGCGTTTATGGTTTCGACAGGAAGGTACACTACTATTCAGTTTTCGAGCGATTCTGCCCATAATATCCTGTAATGGGGATGATCGTTGAGCCGTCCTTAGAGTATAACCTTCTATTCCACTATGGTCAGCTTTATAGACGTTTAAAGTTGGAATTTTATTACGCTCTTGTTTTTTGTAGATATTTTAAAGGGTACGGCCAGATGGTCGAAATTTACAGGACATCCACCCACAGTAATATAAGTGATTAATCCTTCATTATCTGTAAGTAGCAAATTCAATATGCTTTGTTCCCGTGTGGGAACCGTTACAAGTTGCACAAATTCAGCAGAACACAAGGAGCCGAAGATGTACTCCTTAGTTTCCGTAGAGAAGTTCAGGCCTCCTGTAGTCTAATCTATTCAAGATTGATTGCAGTCCCTGATCAAAATGACGAATCAGCTTACTTGAACTAAATAATCCAAAGCGTCAAATAATGTGCGCATTTGCTGCACTAGCTCGGCAGAAGAACCGGTTGGAGAAAAATAAGTACATGTCACGCAATGGCATTGATCGGTCCCGTGTAGCACGTCAATGGCGACAACCTCAGCACAAGTATCGCCGATATCATGTTAATGTCGCAGCACCCCAGCTCAAGCTTGCAAAGTATACATACTTCGCACAGCGCCCCATACGGTCCTCACAAAATACGAAGTAACGGCCTCCCAGTGACAGTTCTGCCGATGATATATTTTCTGCAGACGCCCAAGTTTCAGATATGCATGTAATGCCCGGAGAGTCTAATAGGCAGTGCTGGAGAAGCGAATCGAGCAGGCAAACTGTTTTATTATGCAAGCAGCGTTTAATGAAACTGTGCAATAAATGAAACTACGTTGACGGTCCAGGGGTTAGATCAAGAGTCATCGCTATCGAGGCCCTTATTACATTACATACTTACATTGCCCTTACTTCGTTTTGTAGCTTTGTAGCGGGTTTTGTAATTGTTATACCGTCAACACGGTGTAACGATTCGCTCGAGGACTCGGTTAATAAGTCATTCGAGGAAGCTATATTGAAGGCGGCAAGCGAGGTCAGGAAAAACGCCCAGATCAACTGGGCGCCACGCTTTGACCAGTTCAACAGCCGCAACTTCCAGTTAAATCGCTCTAGAGGTCGACCGCTCAATTAAGGGTGTGTCAGTGGATTAGAGGGCATACGGACAGTCCTTCCCGTCGTCCCAAAGAGCGCACCCTTGCAGGCTACGAGAAATTCCCATTGGCCATACGTGGAGAAGCATATAGACATCCACCTCCAGTGGCTCCATAAACAGAGGCCAAGCCTACCAGAAGCCGCTGAATTATTAGTAATTTGAGACCGTATGTTTTTTTGTCTCGAACCCGTTGTGTCGAATATGGAAGGCAAGTTTGTCGCTTTTGTTAAAAGCATTTGCAATGATTGCTCATCTCCGTTGCTTCAAGTGTGCTTGTACTTGCTCTCAGAGTTGTGATGGGGTAATAAATAAAGAAATTGATTTAAAAACCAAATACCAGTTTATTTGAGAGCTACAGTAAAATGCGGGGTGAGAGCATTAGTACGCCGAGGCGCCAGGGGCTCGGTAAAAGCATATACGTAACTAAGTTACGCATGAAGCATTGCGCGTGGCACCCCAATTACCTGCTTGGATATGTTACCAATTCCAGCCCTGTAAATGGGTTAGTCGCTGTTAAATTAAATGCGAAGCGTTTCATTCTTAAGGAATTCGTGCTTCTGATTTTGTTAAAAATGCCTTTAACACGGAACTTGAACGAAAAGAGAAAAGTGGTACAACCGCTGACGAGAAAAGGAAAGCTGCGGCTTGTAGGGCTGCTTCGGCACGGGCTTCTCAATAAAATTAGAAAAGAAGTTCCTCGGAGTGTTCCTCGACACGGGGTTAACCGTCGCGGTACATGTAAAACATGTAGTGGCAAAGGGTCAGCGAAGCGCCTTAAGCGTGGCTCGGATTATGCCAACGATTAAGGGAGTATCAGAAGAGAAACGAAATACACTAGCTTTAGTTGCCGAACTAGTGGCTTTCTACGTGGCGTCCGATTAGGCCGACATGACCCTACAGATGGGGAAAATAGGAGAGTAAGGTCGGCCCAAGGGACGCTAGAAATCAGGGTTAGCCGGATGTACCTGAAGGTCTTGGCCAAAACCCGTCCTTTTGGTTCTAGTTAAGATGCTGTCAAAAGACCCATTAATGAGAGAAAGAACAGAGATATTTCTGGGCTTCGATGTAATGCCAAAATAATACCAAGCCTGGGGGGTGGGGAGGAATCCGGGTTTAGTGGGCTTGCGAGTCTCACACTAGTCACGCAGGCTGCTAGTGGCGCATGTGCATCATGCATTCCCGAAACTTCCCAGAAAAAAACAAAAAAAAGAGATATTTCTGGAGGAAAATCGTTCGAGGGCCAGGAGTGCCACAATTGCAGTCTGACAAAAGGAGTGGGTGTAGGTTACACCCAGGGGTGATCAAGGTAGGCTGGGCCAAGAGTCTGGTATAAAATCTCAGGATTGCCGACTCGGGGAGTTGATCTGTGATGTGCACCTCAGGTTCGGACCGTTACCGGTCAGTTTCAGAGTTCCTGCGCGACTAAGATAAGGAAGGCCACCAGTGACACCTGTGTGCTATGCGAATCTAAAGGCGGACGGCGTGGAACACACTGGCCTACACTGCGAGTCTCTTTGGGAAGCAAGGTGCACGGGCTCTACGGCCGTGGCAGGCCGCCCTGTTTTGACGCTTAAGAGAATGGCTAGGCGGAAGAGGTTTACGCGGCTGCCTCGGAAGGGTCGTCGCGACGGGAAGCCGAGCATCCCCCCTTCAGAGCGGTGCCTACCTATGCATAAACCTCCTATCTGAGTGCATATACGTATGCAAAAAAGATAAGCGGAGACACAACGAAAAAGACAGGGACGCCTTTCCCACAGCTTCGACGAAAAAAATGCCAAGTATTACCGCGCTTTGAAAGGTGGGGAGGAAGCCGGGTTTCGTGGGGGTGTGAGTTCCACACTAGTCATACTGTGGCATAATTCTTTCACCATGTAATGTCATAAGAACCTGCGCGCAACAACATTGAAGTACGATGGATTGACTGGGTTTGTACATGCTAACCGGTCCAGTCCATCCGCCATGCAAGCATACAATCAAATTAATCATGAATATTAGTAGTAGTAGTAGTCAACAGTCGAGCCCGATGGTGCATTCCGCCTGCGCCTCGCGACCGGATGAGACACATAGGCAAGCCCGTTCGAGCCCCACCATTGCACATTTGTATTTATGGGGGTCGATCAAAATACGGCAATGCGAAAAGCAGTCCCGTGGACGTTAAATCTAGGCTGAGGGTCAGCCCAAAAACTTTACTTTCACTTTAGTAGTATGTCATGGAATGGTATTGTTGACATGCTTAGACATCTTGATTTGTTGTCCAAAAAAAGAGCTTCTTTCCTCTTTTACAGCGAGTTGTATGTTTTTCGTTTCGTTGCGCTTCACTTTCAGCCTTCTGTCGGAGACGTACGGAGACGGTGCTGTTGATGTCAGCACCACATCACCACGGCCATTCACGTTCTATATCGGTATCGTCGGACTCTCGTTGTTTTTCCTGTTGTACATCGGCTCAGCTACGAATGTGTTCCGCTACTCCTTAGATCAGAACGACTCAACGACCGCTTCCGAGCTTCGTGCCTACAGCAGTGGGGCCATCGTGCTGCCTTCGCCCACCGGCGGTGCCGGCTCTATGAGCGGTCACAGCGGGGCCACCCATGGCGGCCTGACCCCGCCGAACGCGAAAGCCGAACCCCTGCTAACCGAGCTGGACAGCCTGCGTCTGGCGACGAAGGCCTACAACGTGTCCGATCCGGGGCTGTACAAAAACTACGTGATCTACACACGCAGGTGCCGCATTCGGAGCTACGACTTCAACGAGCCGCGCATCATCAAGAAGTACTTTACGACGTACGCCCAAGAGTGCTCAAAGGACAGCAAGGACACCAGGCCGTTTGTGTTTCACGCGACTCCGAATCAGACGGCTGGCCGGTCGTGTGTTGGCTTCGACAAGGCCGCCTTCAAGAAATATCTCAAGCCCAACGCGAACACCACGATCGATCATTGGAACTGCACGTATCGTCCGGTCCTTCGCGACACCTCGAACGAGGTATTTCTAGAACCGGCAGCAGCAGCAGCAACAACATGGTCGGGTGTACTGACTCGAATGCACTGTACTAATCGTATGCATATGTATACGGTAACACACGTTTTGATTGTAGTGAAAGATTTTAGAATTGTGTATTTTCCTTACTTACACAATGATAGACTCCATATCAGGGAATTTGCATGCAAATTTGACGTTGAGCTCGCAGAACGTGTCCTGCTCACATAATGGTATCCACCACGGCTGGCATAGCGTGCACACATTTTGAGCTTCGCGCTACTGAAATCGAAAACCTGGTGATGACGTACCGACTTTTACGGTTTGTAGTTTTACTTGTCTGTCGTCATTCGCGAAATCAGTAAGAGTAGTAGGTCGTTTGTGCTCCGGCTATGTGCGAACGAATTTGCAGGCATCTTTACGCTTGAGGTTCTACACGTATATTTAATAGGCAAGGAAGTTTTTGATTTTATTTAGTCTGCAAGTGATTTGCATTTGGAAGATGTTTGGGACATTACACATGTGTATAGGCATTGCAGTGATAACTTACTCGAGAGAAAAAGCAGTCTTTGCTAGGGGGTAAACGAACTTAGTGAGCACAATGATTGGGGCCTTTAAGCATGTTTAAGGAAAACAGGCTTCAGAAGCCTTTCAAAATCGCCACAGCTGTGGGTGCCATGTTTAGGCTGAATGGGCAGATAGATGGGTATGTAGAACGAAAACTATCTAAGGACTAATGGTGACACTACAAACGCCTTTGTGGCCATTTCCTTAACGTGCTGACCATTAATAAGTTCACTTTTGAAGTCTTTGTGAAAATTACGTACTCCTGGTGAACAGAACCAGGCAATTGACGTAGCGAAGTACATTACAAGCGAGCGCCTGTTGTAGTCTTAGCTACCCTTCAGTTCTCATTTACTCGGCACTGACTCGGGACTGACGGGTCTAAAGGCCCCCGTAGGGACCATACCACGGCAATACCACGCTGAATACTTTCTGTTTCCAGTTTAAATTGCATTCCTCTAAAGGCTGATTATACATCCTCTCGGGATAGAGATTGAACCGGCGACACCCCAGTAGATGACAGCTAGGTCTGGCTGGCGTCCTTAGGCCTCTAGACCACGATATACGAGTATGCCGGAATCCACGGGCGGGTCGACCGGTAGATACACGGTTTCACGATAGATACGTCGTATGCTATAATTTATCCCGTGGCTAAACTCGCTGTAAAACGCGATCGACGAGATCGCACGCATCTAAAATGCGTTGTTGATCAATTCATTCGCAATTTACTATTACAACACAATGCTTTGAGTATGACGGGGACACTGCCGGCAACTCGATCGTTTGAAGCAATTGATAACCCCGTCTACTGATGCAAAATATTGTCATAGTTTTTAAAATAATGCCCTGCTATATACCATAATATTATTGTTCCGCTCACTTTAGAATTATTTGGAAAAAAAGACTTCAAAACTTTCGAGGGTGGGGGGAAAAGCTACCTAGTGTCACTTTTCCATGGAATATAATAGACGATTCCTTTCGTGGTAATAAATGTACTATTTAAGAGAGCGTTAGACAAATAGGTGTTAATCATTTGGTTAGTGCAAACGTTCTTGCAGTTTTCCCTAAAGCGTGCCCGTGTTTGTCTAGATAATTTGCATGTTCTTTATATTAAATTGGTTTTTGCCGAATAATTGTAAAAAAATCAAATTCAGAATACAAGAATATAATTAAAAGAAAAAAACATTATTATTTAATCATTAATCGACTAGTCCTCTCCCCCCCCCCCGCTCCTTCAATGGAGTAATTTTTGTTAACGTTAAATCAGCTTTTTGACCTCTCTTTTGTAAAAGTATCCTGTTTCCCGCTGATAAAGAGGTGTTGTACCGCGTTTCGGACGTCCTTAAAAGACTTGCATTTTTCCAGTTCAAAAATCGTCTAAAGCTGCAAAGTTCGGGGAGTATGGCGGGTGCTCAATAGCTTTCCAGCCCAGATTGCATATCTTTAAAGACTGGTGTTGCTCACATGGGATTTCGCGTTATCTTGGTGAAAGATAACCATCTGTTCAACTTCTAAAAAGTTCAAAGTGAACGATGATATTCAACCGACAACACGTCCACGGCCTTACCTGAGTGGACCTTTTGCCTGGCTTGACTCCGCGACCTGCCAGAGCTCTCGAACCAGAATCTTTGTTGCCTGCTTGCATTCTCCTAGAAGACCCATTTTTAGTGCAGGTTACCCAATGATTCAAGATCGAAGCTTGGCGAAGCGATGGCGATTGAGAGGAGAGGTGCAGACGCGCATACGCTTCAGTTTCTTGGCGTTACTCAGTTTGTGAGGAACCCACTTGCTGCAGGGCTTAGCAGTTATTCCAAGCGCATTTGAGCAATGCCCACCCTGACAATGATTGCTTGGTCAACTTCAGCTTGTTCCGCGAGTTCTCCTTTTGTTTGTTGTTGGTACAGGTTGAAAGCTAAACCACGGAACTTGGCGAACCATTTTCAGTCCGTTCGCTAATTGACACGACTTAATGGAGATGGTGGCGACGTTTCGACTAAGCTTCCTGCAGAGCTGAAATCTTTTCGGATCTCGTACAGCAATAAACTCCGAATTTGCATTATACATGCACCATTTATCCGTCGCCCTCTCAGAAAGCAACAAAGGTTTTGGCGCCGAAGCTCAGCCCACCGGCTGCTGCAATAATGGCTGTTTCGTAAAGCACGTATCATCATCCTTCCCATGCTGTTGCTGTTTAGAGGGCATCATATATTATGGATATTTCTCAATATGAGCGAAATACATGTGATAATATATGTATATGAAATAGAATTCGGAATTTGCCTTGATAGTTCGACAAATTGTTCACTGACCAAATATGCCCAAATATATTGTGTCTGTATATATATATATATATATATATATATATATTTACATTTATACCTTCAATTGTATATGTATATATATATATATATATATATATATATATATATATATATATATATATATATATATATATATATATATTATATACACCATGAACCACAAGACGAATGTCAATGCAAAGAATGCTAGAGTAAATGTGATAATACCACGCCGCGGTTTGTCCGGCGGTTCGGTCCATAGCAGAACTGGCAAAACGCTAGATCGATTGTTGTGTCGAAAAACTGTGATGTAACATAAACACACTTACCCAGCCCGGGTGTTAATAAATAATTATATATATATAATTATTATATTAATATTGAAATTTTTAAAAAAATTAAAATATTGAAAAACCCGGTTTACAGGTAGTTGATCGGCATCACAAGTTTGGAAAGCGAATGCCGCTGAAGGTTGGCTCGTGCCCGAACGCAGAGTTCCTGTGGATCAACTGCGTGTTGCCAGGCGGTTACAACGCATCGACTGCACCGAAATACGAACAGCCGCTCGCCCTACCTCTAGTGAAGCCGGTTCGTTATCCGCTGATGCCAAACAACTTCGGCAAGCCACCGCTTCATGTTCTCGTCGTTGGCCTCGATTCCATGTCGAGGCTCAATGCGCATCGGCAGTTTCCGAAGACGCTCAAGTACCTGAAGGTGTGTGTGTCTCTAGCAGCCCAGTTGCTCCAATCAGTGGTTCGATGAGGGAGTAAGCCTTTCGGCCTTTATTATTATTATTATTATTATTATTATTATTATTATTATTATTATTATTATTATTATTATTATTATTATTATTATTATTTATTACATGTTAAACAATGTTACAGTTATGAGGTCTGACGTATTATTCCTAATTTTTTTTTTAAATAATTAGTTTATGGCGCCTAAAATAGATGCCGCGTTCCCTCTGCAAACGGCCAAGGACAACGCTTGACCCAAGAATTGACCCTCTCTTCGGTCGTTTGTGACCTGAATTCGCTTACTTAAATCTTTGAGAAATGCGTCGGTTCCCTTGGTGGTTGGCTCTAGTGTATCCATAGCAATTGGCACAAAAATATATCTTGTTTTCAGTCCAGCATATTTAACTAGTTTTCTTTAGGCACTTGTTATATTAACTTCGACGTGTCGAGCTCGCAGCGTTCACCGCGTTTCGGGCGCGGATAGCACTTGATTTTGCTCTATGTACTTCGATTGTTTTGATTGCATATGTGTGCTAATGAAATCCACGCACGTGTGCCGTGCACAATGTATATATATCATTCTCATATCGGGAGCAGAAGCAGTGGACACGTTGAACCGGCGGGCGAGATCCCGATAGATGACAACCATGACTAGTGTAATGGCCCCTAGACCCCGCCGCCACTTATATATATATATGTATTATACCTCATCTATATACAGGGTGTGATTGAACGAATTTTATAGCGATCCATAAAATTGTAGAGCTCGTTAAAACGAATATTTTTTCCAATGGAACATGTGCTCTGAGAAGTCTTGTTTCGGAGTTACAGTGAAATTACTACAATTTGTGACACTGGTGTTTTTGCCCGACATAGGAGCACAAAATGTGCTAAATAAGCGACCATGTCGCGTCTTCTGACCGGCCTTGCATATTCATCAGATGGAGCAGAATTTTATCACAAACACGACGGTGTGCTTAGTTTCTAGGAAGACTGGTTGTCTTGCAACAGCAATAGAGAAACTATGCATTTTATCGTGTTCGCTAAGAAAATGCTTTCTCTAAAGGCATACGAAGCCGGTTAGAAGATGCGACATGGCCGTTTAAAAGAGAATTCGAAAAAAAATGAAGTACTTTTATTAGCTTTTAAGTTCAATACCTTAAAATCATAACCCCACGACCACTCACAGCGTTCAAAACTAACACATTGAGGCAGATCATAATTTCGGTACCAAATCGATGGCTATATATGTTGTAGATGGTATATATATATATATATATATATATAGACAGGTAGTTCAACAAGTTCTTAAAATGAAAACCAAAAATTTTCCAAATCTTGTTTTTCTTTTTTTTTATTCGATATACTCCACGAGAAGCTCAATACACTTTTCCCACCGAGATTTCAGAGCATTTATACCTCTTGAGTAGAATTCCGCGTCTTTAGACTGAAAATAGGCATTGACAGCAGCCTTAACCTCTTCATTGCTGGAAAAACGCTTTCCACCGAGACTATTCTTCAAATGTCCGAAGAGGAAATAATCAGAGGGGGCCAGGTCTGAAGAATAGGAAGGTTGTTCAATAAGTTCTTGCTTCAGGCAGTCCAACAGTCTTGCATAATATTCTCCCGTGATCGTTTTACCGCTCTCAAAGTAGTCGACCAGAATAATTCCACGTTGGTCTCAAAAAACCGTAGCCATCATCTTTCCGGCCGATGCTGTTGTCCGCACCCTCTTCGGGGGTCCTTCACCAGGTGCACACCATTGACGAGATGCTTCTTGGGTCTCGGGAGTGTAGTGATAGACCCAGCTTTCATCGACGGTCACGAATCTGCGCCAAAAATCCGACGGATTTTTCGACATCTTGGCCAAATTTCGCTGTGAAGCGGAAACACGCGCGTCTTTTTAGCCTTGGTTGAGCAAATGCGGCACCCATTTTCCTCTGAGCTTTTTCATCTTCAAGTTCTCGTGCAGGATGAAATGCACACTACCCAAACTGATCCCCAAGGCCTCCGCTATCTCCCTAATGTTCACTCGCTTATCTGCGGCAACGATTTTCCGCACTTTTTCCTCGTTTTTCTCATCAGTTGCTGTTTTTGGGCGTCCTGAACGTACTTCATCCTCGGTGCTCCTGCGACCTCTTTTTAACTCATTAATCCAGTTGGAAATAGTGGCAAAACATGGCGCAGAGTCACCGTGCACCTCGTCTAACTCAGTTTTCACTTGGGTCGCATTCCAACCTTTGAAATAAAAATGCTTGATAACCACTCGAAACTATTTTTCTCCATTTTTCAAAATCACGCCGATACGTTGCACGGGAAAGCGCGCCAAAATTCGAATTCTGAAAAGCTCATTTTAAGAACTTATTGAACTACCTGTATATATATAAAGTCATGCGTAGATTATGTACTGACGAAGGGTAAAATAGGATAATGGGAAGAGGAAATCCGAATAGATGAAGGGAAAACATACAATGTTGGAAGTCATCATAATTGGGTAGAATGCTCAAATGTTCATACAAGATGCAATTAAAAATGCAGACGAAAGGGAATTTAACATGATTTTGGGGGCCTCCAAGCGAACAAAGCAGTTTTGGGACTATGTCAGACTGGAAAAACAAGGATAACAAATAACGTCCAGAGAACAGACACAACAGATGCCGCGTTACAAGGACTATTTTTTACGACTAGCGTGAACAGTGCAGGAGGGACAAGAACTGCACTGATATTATAAGCACAGCAGATGAGATGGAAGGCGTATTAAAGAAAATGAATCCAAGAACGTCGTGTGGTCTTGACGGGATTTCGGTAAGGCTTGAAGAAGGAAATAGGAGAACTGATAAGATTTGCATTGGGTTGTCGTTTCAATTGCGGCTGGTAAAGACGGCACTAAGGATTAAAACGAAGTGGGATGCAGAGTAGAGTTCGCAGCTAGGGAGATTGGACACAATAGTCAGCAATGGGCAAGGGGGAGGGTATCGGAGAAACAAGTCATATACAGGCAAATGGAAATTGGCGATGGGTTCCAGATCGTGTTTGGCAGGTATATATGGAACAGAAAAGCGGAAAAGGGGTAGGGTAGAATAGGTATACGATAATTAAAGAGCGCGTGGGCTATGGGCAGATGCCAGGGCAGGGATGTTGGATACAAAAATACAAAAAGCTAAATATGGGGAGGGTAAGAGTACAGAATGTCGAGCATGTGGGCTAAGGAATGAGTCAATCGAACATTTTGATAAAGAATGTACAGCCTTGAGAGGGGGGGGGGCAGAGATATAGAGCTGTAGCTTTAGGATCAAATGTTAGAATTTGATCGATATTACAAAGAGGCTGTCCCAATGGAAAGCAAATACTCAGCAGGTATTGAAGTATACATTGCTTATATGGGTGCGTAGGTAACATATATGCTGCCGCTCTAAGCGCCTCTGATATAACTGATATAAAATGGTGACATGTATATAGGTATACATGCAAAGCGAATAATAAATCTATATATATATATATATATATATATATATATATATATATATATATATATATATATATATATATATATATATATATATTCATAATTTTGTTTTAAATATAACATGTTTACAGAAAAAGAAAAATCTGATGGAGTTGTTCGGCTATAATAAGGTCGGGCTGAATTCCGCTCCAAACCAGATTGCCTTGCTCACTGGCATTCAATGGAACCCAGATCCAGGTCTAAACAGCCGTGTGCAGGACATGTACTTCGATAATGCCACAAGGTAATGTCGATTTTTTTTGCATATATATATACACTAACGGTACAAGCATTTAGGTCTTTGCGAACGTGTGCTCCGTTACGGGGGTCCAATGTAGTGACCAGCCAGTTCAAGAAGGTTCCCCGGACCGGCCCCCCATTGCTCCGGCGCTGTCCAAGGATCCATGTCCAATCGTCTGCTGTCCTATCTCCACTGGCTAGGATTAACCGTCCGCCAAGGGTCCCGAAGGCAAGTGGGTTGAACCCACTGGGTATCCAATGTTCTGGTAGTGTCTCACCTTGCTGCGTTGCCAAATCAGTATGCAACCGCTCTCGAACGGGGTTAGGGTCAAACCGTCAGGTCTCTTCCAGCCCCTCCCTGTTAAGGTCGACGGGTTTCAGGACGCACTGTAGGCCACTCTGCCTGCGCTGACGATGCAGGACAGCCTGTGGCCGCAGCATGTCTCCGCAGATGCACCCGTGAGCGTACACCAGGCCTGCGGGAAGACGCCGCGCGTGCTGGTTATGTCAGCGTCCGTGGCGCATCCCTCAATGAGGTTTTTCTCAACCTTGTGCTTAAATAAATTAGCCGACCATTCTCCCTGGCGCCTAGTTTCGGTAGGTTCGTTGCCGCACAGTGCAACTGCGCTACGGCGTTTTTTTTCCGTGAGTGAGGTCCTAGGCCTGTAAGAATGAAAAAATCGAGAAGGCGCCATCTATGCATTCATTTATATGATTAGATGCACTATGATTCACTTATTTCTATTCAGCTCACATCAAAAATGAGTTATTTATGAAAAAATGATATATATATATATATATATGTTTGTATGACATTTGTTCACTTTACCATGCGAGCATAACAAAATAAATCCATACGTATGTACAATATTTGTTTTCAGATTACTATGGGACGAATTTGCAGTTCGAGGCTATCGGACTATGTTTTACGAAGAGCAGTGGAAATATGGCTTATTTGTATACTCCAGCCTGAAAGGCTTTAAGAAGGCAAGTACTCAATCCTTTGCAATAATTAATCATCTGATACGGCAAGCATCAACATCAATTGGCCTTAGCGTCGTCTAACAAGTAGTATTATGCGACGAGTCTATGCGTTTCTGAATAGAACGACATTGTCAAAGCAACGGCTATAGTATATAACATAGGTCTATCTGGCCGGGTTTTCAACATACGCCCAATATGACCATGCGACTAAAACGCAGTTAGAGAAACGGAATCGCGAATACAGCGGCGAATTTGCTCTTATTTCCACGATATTTCCATTACAATGAGTGTGTAAATATGTTACATTTGGCTTGTTCGCTTTGCAAGCCCAGCCTAGCTTTAGAATGAGTGAGAAACGCCTGCAGCGCACGGCTCGACCCGAGCTCAACGCCATCTCTTGACATTAAAACAACAAGGGTCGAATCTATAGCCTTATCAGCAATTAAGGCAATATATTGATCTATAGAGATGCATCAAAATGTTGGCCTATGCGTCGACAAATACTCACGATAGAGCAGTGTTATAAATTCTCGCTTTATACACACGCGGTATCGAGCATGCATTCGGCTTTTTTTTTTTCGGCGCACAACAAGGCGGCTTCGTGGGCGTCATAGCCTACCTAGTCTCCTTTTCCACCCTTTATTCAGCAAATAAAGGCGCTTTCGATTATATTCTATTCTATCCTGTTCTTTTCCGACGACGTTACATACGAGGCATGTTTTTCCCGGCATAGATCGTCATGAAAAGCGTCAACCACGACTGGCAACGTTCGGGTGCCTGCCCTGTGTCGGGTTGTACTGCACCTCCTGAGAGTTGCTGATGAAGTCCGTTCATTCTTTCTGTGTTCGCTGTTGCAGACTCCAACGACTTACTGGCCGCGGCCGCTTATGCAAGCTATCGACAAATCAGCTCTGAAGAATCGTGACTTCAAGATGTGTCTTGGACCGGATTTTCCGGCCAAGCACTACCTCGACTATACGCACCAGACAATGAAGCTGCTTGGCAGCGATCGTCCGATTTTCTCCTACTCGTGGCTCAGCGAAACGGCGCACGATGAGGTAAGTTCTGCCGGTGTCAACGTTAAATCAAGCTAGCTAAGAACGACTAGGCGACGAACGATGAAGGTTACGAACCATTAGAGGAAGGTCAACACGCACGACAACAACACCACGCCAGTAGAAATGCGCAAATGAGAACTTTTCGTTGAGCTACTTTTCTGCAACCTCTCACCGGTCTGCCGCTTTTCTTTGTATGGCAGTCTTAAAGTGTGACAAACAAACAGTTGTGGGTGATTAAGGCCGCTCGAAACGTGTTGTTCGTGTTGTTCTTTTTGCTTCCTTATTATATATATATATATATATATATATATATATATATATATATATATATAGTAATGAGATATGCATTTGCCTGACTATGATAGTTTTGAGCATTGCGAGTGGTCATAAGGTCATGATCTTAAGGTATTTGGCGTGAAAGCCAATAAAAAGCTTAATTTGTTGGCGAATTCTTCACACGTTTCTTCAATTTACTCTCGTGTTTATAAGTAATCTAAGACCTTAAATGTCGATAGTCTCCGCTGCTACTCCATGAGTGTGCACCACTGTAGTCTTTACACGATTCATTATAATAAGTGTATGAGTGGCTGTATCTTTTTTTCACGGACTATATATATATTATTTATATATAAAATAAGAATTGCTCAAGATCCTCTGTAGCCCGTAACCGAAGGACGCCGACTCTCGATTCGGAGATAATCTACGTGTTGTTCCAACATTGTGTAGGCAGACAAGCGCCCAGGCTGTCGGTAATGCCTGTGTGGTGACACGAATGAACTTTCTATTATAATTCCCAAGTCCGGCATTTGCGGCTTGCTTGTTTCTGTTTTTTTTTTTTGTAGGTGAACGGGGGACATCGCGTCGATGGCTACTTCGAGGACTTCTTTAAGAAGATGGAACGTGACGGCATCCTCAACTCGACGGCTGTGTTCTTTATCTCCGATCACGGCTTTCGTTTTGGGAGCTTCCGGGCCACCGAGCTGGGCCGATACGAGGATATGTTACCGTACGGCTTTGTGCTCATGCCGGACTGGTACTACAGGGAGAATCCACAGGCGCTGGCGAACATGAAGGTGCACTTGCAACGACTACCATTCATACACACATATGCCAGTACAAACCAAACAACTATTTAGTTTCGTCTTTTGTTGGCTGGCTTTTGGAAGCAGCCAAGTGTGTGTGCTTTGATGCACAGAGTTTCGAGTGTCGAGAGCCGCTCGATGATAGCGGGTGTTTGGGGCATGACCAATGAAACGTGCCCGCAGTGAGTTGCTACACTTGTTGATTAGTTAGTCAGGTCGATTTCCTCTCTCATGCGTGCTGTCCCTGGCGTGTTCTGCCTTTAATTTTTAGTTGTCAGTCAGACATCTCTTATTTCTTTCTCCCTTGTGTCGGTCTGTCCTCGTCCGCGTATGCTATTACTCGAATGCCCTACTTGCACTACTTCTCTCGTCGGAAGCGTGAAGAAGATAGATAGAGTTTCATGAAGATACATGTGAAATGTATATTATACTCAATTTGAGTGAAATAAACATAATTGTAATTGTAATTATTCGAATGCCAGCGACGGGTAGAGAGTAGTTCGGGCTCGACAACGCATTCACGTCGAGTGTGCTAATAGTAGCTCATCATCGTGGCCATACAGTCATTCCTACACCTCTCCACATCTGGCTGTTCGAACACGTGAGAGAAAACGTAACGGGGTTCTACGTCGCTTTGATTGATTTACCGCACTCACACACACACACACCCAGAGTCACACTATTTGCTACGAACTTTCGTTTGGGTTTCCTCGCACTGCTTTGTTTCCTACTGACTAACTAACTAACTAACGAACTACTGTAACCACTGTATGTTGCATAACGGCATTGCTTTTTTTTGGTTACAATTGCTGCTGCTGCGATTACAACTACTGTGTCCGGCACTCTCTCTCGCGTAGGAGAATCAACGTCGCCTTGTAACGGTCTACGACCTCCACACAACGATACGGGAGCTGGCCGACGTCTGGCAGGAAAGCCGCACCACGCAGACGGCCTACGGCTACAGCCTGCTTAGCCACGTCGTTCCCGACGATCGGGACTGTGCCACGGCCCACATCGGCTTCCAGTACTGCATGTGCTTCGAGCCGCAGCCGGTTAGCCGCGACGGCCCGCTGGCCAAGTCGCTGGCGAGCTTCGTGCTGGCCCGAGCCAACGCCATCATCGCCGAGGAGAACGCGACGAGCCTGTGTCGAGAGTGGACGCTGCGCGGCATCGACGACTTCCGGCGGCTGTCGGAGGGCGCTGCGTGGACCGACTACTTCAAGATCTCGCTTTCACTCCAGCCGAAAGGCCAGTTCGAGGCGGCGGCCCGCTTCGTACGCCAGCCAACGGTGAAGAACAACTCCACCGCTCGCTGGGAGCTCATCGACGACATCGATCGCACAGACTGGTTCAGCTCGCACTCGAAATGCGTCAAAGAGCAGAGCTTCGAACGTATGTGCTACTGCCGGCCGGGCGCGTCCAAGTGAACGCCCATGTATCCGACACGGACGCCCGTGGTGCCGGATCGTGTGGGTCGCACGCAAGACGCAGATGGACGCAGTTAGTCGGTTACGGCGAACTAGACGGACGATACTGTTTTTGTTTTGTTTTTGCTTCTGGAAACTATCGATGTTTAATTTGTTAGTCATTGTACGTGTTGTTTTGTTGCACATTTGTTTATAGCGTTAGTATTCCTATTATTAATATTGTTAGTGAAACAGGCGTTTGCGTTTTTATCGGTGGCGATATTCGTACCGTTGCGATGCTGTCGCTACCGACGTCGTGAAGCGTCGATTCAGGGCCTCGAAAACGTTGTCTACGCTGGCAGTGATGTGGTGATCTTCTACAGCGCGTGTAACTTAGAGCACGTATGTGCTAGAGAGAGAGAGAGAGAGAGAGATAGAGAGAGAAGTTTTGTGCTCCAAAGTCGTGCTTTCAAAAGCTGTGGGCATGGAGTGGCGCATTTGTTCTCTTCCACGCAAGCACAGCAGTAGCTATAGCATCAACAACAATAATAACAATGTTGTTGTTGTTGTTGTTGACCCAACAATGTTACACACAAGAACGACGAATCGCAGACACCGATGGTCAGTCAGGCTCAGCGGGATGGCGGTTAAACAGTTTTGTTGCGACACACCAACGATACGCGTCATGAATAGCCTGCCGTTATGCAGTTAACAGAGCAGCAAAACGGAAACAAAACAAAAAGCGTTTACTCGTGTTCATTCAAGTCTCAAGTCAAGTATAATGCAAAAGTGGTCCGATCGCACAAAGACAGGCCTCGCAGGTTTTGCAGCGACGAACGCATGCATACGATTGTGTATCGATAGTATCGACAGCTACTGCGATGTGTTAGCTAAGCAACACAGCATACGTTGAAAATGATGCTGTTCTGTTCGGGCAATGATTACATGCCTCTTTCTTTGCTACAGCTATCTAGTGAAGAAGGGTCTCGTTTTCGACGCGCGACCATAGCAACCTCATGAGGGGGGATAAAGGGCGGCGGAAAAAAGATTTTGCGTCACTGACCAATCGCCAATGAACCGGCGATATATTTTGCGCCAACCGCTGTCTGTTTATCATCGTCTGCCTTCAGTTCACCTCGTTAGTGACGTAGAGAGCAGGAATTTTGCTCTCGCTTTTATACAAACGCGTACGTTTATGCCATTGCCACACGAAATATGCCGAATATAACAGGGAAATATATATATATATATATATATATATATTAGCATTTTAGCAAAACAAATCTAATTAATTCTATATATTATTTCTGAGTGAGCATCATAAATAAAATACGTTTGTTGGCATACACACTAACCTACTAAAACACTGTATATATTATCCATATAATATATATATATATATATATATATATATATATATGTCGAAACGCGGCTGCAACGTCGTGAAACGCGGCATGTAGGAGATAACACTTTCATACGGTTAGGTGGGCCAAATCGACTGAAAGGAAATATTCATTTTTGTTCATTCTGCTCTGCTTACTCTTAAGAAAGTGCATTCGCCATACATAGATGCCCATGTCGCTGCACAAGAATGTACGATGCAGTTTACATAGTATTTTTAAAGTTGTATGGACGTCAGATATATGCCCCCAGGGGTCAGACAGAACAGAGTGGGCAACCGTAGTATTGATATTTTAAAAGTTGGACTACCACCAGCCTCTAGTCAAATGATATAATGCACTATATATATATATATATATATATATATATACATATATATATATATATATATATATATGTATATATATATATATATATATATATATATGTACATATATATATATATATATATATATATATATCAACTCAAAGTTGTTGACTTTTTAATAAACAGTTAATGTTAAAATAAATGGTTGAGGTTTTAAAGACAGCGCGGTGCCTTTCTTTCGGGTGCGTTCATCTCGGGGCGCAATAGTAATGATTCAGCTATTTCAGGCTATTTTCATTAACCACTGATGCTAGTAGATGAAGTATGATACCGCGGAGACTACAATGCTTCTAGTGTGCCTGATGCGGCAATAACGGCAATGATAATGCACAATTTTCAGACCGGAGAGAGCAATACATGAGTTTGGGATTGACAATATATCTACACAGACGTGCGTGGACGGGAGAGTCATGTATGTTAAAATAAGGAAAAATAATGTTGACAAGAAGTGACGGAGTAGCTCATGGTTCTATATGGGGTGTAATCAATAACCTTTTAATATTGCAAACAATGGTGGCATATTAAGGAGGCAAAGTAGAAGGAAACACACGATTAGTTTGGCCTGAAACTGCCGATTACTTGGGAGCACTCAGCGGAGGAGTGGGCGACGCGATCACAACGCGGGGTGGTGCAAGCCGAATAATGCGGTAGACCATGCTACACACCATGTTAAGCTCGATCTAGATAGCGATACATCCTAGTGGTGGAACACCATATGCGATGTTACTGCCAGAGACTGTGCTGATTTTTCATTAAGTTAACGTGTACGCCCTCGTATATCGTATATCGCCTTCGAGTGTTTTATTCACATGTACTCATTCAACTATGTCATGTAGCCATACAGGTTCACAAAAATGCAGTCTCTTATTTAAGTGTTTGCTTTTGTCGTCATTTCAAAATAATCAATCTTTGATATTCCGGCTGTAGTTGCAAAAAATAAGATATGATCCACCTGTTCGAGTCATAACGCGACAACCTTAAACATAAATATATGTTCACTCGTTTTATGGGCTTGTATTGTTTTTTTTTTATCAACGCAATGCAAAGAGTTATACAATACTTTCATATATACGATTATGTTGTTGAACACATATCATCTAGTTTATAAAGAACCAATTATGTTTACATTAGCTTTTGTTGTCGTGTTGTAAAGAAATATAAGTATTTCTATTGTAAAAAAATGAACTGACAAAGTGCTTGGCGCACATTGCGCATATTGTGCTAACGTTAAAATCACTTAATCTAAAGCCTATCGTAAAATTTTGAATCGCTCGGGCCTATGCTGAATGATGGCAGCGCTTTGTTACAATCATATGTGAATTAGAAAATAATGAATTGGGTGATGAGTAGGTAAAGTAAACATGACTGATTCAAACATACGTTGCTCTACTGTGAGAAGCGAATCTGAATCGACTGCCATGCTGAATTATGGTGTAGTGCTAATGTGATGTAAACTCTTGGCTGGCTAATAATGATTGCAGTGGCAATGATGCATGATGAAGTGAGTATTTACACACATATTGTACGAAATACACATACTATATGACAAATATATGGAGTATTAGTAGAAAAAATAATGTCGGTTCGAATGAAGAATGAACTGAGTTACTAGAAGTTGCCTTACTTTACGCACAGTGTCCAACTGCCCTCTTGTGGAGATCGCAACCCTTGAGTTGCACTGATCAAACAAATGCCTGATCAATGCAACCTAAGGGTTGAGCCTTGACCGCCAATTCGTTCATAAGAAGGCGATGTAGTTCACTGGCCAAAGTTTTAAGTTTTTACCTTATACGTTGTTCCGGCTATCTATTACGACCCAAGCGTCCTGTCAATGGATAACGTTGTACTTGTAAACACTCAACGCCTACAAAAACGCCTGGCTATTGAGGATTTAGCATTTAAGAGGAGGTCCGCAGCAAGCCGCTGTTCCCAATTGGCAATTTGCTAGTTGTGGTTTTTAAGCTACCCACAGGAAACCGTAACCCGGTTCTGCCTGCTTCAGCTAGTTGCAGTCGCGTTGGTCAGCTTTCCGGCGAGGGATTTGTGAATAACGTTGCCTATATATGGGTTAAGCTTAAAACTCTAGCTGGAAGGATATTTTGTTTCTCGGAGATGTCGACTGCTGAACTGCGGCCGGGCCACTGTGTGGAAATCAGCCTCTTAACGCTTGACCTGGCCCATGGAGTGACCGGGTCTTTGGGTAGGCGCCCTAGCACGACGGCAAGGCTTCAACAACCCTATCGTTGACTGTACTGTTTCTATATCCTCTTTGTTTACGTCTTTACCGACGCCGAGTGTCGTGTTTTCTTTTCTAGCCGTCGTCGCTGTTGTTGTTGTTGTTGTTGCTGCTGCTGCTGTTGTTGTTGTTGTTGTTGTTGTTGTTGTTGTTGTTGTTGTTGTTGTTGTTGTTGTTGTTGTTGTTGTTGTTGTTGTTGTTGTTGTTATTGGGGTTGTTGTTGTTGTCGCTGCTGCTACTGTTATAGTTCTATAATGGGCTTTTTTCGATAAACAAACACTTCAGCCGGCTGTTCGGGCGCATCGTTTACCTGCTGAGTGGCTTATGTGGCGCATGAGGCCTTTGTTGGGACTGAATAAGACCGACCGACGTCGGCGGTGTGAAAATGCGACAAAACACTCAAGCCTCTTCAGATGATTTCAGCTACTGCTGGTGAAGCGAGAAGCTCGGCGTCTATTGTCCGACCGGAACATGGCCTCCTACAGCATATCCGCAGTTCGTGGCGCATCATCCGTAACGAACCTAACTACGCTTGCTCTCGTTCTTTAGTAAGCTTAGTTTAGTTGATTTTCCTTCCCACCTGTGACCACGTTGAATATGTAACAGCGTTTTTTTTTCTCCTCGACCCCCTTTCACTGACTCTGATTGAACAGAGCTGCCGGAAGCGAACTCTTAGACATAGCATCGGCATAGCTCAAGGCTCATTGGCGTCGACACACAGGTGCAGCCAGTCGCTCGTAGGAATAGAGCTATCGCTTGAACGAATGAATAAGTAGTAGTAGTAGTAGTAGTAGTTACTATTACTAAGTAACTAACAACAGTAGCTCCGCTCCGTTGCTGATTGGATGTCCAACCGAAAAGCCGGAAGTTGCGATAGCTAATGACGCGGATGTAGGGAGATGCTTTTCGAGGCATCAACGTCAACTCGGCATCAAAAACGGACTTCACACAATTGCCCTACTCTGATACCGAGACAGACCAAGAGGGCGGCCCCATTCCGACATCGGATTTTCTGCTCGGCGTTCGCAAGTATACACTGAGATTTTACGAATGTGCAACGGCGGGGATCGAACCCGTGCATCTACCTATGTGTCTCCTCCGATCGCGAAGCGCACGCAAAGACACCACGCCACCAGTGAGTCCCCGAACGTGGGAGCCTGTGATGATGAATAATGAGACACAAGGCTGTCTGTCACCTGTCGTGTCTTCTTACCCCACGATGGGAACTCATTAGAGGAGGCGGAAGGAAGCAGGGCGCGAGCAGCAACAACACTACGTTTGAATACACTAGAGACGACACACAGCTAGATAGAATAGACAGATAATAGAACAGATAATTAAAATAGACATAGTTAACATCGAGATAACTAGATCGTAATCGGTAATGGGCGGTGGTGAGGTGCCGTAATTAGCAGATAGCGCTATGGTTATTTGATGCAACGTAGTAGTGTATAGTACGACGGTGTTGCGCGTCATGGTGATAACGATCGCATTGCGTTAATGATAAGGACGGCCGCGATTAGGCCCGACAGAAGCACATACGCATCATCTCTCACTGTTGGAACAGTTTGGCTTTGTGCATATGTAGTGATGATAGCAGTGCCAGGACATTCAGTAGACTTCAGTCGTACGGTTTTGTCGTAAACCGCTTTCCTAATATTTGGTGAGAGCAAAAAAGGCTGCGCCCTTAGTATAGTTTTCCATCGCAAATTTTAACTTTTTTTGCAATTTCTCTGTTATGTTCTCTAGAAGTCTAACGTATATTTGCTAGAGGGGACCTTGTTAAGTACTTAAGGTTTTTCGTAGGCGCTCTCTCTCCGCGCAACTTTCGGCGCAAGTGAGGCTGACGTCTTTTTTTGATAATCCTATTTAGTAACCTGTCAAGAACTTTCAAATCACTCACTGTCAAGTGTCGTGCGATTGCGAGTGGTCGGGAGTTGTTCGATTTTCAAACACTTTTGCAAAGAGATTGCGGTCGCAGCAAAAATCCTGTAGCGCAGGAAAAATTCTGTATCTCAGCAAAATGTCTAGAGCATAAGGATAAAGCTGACTAGTGAAACTGCTCCTTTTATAACAAATTATTTTAAAAGCGAATTGTGTTGAGGAGGCAATCCTTGGAATCTTGTCGCCGAATATCACCGACATTATTTTTTTTACTATTACTTCATATATTTGTCATATAGTATGTGTATTTCGTACAATATGTGTGTAAATACTCACTTCACCATTCATCATTGCCACTGCAATCATTATTAGCCAGCCAAGAGTTTACATCACATTAGCACTACACCATAATTCAGCATGGCAGTCGATTCAGATTCGCTTCTCACAGTAGAGCAACGTATGTTTGAATCAGTCATGTTTACTTTACCTACTCATCACCCAATTCATTATTTTCTAATTCACATATGATTGTAACAAAGCGCTGCCATCATTCAGCATAGGCCCGAGCGATTCAAAATTTTACGATAGGCTTTAGATTAAGTGATTTTAACGTTAGCACGATATGCGCAATGTGCGCCAAGCACTTTGTCAGTTCATTTTTTTACAATCGAAATACTTATATTTCTTTACAACACGACAACAAAAGCTAATGTAAACATAATTGGTTCTTTATAAACTAGATGATATGTGTTCAACAACATACTCGTATATATGAAAGTACGCTTGTAATCATGTCGTAAAGGCTACCCGTTGGTGGATATGCCACGTACCAGTGCAGCTAATTGTCAAACCACGAACATAAGTGTTCAGTGGAACAACAGTGAGCTTTGTAGCGTAAGTTTAGGAACGCAAGTTTTAGAATGTGAGTTTTGAAGCGACACTAAGTTTTTGTTATCAACTTGGCAAATCTCATCAACGGCTGACTTAGGAATGTCGCTACGATTATAGTAGAATAAATACACTTATTTATATGATATGATATGATATGACGTTTATTCATTCTTAATTGTAGTTTCTCATTTGTGTTACAACTTCATATAGCCACAGGCTAGTGCGAAGCATATGTACAAGTTACAGTAAGATTTTATACATTATCACCGTAGTATCTCGTGTTATTGCAATTATTTTTCTATAGATTGTGTACATGATTACATAAATATGGTTTATTCAGACGCAAGTAAGGTAAGATAGTGCGTTCTAGCAGTGTTTTTGAATTGACTAAGCGATATTAGTGTCCTAATGCCACTAGGTAACTTGTTCCACAAGGTAACACCTGAATTACATAGTGCAAACCTTGATTGCGTACTTGTGGCCGGGGAGACAATAAGCAAGTGAGATGCCGAGCCTCGGGTGTTTTGGGTCCTTGCAGATTCGATAAGGCCAACCAGGTTGGGATGATGGCCAAGAAGAATACGCTTTATTTCGACAACTATGGTAAATTTAATAAGATGTGGTAACGGGAGCACCGAGAGTTCCTTATATTGTTCTATCGTTATTGAGACGCGATGTGGGAGGCCTAAGACAAGACGAAGTGCTCTTTTCTGAAGCAAATGAAGCGGAGTTATATTAGATGCATTAGAAAGACCGTACACCTCCAGACCGTATGTTAGGTGGCTCTGTACATACGCGTGGTACATTGCCGTAAGGCATTGGCGGGGAAGGATTTTGCGTGTGCGGTATATGGCGGCTACGCCACTGACAATTTTTTTTCTGACATGTTTCGCATGCGCCTGGAACGTCAGATGTTCGTCAAGAACAATGCCCAGGAACTTCGCTTCAACTAGTATATTAAGCTTGCGGTCGCATGCAAAAGCTTCAGGATTGATTGTCGATTGGCCTCTTGGAGTTTTAAATTGAACAATTCCTGTTTTTGACCAATTAATATAGAGGCCGTTATTTTTGAACCATAGAGATAGCCTTTCAATATCCTCACGAATCATTGTTTCAACTTGTTGGGGAGAGTCGCCCACGAATAGAGCCGTTGTGTCGTCAGCAAACAAGGTTAGTTTTGCGTGGTTAGGAATACTAAAAATATCGTTAACAAAAATATTAAATAATAGCGGACCACTGATACTCCCTTGAGCCACTCCAATCGATATATTTTCTATAAGAGAAGAAGATTGTCCAATTTGGACAACTTGGCGTCTTTCACAGATGAATGAGCGCACCCACTTTATAAAATTTTCACTAGCCCTATAAGTAGAGAGTTTTTTTTAAAAGAATGTCTAAGTCAACTGTATCGAACGCCTTTCTAAGGTCAATAAATACCGCTGCTACAGTCTTCTCTGATTTTAAGTGTTTCCGTATGTCCTCGACAAAATTCATGACAGGCACAATCGTCGACATCTTAGGTCGAAAACCGAACTGCCTACAATGTAGGACGTTGTGTCCTTCGATAAAATCTGTAAACTGTTCAAAAATGCATTTTTCAAAGACCTTCGATATTGGCGCGGGAATGCTGATAGGTCTATAGTTGTCTCGAGACAGGCGATCCCCGCCTTTGAACAATGGAACCACACGGTATAGCTTTAGGACATTGGGGTATACTCCTGTTCTGATGGAAAGATTGATAATATACTCAAGAGGCGATGCGAGTGCGTCCGCAGCCCTACGAAGAACCAGTGATGGAATCTGTTCGGGGGCGGTGGAGCATATTTTAACATTTTGTAAAAGGTGGTGAATTCTGTGAACGTTGACTGGCTGCAGAGAGAATTGTTCGGCAGGCGTCGAGAAGTTATCCGGAATGGCATAGCTCGATGAGCACTCGTTGTAACGGGTCACACATGTTGCGTAGTAGTGGTTGAATATGTTAGCTAGCGAAGTTTCATCGGTGACGAGTTCCCCGTTTACAAGAAGTTTGGTACATTTTTTATCCTGAACACCTCCAAGTACAGGTTGGATTGCCTCCCAAGGACCCCTCCGGTTATTAATTCTGTCTGTAACTATGTTGCACTTCGCTTCCATTCTACATTTGCGTGAGAATCTTGTCACCCTGTTCCTGAGTATACGATAAGTTTTGCATTTGCCGTTGTGTGTGGGGTCAGCTCTGTGTATTGCGTACGCCTGTTCCTTCTCTTTAATAAGGGCATATAATTCCGGTGTCACCCATTTTTTTCGAATTACGTTTCTCGACTTAGTATTCTTGATCTCAGTACTATTACGCTTCACCGCCGACATAACTCTTACTCTAAACAATTCAAATGCCTCGTTGACGTCATGCAGTCCGTATAGGTCGTCCCACATAGACGATGACAGTTCGGCGACTATTTGATCATAGTTGAGTTTGAATTGTGGGCACTCGTTGGCGGCCGACGGCTTAGATTTTAGACAAATAAATGTGGTAAAGTGGTCAGAAAAAGTGGTCGTAAGAACGCCGGAGGCGATAGTTGTCTTGGGTGAAACATTGCAGTAAATATGATCTATGCATGTTTTGGTGATACGTTGGCCGTGAGCAGTGTCCACACAAGCCACTCTAGTCGGCAAACCAATAATCTCTCGAAAGTCATACGAGTGTAGTAACTCATACAGGTCAGTTGCATGTGAGCCCTTATCTAACAAGTCAATATTCGCATCACCGAGACATATTGTGTTTAGGCTATTCATTTTAAGTAATTCTTCTAGTGCACACAATAAATCCAAGGGCCTCCCCGACGGTTGCCTATAAAATGATCCCACAACTGTACTCTGACCATCGGCAAACACCTCAACAAAAATACTTTCGCATCGAGCGTCTGCCGGAAGGAGTAGTTTGAGATCGTTCCGCTCGCGTACCACATAATCATGTCTAATAAACAGTGCCACACCTCCACCCGGCTCATTACGGCAATCAACAAATTGGTTATAATTATTAATCTGAAAAGCGGCTGCCTCCTGTCGCGAGATACGAGTTTCCGACAAAGCGATAAATGACGGAGGGTAAGGAAGCAAATGTAACATCGTTTCAATGTCGTGTATATGAGACTTGGCACCATTAATATTGCAGTGTATTCCGTAGAAAAAGTCAGGTTCTATTTTAAGTTCTGTGACATTAATTGTTTGACTAGCTGTCATATAGTAATAATATGGTGACGACTATTTGCGACCGACAAGGGCATCGATATCGGTGTCGGTTGTCACGTCCCGCCAGGGAGCGTTGCTGTTGAGACGAATTTGTACGCGGCAGTCTGACGTTAGGACGTCAGAAATTTTCTTGTTGGCCTTGAGGCGACGGAGGCGGTAATGCAGGCTCGCGTTGGCGGGTGTCAGATGGTCATTGGCGTAGATGTTGTTGTTGCTTCCCTGGCAGCCGGCTAGAATGCTCGACTTCGGCTTCACTTCCCGGCATCTTCGTTGCACCTCAAGTTTCCTCCACCGACAGACAAACCGCACCAGCAGCTGGGAGCGGTCGGTGATGTTTTTCCCGTTGATATAACTTTATTATGTTGGCACTTAGTAGTTGTAGTAGAATTAGTTGTAATACGTCAGTGTTACTTTGAGAAACAGCCATATATCAATTATTTCAATCTATAAACATTGGTTTTATCAACTGTCAATTGTCCTTAGAGATTATACACCTGACTCAGTGACTTTTGCAATGCGTTGCCTTGAGGTGCTACATAAGTATGTCTCTTACACTACCCGCCAAAAAGCGCTTCTGTTTTGTACTTTTACTATTTATTCAGCTGAAAGCACTGACTCATACAAAAAAGGCACAAACACGTCATTTGTAGACCGTTTTTGTCTCCGTCTGTTTTGTTACCACTGGCTCAATCACTATTTGAATTGATGTCACAATTGGGACGAGCCTTGCAACAAGAAAGACTTCTCACCGCGGCAAGCTTTAAACAAAATCCAAAAAATAACCTTTTCGAGCAACCATGCGCTATCTATTTCATTTTTTTCCAAGATTTGGGACTTTTCCGCCTCTACTCGGAAGTGTTGCGTTTCCATGTGGGCCTTTTATCAACAAATACTTGTGACAGCGAGGAGTGACCAAGCACAAACCCAAGTGCTCCACAGTAATGTGTTCTGTTTTCGAACACGTTACTTATACACTCCTGACGTGTTTAAACATAGATACCTACACCGGAATCGAAGCACTACGATCGAGCACGACAGAAGCCAGTGAAATATTGCACACTACAATTGGTTTTTTAGCATAACGTTCCGGTGTTTCGTGAGCAACCTTGTGTCCGTCTCCTGCCTTAACCCAAAGGTGAATTCCAGGCAGGCAAACCAGCGTATCTACATCTTGCGGTTGTAGAAGCTGTAAAAAGTGCATATCATGCGGCGGATGATATGAACTTTTTACGTGAGTTATCGCATGCCCTAGTGCGATATCCCTTGATCCCACTATTAATCCCGGATACTCCAAGATGGACGCTATTTCAGTTTTAAGGCCTTTCGGTGCAAATACCTTTGAAAACGGCTTACTTGTCCATTTTAGGTTGTTTCATTCGTCATACGTCAACATTGTCGAACCTAGTCACACAATTTCTGAAACTTGCTGGAATGCAGACAAGCATCGATCATCGACGTCCCACCTGGCCGACCAATTACTAAAGAGATACCAACGTCACTCCGCATACATTATTTAGCATTCGCTTGACACCTGACTGCACATGCAACCCTTTTATATTAAGAGCGCTTAGAGCAACAACACAAGCAGACATGTTAAGATATCTAGGGTTTCCCCAACCGGCCTTATGGCAGCATGGCCGCCGACTCTCAGAGGTATACTTTATCATCTGCTCTCAATGAACATCGTCTAAAACGACAAATGACAACCACATCTCAGCGCAGCCTCGCGTAGAAATTTACTCATGTAAATCTTCTTTCCGACCTGTTAGAGCCATATCTAGTCTGACGCCGGTCTGTACCGGTTCGGCAAACCGCCTCATTTGGCTTCTCATCCACCTTCGCCCAGGCCAGCCCGTCCGCGCAGTGTCCTTCGGTGGCGCAGACGGTGCATCTCAGACAGCGGCCGTGCATTTTCTGACCAGATTTCCTAGGCCACCGCACCGGTGGCAAGTTCGAGAGATCTTCTCTGTCGCCGTGAAGTCTTCTGCCCGGTGCCGCCTAGGGCGCTGGCATCTATAGCAAGTGGCCAATGGCCGAGCCATTCGTTTGGCCTAAAGGCTTCTAATCTTAAGCGTTGTTCATGATCGTGGCGCCGTTGCTAGCTGTGAGGCCACCTTCGCGTGCCTGGCCCGGACCCACCCAAGACCTGGATCGTAGCGCCTTCCGCAAGGAAGCCGCAATTCTCCTCGTAGTGCCGGTTTGATCTCCTCCTCGTCTAGCAGGGGGTCGATCCGTCAGCCTAAAGCGCTTTGTGGCCTACTGCCAGGCTGCGGTCCGAACGAATCTTAATGGGACTTCATCCCAACCTGCTTAATCTTTCCCATTCGACATCCACCATGAACACAAGGGGATCACACACACAACTTCTCATCTTGTCTGCAACTTCATGTAACCAATCTCGTTTCTCAATATCAAATCTCGGTGCCACATATTGGAACAAGCTCCCCCCAGATGTGCGCGCAACCTCTTCTTTGACAATATTCAAACAAAGTGCTAAGCAATACTATTTAGGTACCTTACTCTAATATAAGCCGAACACGATAATAATATAATCATAATGACAATAAGTAAAATTATAAGAAGTATATAAACACTCCATACTAGCCTTTGATGGCTTTGAGGAGCTGTGAACCTATGTACAAATGTAAGCCACTCATGAGAATAATAAAACCTATCTATCTATCTACTAGTGTGGGATTCAGCAAAGCCCTAAGGCTCGGAATTGAATGGCAGTAATTCAACAAGTCTCCTGAAGAATATCATTCGTTAGCGCTTCAATATTGGCTCGCAGATCTTCACTTTCCCTCCGGAGAGCCTTCCACTCTTTCCTTAGATTTTGCAAACTTCTTCTTGGCTTCCGTGTGGGCCGCTTTTTAACTAGACATGCTTAGAGAAATTACACCAATGTAGGCAAAATGTTGTATTCACGTACTACATTCGTGCATAATATATATGCGTATGCATGTGTACAAATATATACAAATCGCACAATGTAACTTTCAGTGAGCACATATATATATATATATATATATATATATATATATATATATATATATATATATATATATATATATATATATATATATGAGACCCAGCCCTCCGCAGAACGGCTCGACGCATCCTCTCGGGTTTGTGAGCTGAGGACACAACGAGATCCATGAGAGCCAGTGGAGCATGAGACTTCCCTCCCACGGTCTCGAAATAGTGCCACACAATTCCGAACTCTGGGGGGTGGGGAGGATTGAGGTTTTTAGTGGGTGAAAGTCCCACACTAGATGCTGTTGGTTGCCAGTACCGATAGTGCATTAGCGTTTCCAAATCTCCCATATAAAGAAATATATATATATACTAGGGACGAGATCCTGGCGTCTGCCCAACTGTAGATCTTCTATGGATCGACTTTATCCTAATTATATATAAAACAATTTTTCCGAATAACTGAATAAATCAGTATTTCTATTTACGCTGTCTCTCCTAGTATATGCTGGCAAGTGCCCTAACGTTCATTGTTAGGTCAAGCACAGTCAGACTACTGTGGGTAATGTCGAATACAAAGTAAATCAAATTTTACCTATTTCAATCTGGCTAGGTGGGGATGGGCTTTGTTTGGAGCCTTGTCAAGTAGTGTGCAAGGCGACCTATCGTTACTCGGCTCAGCTGTTTTATCACATACCCTTTTCACGTACGAGGCAAAGCACATCTTAATCTGGACAATAAAGTCACACTCTAAACAATGTGCGTTAATGCCAGCCTAAGGTCAATCAATTTTACCGTCACCTCCGAGTTAATGGAATGAAACTATGCCCAGGTTAGTCTCTATGTCAAACGTTGTCGTTTTGAGTCAAGCGACTGCCATGGCGAAACTTCCTAAACGTTTGTGTTTCACGTCTTTACCTAACCGCTCTTACAATGTAAGCAGGTTATTACGAATTTAGACTGTCCTCCTTCTCCTACGGAGGTGGACCTTCCGTGAAACATATCTTCAAGGCACCGAGCGTCGGACATGTTTACATTAGAGAATAATATTACGCCATATTGCACAGAGGCCTCGATGAGGTGTCATCCACGTATATGGTGACTACAGTGATTCTGAACTGTTTTGTATGGGCCGGCAAAGTCAGCCTATAGCAAAACAAATGAAAGTCAGCCAAGTGAATTTGCCTGCAGGCGTCCATATTCTTGTCTCGCCGCGGGTCACGCGGTAAGCTTTATACATCGACCGTTCCTAAAACCAATATCTCCGGTGGACGGACTTCTCTACATTTAGAAGTATCCTCAAATCAGATTGGCTCCCTTCTAGACGAACTTTTGCTAAATGCGTTCTGACACGACTTTCATTTGAGCGTTCCGGGTGAGCTTGGGATTGCCTATGTCATTTCCAATTTAGCCACTAAAGAATAGTGAGAACTTGACTTTGTGTCAAGGACTTTGGGATTTTTCCCTTGCCAATTACGGGATGAACCATAGTGAAGAGCCTATGCGATGCCTTTAGTCCCCTTTCTGGCGCAGTGCCCGTAGTATATCCTAATACTCTTCTGTTTAAGAAGGCTCAGTTACAATTCAAACCATCTCTCCTGCACACTAAATACAGCATTCATGAGACGCTACTTCAAAGTAAATGTCTCTTCAAACTGTGGATCTGACCAAAAAGAGCACTGTCACCAAAACGAGGTCTCCCAGAGGATGACGTAATTGTGTGGTTAGTTAAATTAATCATGGCGGGCGACCGCCGGTGAGAATACGTGAGACTCGATCAACTTTACCCTCGTGGACAGTTAAACTTGCGTTTATTCTCATGCCAACTACGCGGCGCTTACTCTCCTTTCGGGGCTGACTCTCAGCCAAGATTTAACGTCCATGGGACTGCTTTGCGCATTGCTTCACAGACGGACCCCCACAAATACAAATCGGTGCAACGGTGGGGCTCGAACCCGCGCACCTGCTATGTGTCTCCTCCGGTCGCGAAGCGCAGACGCATGCCACCACGCCACCACCGGGCTCGACGGCGCTTACTCTCCTCAGTGGCTAGCCTTTTGTCGTCCGCCGCGCCGGTTAAAACGGCTCGCTCTTTTGGTTGTCATCACCATGGACACCAAAAGACAAGAACAGCAGAGCAGACAAACCAGCGAAGCCCAGTTCATCTCACGAATTCGAAACGAATGACAACGAAGTGCCGGTAGGCGTTTTGAGCGTTTCGCATCTCGGCGTGGCTCCTAGCGCTGTGTTGCCACGACCGCTAGTACTGCTACTATCAGCCCCGGGCGTAAGGAAGCGTAAAGATACCCTGTACTTCCTGCAAGACGACCTATTCCTGTGTCCTACACGAACGCTTAGCCCTTAAAAAGTGTCGACAAAGCTTAAGAACGAGATGGACTCGAGCCCAAAAACGACGACGACGACGACCACAATAAATCAACAACAATGCGGAAACTATAGCGTGAGTTTCTCATAGTTGGCCATAAGCCAAGGAGCAGATTGACACGCACTGAACAAGACACATATAGTTGGAGGTGGCTCTATTATTAGATGCAGTTTTGACCGGTTGGCGTAGCTCGGTCATGGCACGTGGACGTCTATGCTGTGCCTTCGTAATACATTCGACGGCAGTATACCATTGGCTGGCGGCAATTTCAAACAGGTGACATCTTGCGTCCTCCAGAAATTCTCCCGTAGGATTGCAGCGTGTGTCTCAAACATCGGTTCGCGTTCACTCGTACTTTAAATCTCCAGCTCGATCTAAAAAAAACGTTGCTTTTCTCAATTGGGACAATGAGCTTTCCCTCTTTGCTGAACTTTTGCAGAAATCGTTTAGTCTTAGTTGCACCGGGAATTGAGACTTGACTTACAGTACCCTTGTGCAAATATCATCTGTATGCCTGAGTTGATTAAGATTTGTTTGATTCCGTTTCATTTGCAAAAATAAGGATTATTACGAAATGCACTTGTTAAATATTTGTACATACAAACAAATGCTGTGTTTCGGCTGTGACGTAAAACGCACGTTCAGTAACTTACAAGAAGATCATTGGTTCGTAAAGCATAACTGCAAGCTTAAGGTTTGCTCTCAGTCTGATTCCTATCTGCGTCCTCAGCTAAACCTAAACATAAATCACATGATCACACGTTTGTTTCATTGGGCCACATGATGTCATCTTTATGTTAACAATAAATATTTGTATTTACTTCTTGCTAATAAGACATACAGGAACTATTCTCATTTTAAAAATTGCATGTACCGCGTTGCGTCCAGCAATGTCGCTAACAACTAAATATCTGTTAGCTATGATATATATTATTAAGAACAAGGCATATTAGCATCTTGTTAAAATGTACTCGTATAGTAAATAATTCAACTTGTGTCTTCTCGGACACGATCTGACGATAAATATAGGAGAGAACAATTTCAGTACATAAGTCGTTGTTAAAAAAAAAAAAAAAATATATATATATATATATATATATATATACAAAGCGAGCAGATTGCGGAGAGAGCGGAGCTGAATGCGGGAACTTTTGGAAGATGCCAGCTGATTACACTTGCACCCTGTATATAGGTGTAAGAGAATTCTAATTATTCGTATATTTAGATATATATATATATACACATACGAATAATCAACATGATTCCCTTACTCCTATATATACAGGGTGCGAGAGTAATAAGCTGGCATCTTCCAAAAGTTTCCGCATTCAGCTCTGCTCTCTCGGCAGTCTGCTCGCATTGTAAGCAGAAAATCGTAGGGCTGCCAATCATTTTGAAGTCAAACTACGGTCAACCTAGTCAAACTACTAAGTCAAACTACAGACATTATCTAGACCCTGACACTTTGCCAGTGTCAGGGTCTAAATAATATCTGAATGCCAAAATCGTCGATTTGGTCACCAATTGATAGATTTGCAATGATCGAGGACGACTTAAAAAATCCATTTAGGCACATTGCGTTTGGAAAATCAGCTTTGTATTTTTACATGCGCGATAGCTCCCTGAATACTGTGGCAGCATTTCATTAAAGCTTTTACGAAGACGGGTCCTATGCCGTACGACATTTTTTTCTTTCGTGAACTATTATCGAAACGGGAGCGTGACAAAAGGAGAACTCCGTGAAACCTGATCGAAGTGCTTACTGGAGATGCTTGCAAACGAAAGGAACAATTTGCCTTGTGTATTCTTGTAATGTTTGTGTCCGGCTTCACTTATCTTGGCATCAAGGTCACCCCAAGCGGCATCGTATTTGCCGCTCACATCCTGCATTGAGTCAGCTCCAGTAATAGTCGCGATGGCTTCAATACTAGGCTCCGCAGAATCTCTCTGTCAAGACTGCCCTTATTTTCTTTAACCTGACAGTTGGATCCTTTGTATCGTGTGGGATTACTCTAATATAGGATAATGCAATATGTAGCAGCTAGCTAGCCTAGCACCCTTGAAGCGATGAAGGCAAGAGTCCTCAGACGGGTTGTGGGCCTCCCCCGAACAGTCCAGAACCGATTAAACTATTGTTTGTCCAGAACGAGCGATTCAAACACCCGCTAACATCATCACTGTTGGAATTTCATCGTAGCTTTTACGCAAGATGCGGAAAGTTCCGGAAGCCGGATTCTACAGGATGCCTGCAATGATGGATAGTGCGTGGATGCAATCGCTTTTAGACAATCGACATATCCTGGCACGCTACTCAGCTTACGGATACCATCGTAAGCTGTGTCGTCGTACGGGACTTAATGATCCGTTTAACGATTGCATATGATAGTTCTGCGATCCATTATATACATAGGAATCATAACGAAGACTGAATTAAATGATATGAATTGTAACAGCATTCAAATATATAAAAAAAATATAGGTCGAACGCCATGTATAAGTACAAAATGCTCGAAATCTATATATTTTTCATTCTAATGCGGATATAATATATATATATATATATATATATATATATATATATATATATATATATATATATATATATATACCGGATACTTGTGGAATAATTTATAAATGTATGTATATATGTTTATGTGGCCTTGTATTGTGTAGGCAATTTTAGTGTCGTGAGTTTCAGGCTTCCTTGCAGAGGCAGTGCTTCATTGGAGAGGCAGACATTAACAAGGGGGCTTTCATAAAACTAATGTTAATGTATATTCTCCGAAATCCATGAGACCTCATATATCTGACTAGTTGACTACTATCTGACTCGTTCCAAGAATATGGTATGACTTCGATTCGGAGGGAGTCGCTTGCCTGGTTTTTAGTCATCAATTTGCTCGCGACTTACCATCTCATAATCCCGCCTTTCTTCTACCCACCTCTTTTACGATCTCAAGACGACTTCTGGGACGTCAGCTCGGCATCTGCATCCTCATTTGAGCGAAGCGTTACTGAAAATAAATTTATTGTGTCCTTGCTCAGCAGTTTTGTAGGGATCGAGTTCGGAAGGCTTTGCAGGCGTAAAACAAGTGTGGTTCACGTCGTTAGTGTCACAAAACACACGTGTTCGCCTGAGTCTTGCTGATCGTCTCCTTGTAGATCTAAAAGTTGATGTGATCACGTGGCCTCTGCTAATAGGCTCATGTCATTCGGCCGCTGGCCGTCTTCACGTACCAAGCGGAACGCAGGCAGTCCGGCAATTCGGAATGCTGCTGTAAACGTGCGTCCGCAGCGCCCGGACCCGCGTCGCACTCCTGGAAAGAGTTACTGGAAGCGAGTCTCGCAACCGAGTTTCATCATCCATTGACGCTGGGAGACAGGGTCAAAACCAAACTGAACGATGAACTGCTTCCATTCTATGTCGTCGAGTAGTAGCCCGCTCACTATACTGGAAGTTCCTTGCAAGGCCTGCGAGTCTAGCGCATCTGGCATGATGAAGCCTCTACTTCGGTAGAAAAACTGGAGTTGATGTTGAAGGGGGACGGACGGACAGCTTTAGGGTGTATAAGAGAGTTCATAGCTAGGTCGTTTAGTTCCTGTATAAGTTGCAGTTTGTGTGCTGTTTGACACAGCGAGGGTCCCGAGGGCCTTGGAGCTCGCCCTGAGGGGATTGAATTCTCCAGAGGCACGAGGTTCTCCTCGCAGATTATCTTACACTTAGAGCAGGTTCCCTCCAAAAAAATCCTCTCCCAAAAAGAGGACGATGGTACTGACCCAGTATTAGGTAAACATAGGTGAAATGTGTTCGAATTTTTGCGTATTGAGCAATAGGTGGGGCGTCAAGACAGAAGAGCGCGCGTCCCGGCGGATGGCGGTGTTGAACGCACTCTGGAGATCAAGGTTTGATGACCGCTATTGGTGGTGAAGAGACGGGCTCCAAATGGAGGCACTTCATTCCCGAGTGGAATGACTCAACGAATGTTTGGATCACCAAGCTGACCTTGACGCTGGCAAAGCCCGCATCTGAACGTCGTCTGCCGATAAAATTTTGCAGCTGTTTTGGTCTAACTATGTCTCAGGCTTTTCAGCAGAACCGCGTGCGAACTGGGGAGTCAAGAGCACCACTGATGCTCCGCTTTGATGTATTTAGATGGTTGGTAAGGAAGCGCGGAAGTATATGTATATATATATATATATATATATATATGCTGGTATAATTTTTGAAACCAGCTCGATTCGACTACGGCACAAAGGGGAGTCCCTTTCCTGTAGGCAATGAATCAACTATCGACGCGGCGTTTCCGCATTGAATTTCAACTGATATTCTTTGTAGCGAAACCAGCCTAGCACTTCTATCGCCGGTTGACGCAGCGACTCTGGATCCCAGCTCTGCCAGAAAGCTCCAAATATATATATATAAATATATTTTTTTTAAATGTATGTATTAGTGCTTACGATTGTATATATAATCTATCATGTGGTCACGTATTGTGGTACGTTGTTCAGGCAAGAAACGATGCCAGCCATGAAAACACCAACAACAACAGCAGCAGCAACAGCAGCAACAATGTTGCTGGCCAGTCTCAGTCAAGCTTTCCAACACGGCCAAACGCAGCGGACTGGTGTCAGCAACGGCGAAGGCGGGTTCCGCAGCGGTCGCCGATGATGATGCTGACAACAACAACGGCAGCAGCAGCAACAACAAGAGCAGCAACAACAGCAGCAGCAGCAGCAACAACAACAACAACAACAACAAGAGCAGCAACGACAACAGCGACAACAACGACAACAGCGACAGCAACAACGGCAACGGTAACAACAACGACAACGCCTATGTCGCGTGCACAGGAGGTCGCTACAGCATCGCAGCTCTCGATTCCCGCTTTTGCTGGTGCTGGTGGTGGTGGTACATCAGCTTCTTCTTCCATTTCCAAAACAACAGCAGCAATAGCAACAACAACAACAACAATAATAGCTACTTCGACGGCGGCGACGAATCTTTCCGCTACCAATACAAGCAGTGCAAGCGCGACTCACGCGAGTCGGGCGGCTCACGGATCGGTGGTTCTGGTGCCGCCACCGCGTATGATCGCCGTGGGTCTTCGGCGTGCGGCTGCTGCTGCTACCCGAACTTCGGCCACAACGACTTCGGCCCTAACGACTTCGGCCCCAACGACCTCGGCGCCGGCGACGACGCAGCCTTCGAGAGCGGCCTCCGTCGCGACCGACGCTATGGCGATACGTGGCCACGTCGCGCCGACAAACGCGCGACATTTGAAAGCGCAGAAGCTGTCGATCATCAGGTGACTTACCAGCAGCACTACTAGATGATGATGATAAGAATAATCATAGTTAGGCTAAAATTGAGTTTTACATTTAGTGTTTTAGTAGCACAAGTGTTACCTGACTGATGATGACGATAATAATAATAATAATTATAATAATAATCGTTACCACTTGCAATTTGTCGACGAGGTAAGCGAGACGAAGAGCATCTCGTTGCTCTGCAAAGTGTCACCCGTCTGACAGATCGCCTGGACAGTGTCATCCAAGTGGTGTTCGAGAGAGAGAAAAAGAGATGATTTACTGAACTTAATTATTAACCACGGGCAGTAAGACTATGACTTTCCTCCAAACGGACCTCCCCGGGCAGAAGTTAAATAACTTAAAAGTAATCGACCGTGGCATCAACAAGTTGCTCAAGAAAAAATCGCTTGTATTACACGTACACACCCTACGGACGCACGACAATGAGTACAAGCAAAACTAATCAAACTGAATTACCAGATTCCCGCCTGAGTTTTCAGAGGCCCCCGATGCCATCATAAAAATGTATGTCGAAGCAAAGGAACCATTCCTAGTACCAATTGACGAGTTAGTGCTCAAGACAGGGTAAACATTTTTGTGCCTCAATTGAAGCAGATTAAATCGGCGAAGGAGATCGTTCGTGTATGCAGAGTAGACGGACGAGCTCCCGACATATTATCTTTCTGGGGACAAATCACTGGCGTAAACCTCTTAGAAAAGACCTGTTTAAATGCCTACGGTAAACAAGGTATAGGTAGGGTCCGCAGGGTGAAGTCCAGACATAAATCATTAGGGTCGACCCCTAACCTATGATGCCTATTCAAGCAAGGTATGCGCAAACTTTGCAGGAACTTCTTGTGTCCCTATTCTCCGCTCTCCGACTCTAAAAGTTTGGCAGTTTGACGTGCCCGGTACAGGCCAGAACAGCTGCACGAACGAAGACCACGCGCCTGATGGTCGCTGTGAGGCGAGAGTCTACACAGAAGCCAGGAGGCAACTTTCTAGAAAAAGCTAGAAACTTTATTTGAAATTGATCACCCGCGCATCATCACTAGAAAAAAATCAATTTACTCACCGTGCCAGAGCTGCTGCGGCAGAACGTATATTAGCGAAAGGTAAAATGAATGGGGGTAAAAAGAAGGCGATAATCCGCAAAGAGAAATAGCATTTAGAACGCATGGTCAGGTCGTAAGCCAACTCTAAGAGAGGCGATGCTGCATGGGACGCCTGCAGTAAGGAACTGCTGAACCATGTGATTTTAGCAACTTGGCACCTGTCTTTTGCATACGCCCTCAAGTTATTGGCGGGAGCACTCCAATCAGTAAACTCCTTTCTTTTGAGACTGTTTGAGTGATGCTGGACACCTAAAGGCTATTTAAACCCGCTGCTAAAACTTCCAAGAAAGCCGAAACAATAATTCGATAGGTTTGTTTTTAGGAGGCGTCCTATTAAAATCACACCCTTCCACCCTTATGTTCTTACTACTAAATAATTAAATATTTTTTTAGCCATCTTTGTTATGTCTCCCTTTGACAAAATAAAGGTGCGTTTGATTTAAATTGAATATGCCACCACTCTTCTGCTTGTAGCCACCATTAGACTTGTATAGGTTTTCCCAGTAAATGCGGCGACAGTACTGTCATTAACCAGATGCGGCAGAACTATAAAATTAAGAAAGAATTCAGGCGTAGTGAAATTTAAAGCGACGCTGGTCTGTCGACTGTGATTGCCAGGGCAAAGCAGCGTGATACCCACTAAAGGCAGCGCCGCTTCGAGGCTGATCGTCTGTAATATTTTAAATATCCAAAAAACTCTGGCAGGTTCAAGACAGGTGTTTTACAAAAACTGTTTTTTAATTCTAGACCATCCATCGTCCCTTACGGAGTTGAAACTCATCCATACTAATATCTTCAATGCACCGAGAGCCGGGCATGTTGGGCGTTCTGGGGTTTGTTTCCCCAACAGTCACTGTGGCAGCATGGCCGCTGACTCTCAGTAATCGGTATGGTTTATCAGCTATTCCCAATAAGGCTCGCTTAGAGAACATTCGATCAACAACAGGATCGAACCGGCGACACTCCGGTAGATGACAACAATGACTAGCGCACCCTAGACCACGTCGCCACTTATAACGAGAGGTCCGATGGCGTGAGACTTTGCGTGAAGTCGCTCGGTGACGTAAAAAACCTTGGTTGAGCTACTGCAGCACTCTGCACGGTAACTCCATCGTACTGAAGTCTTGCCGTCAACGAGTCGAACTTTTTCAAGTCGACTCGCAGCCAACACTGAAAGTCAGAATTGCGTTCGCATGGTTTCGTAAGCCCCCATTTGGACCCCATAAATACAGATGTGCAACGGCAAAACGTGCAAACCGTTCACCGATCTGTCTCGTCCGGCGCACGCGAATGCACCACGCCGGGCCACCGGGCTCGAGTGATCCTACCATCAATCATTAAGACAAGCGTCATAGTTGCATAACCCCACCGAGCGTTGTCCTTTGACGCCGTAATGCGAGCATTTTTTAAAGAAACACAATTTGTTTGTGTTGAACGTAGAGCCGTAGCACCAAACATGCAAAAACAGGCGCTCGCCACGCGATCGAAAATAGTCTGGCATAAAAATGGTTCCGCAGGTCTGAAACGGCAGACCTGCGACCCTTTTGTGAATGAGCATGTTGATGTTCGACGATGCCACTATTTTGGCTACTCTAACTGCTGCTATCATATGTCCATTTGATGCCATCCCGACTTGCTTCTACCGGTTGTTGCTGGTTTTACAAGAACGGCTATAGCTAATTACTTAACACTTTACAAGCGGGACGTTATTGTCGACGTATCAGGTCGCTTCGGCTGCGGCAGGGAGACTGGAAGCCTGGGAGGTCATGATGAGGCAACATCGTGACAGGACGCCGTAATCACTTCTCGTATATCTTGTACAATAACAGGTGTTAAATGGCCCTAAACACGTGCGACCCCAATTTGCTACGTGCGACACGTGAACGGCCAACTAAAAACAACCAACTCGCCTCATCCTCATGAGCTTTACGAGTTAACAGCGTCACTATTTACTGTGGTCCTGCCCAGCTTGCTCTGCTATGCTATCGCCACCACGCAGAGGAACGCTGTACTCCCATAGATCAGTCACCACCCATCAAGGTGTTGTAATTAGTGGACCAGTCATTAACTAATTAGACTTATCTCTGCATAGAAAGAGAATAAGGACGAAGGACATTTGTCTATCTTTCCTGGACGTGTGGCTCAATGATCGATCTTTTCGAAAACGGATAGATGTGCAACGCGTTACTATGTTACGCGGTGGGGACATCACGAAGTGGCCGTTATCCGCTAGGAAGCTCCAATCTACGCAAGCAGTACTGGTCAGGCAGCGGCGGCAATCTGTCTTGCCTGCGTATTCTTTGTCCTATCTCCCCTACGAGGCGGCAGCATTGATTATACGACCCGATGTTTGTTTTCTTACGTCTTCTTATGGTGGGTTGTCGCAAGTTATACTTGCAATTCAAATTGGTTGCCGACGTTAATATATATATATATATATATATATATTATTTTTTTTAGTTTTTGTAGCGTCAGGGGAGTCCAAGGCACCCCTGAGGCCTTGAACATATATATATATATATATATATATATATAGAAGAACAGGTGCATGTGCTTGAACTATTGTTGCCAACCTCATTACAGAAGGATTGACACAATGCCGGTCGTCTACATTCGATCCTCATCGTCCTCATCGACATCGGCGCTGGGGGCTGCGGCGTTGGGGTCACCATCTTGCTCGTCATCTGTGTCATCTCGGCTGACGACACCCTGCGTCACTAGGCGGCCCTATGTCCCGCCGTCCTATTTACGACCACCGTTTTCGCCCGCTGCCGGCTCTAGCGGCCACAACAACAACAACAGCAGCAGCAACAACGGAAGTGGCAGCAACAAAGCTAACAGCAACAACAACAGCAGCTACGGCCAGGTCAACCCGATAAGGCCAAATATCGCTACGCAGCACAACAACAACAACAACAACAACAACAACAACAACAACAACAACAACAACAATAATAACAACAACAACAATAATAATAATAATAACTGCAACAACATTAACAACAATAACAACAACAATAATAATAATAACTGCAACAACATTAACAACAATAACAACAACACAACCAGGATGTTGCCCCCTACCAGCAACAATAGTAGTGTCATTATCAGCAGCAGCAGCAGCAGCTGCAGCAGCAGCAGCGGCGGCCACGGAGAAGTCGTTGTACCGCAATCTGTACTCACAAGCACACAACTCGCAGCAAACAACTCTCTTCCATCAAGAGTTGTTAATGGTGGTAATATCAATAACAGTTGCATCAGCACCAACCATAGCAGCACTAACAATATATACAAACAGCAATGGCGGCACCAACAACAACAACAGCAACAACAACAACAACAACAACAACAACAACAACAACAACAATAACCATACTAACCCCGTTGACTGTAACAGCAACAAAAATGCCAACAACAATCACGACAACAAGAGTAACAAAAACAGCAACCATAGCAACAATAGCAGTTCTAGTACTAGTGGTAACAACAGTAGCGAACATAACAGCAATTGTGACGTCAGCAGACTCAGCAACAGCATTGGCAATAACAACAACAACAATAATAATAATAATAACAACAACAACAACAACAACAACAACAACAACAACAACAACAACAACAACAACAACAATAACAATAACAATAATAACAGCAACAACAACGCAGGTAGCGGTGAATTACGACACGACCATTTACTGCCCGGCCAGATCCCGGTGTCGTACCCTCTCGACCACGTGCACAATGCCCTCGTTAAGATGCTCGGAGAGCGGTACCTCAACCTCCTCGACGAACTCCGCGTTCGTCAGCCTCAGCTGATGGAAATCGACGATGCCATGATGGCGTCCTACCTTCACGTCAACGTTGAGGGCATTTAACAAACGGCGTTTCGGCTTTGGTCACTCACCGCCGGCACCGGCGGGTTTGGCACCTACAACAACAACAACAACAACAACAATAACAACAACAACAATAACAACAACAACAATAACAACAATAACGCTAACGATGCCTATTGCCAGTGCTCCCAAAAGAAAGCAGACAATCATCTATTGCACTCTGTCTATATTGCTGTCTATAATTATTTACATTTTTGGCTCATTGGCCAAAACACAAGCTCCTCTGCAAAATAAAATACTTCGCTAGTGCCACTAACGGTTGTCTATCTGTGCTGGCCGTATATTCTCTAATACGAACCTACCGCAGTTTGGTGGTCATAATGCGAACGTTGTCAAAGAAATTTGGCCCATGTACTACAAAAAAAAAAACAGAACAAAACATGAATTGATGAGAATAGAATCCATTCAAAGCGCTACTTGATCTTTGGCCATCTCTGTTGATTTGGGTGGCCACATCGAACCAGTTACGTCAACAGCTGACCGGTAGGTGGACACGCACCTCGCACCACCATCACAGGCTCCCTGTCTGGATGCATTTAACTATGCAGAAAGATAGACGAAGCCCTATCTGAATTAAGGAGAAATGGCAGGAACGCCTCTCCCATGGCTTCGAAGGCATGCCAAGTATTACCGAGCCTGGGAGAGTGGGGAGGAATCCGGGTTTAGAGGGTTTGTGAGCCCCACACTAGTCACGCTGGCTGCTAGTGGCGCATGTGAATTCTGCATTCCCGAAACCTTCTAGAAAAAAAAAGATGGCCACGCACGTCAATTGATAAAGATTGCCCACGGGTCAAGTCTGTGCTTAACTTCACCTTATTTCACAAGACGATATATATATATATATATATATACCACAAGATAGATGAAGACAGAGCACTAGGCAAGAGGCGGGTAGAATTGCGTCTACCGAGGCCAAATGCTATTCAGCTAGCTTTGAGCAAAGCCAGGGCGTGTATTGAAATCGTTTTGAGCTGCTGCTGCTGCTTAGAGTATTGGCTGTGACCGTGTACTCTGTTTTTTATGTTACAAAGAAATATCCAATTGGGAGAATTTCTCGGGGCAGTTTAGTAGTTTAGCTGGTTGCTCCAGTAAGAAACCTTAGCTTGTTGAGCGTTAAATTTGATATGTTTTTAGAAACAAACGTATAATTTTTTCATTGTATTTAATTCTGGCGGAAAACTCACACGTCCAGTATTCAGGATCAAGTGCTGTGTAGGAACGTCGGGGTGATCTGTGTGCAAAGCTACAGCCGGCTAATTCGTGCCGGAAACACTTGCACTTGGAGGTGCTGTTGCCAAGTTTTTAAAGCGAGCGCTTGCTAATCTGTTATGTGCATTGTTGAAACACAAAAACAGCGAATGCATTTCGATGTTACTTTAAAGGCAAACTCTTTGTGTTTATGTGAGCTTGTGTGCTCAGATCTGTGACGCAGGAGATGGCTTCTCGATTGTTCGAGACGGTTGTGCCACGACGCCGTGTGCGGAAGCAGAGTCCGAGCAGAGTACGTAGGTTTCCATTGCGTCACAACAGAGAATTAAAGGAGCCACGAAACATGTGGCCGTTTGTAACTAACGAACTTGGTCTCCGACGATTAAGCGAACTGCTCAGTAGTCTAGCACCACCAGATACTATGCGTCGACGACCAACAGAGTACACGCATGCATATACATATATATATATATATATATATATATATATATATGTACACGCATGCATATACATATATATATATATATATATATATATATATATATATATATATATATATATAAGATTTCACTAATGAATGGTAGTCAGCACCTATGATACTATGCTTATACATACAAGTTCATGGCCGCAGTGCTCCACTGCTGGAAAAACACCAACTATGTGCCATATCATTGAAATATATATATATATATATATATATATATACGTTTTCTGTAAATTCGGGACCTGCGTTTTGCTTTAACTGTTATCCTCAGTGCCATAGTACTCTTGTCAATAGATGCCGTATTGTCTGGCTGAGATACCATACTATGTCACTTCGTTCGTAATAATAAATTATTTTGGATTTTTCTAGCTGCGTTCCGTAGCGTTAGTTTCTTTAATCTGCTGCAAAGAGCCACGTAGCCACCTTAGACGTAAACAGTACTATTTGCCTTGCATCTGAAAGACTTGGGTTCGAGACCCCAACCGGTGAATGCCGGAGTGGACAAAAGATATTTTCCATGTTATCGGCCATGAAATAGGAAACCGAGCACGGGCATTTCCCTTACGGAACAATAAAAAAAGACGGCTATCCAAAGTACTAAAAATTTGTTTATTATGGTTTATGAACACATAGCTTGGGTAAAATTATAAACATATACATCAGACACAACTAGTGCTTCCTTCACGTCATTAGGTCTTCTCTCATCTTGCTAGTTCAGCTATTGACTGTACTGCTGGACATGCTGCGGCGTGTTGGTATCTATCGCACTGGCCAGAGCACCTCGTGCACCTGCAAGACTCCTGAGGATCGTGGAATTCTTCCATGCTGCGGGCTCACGTGATGGAACCCGCGGGCTACAAACGCCGTAGTTAAATGTCTGCTTTTATATCCGGCTGCTTGCCAGGCCGTGCTTGTCATTGCTACCGTAGTATATACCTACTCCTAAATCGCCTTCAATTTTTCCGTCCACTTCAAAGTATAAATCTCAAACGCTCTCGTCCTAGGTAGACCCCATCGAAGTTGTAATTCATGTGTCAATTAAGTCCCCCCCCCCCTCTCTAAGATATGAACTATTCGATTCCTACAAGAATTGGCTAACCCCGTTCGTTTAATCAAGAAAAATCTGGCTCTATCTAGTAACTGCAGATCTGCTTCTTCCCATTTTTGCCATATAAGTGATATACCGAATGTTGCTATTGGTTCTTTTTTAATTTTGAAACGGGCGGACGCGGTTAAGTATTGACAACATTTGCGGGTTCTTAATTGCTGGTGCCGCTCGAATTGCTTTTCCTACTGCTTTCTATATGTCTTCAAAAAATGCTACCATTCGATGTTATAGTGACTCCCAGATAAGTACATTTATTTACAAAATGAACTAGATTGTCCCTGGCTTGAAGAACGTCGTCTTTTGCTAATCGACCCCCTCGTCGAAACTTAACTGCTACTCTTTTGCTAGTTTATGCTAAGCCCCATCTCGTCCATATAATCAATTATTCTTTTCAGTCCCTGTTTAACCCTAAATAGACTCCTACCATAGATTGCATTGTCATCTGCATACATTAAAGTACTTTCCCACTCTCGAGTCCACCCCTGTCTCACCCGGCTAGGTAGCCCTCCCAATAGTAGCAAAAAAAGCAACGGGCTAAGTCCGTTGCATTGAGCCACGCCTGCAGTTTGCTTTACTTTTTTCACAATCCCTATACCGTTGTCGATGCATACTATGCTTTCCCTAAGGATGATCCCAAAAAAAAAGTAGCGAATATACGAATGGCCAAAAGTGTGAAATACGACCGAGAAAATAGAGAAATGAGTGCTGTTCGTCAGCTAGCAAAGTATAGTGCTACTGCAAAAAAAAAACATTTCTTTTTGTATAGTTTGAACAAAAGTGCAAGAATCTGTGGCGCTTATAGTTAGTGCACTGAACTGGGCTATTTCTTTAAAGCTCTGACAACTAACTACATTTTAAACGCTTTGTAATGACCTAAGTTGCCTGTGGCAATAACGATAGCATCTAAACATCTATCGTTATTGCATTTTCATTACTGGACATATATAGGCAGCATTCTTCAGCATTCGGGTCGACAACCACCGTAGCAGGACCTCATCCGCCTAATTCGCTCCGACCGGTCTGAGTCCGGGTCGCTGCGTCTTGCTGCTGTATTATTTATTATTATTTGTGTTTTAGGCAAACAAAATCTACCTACCAGTTGAGGTAAAACACCTTCAATACGCAATTCACTTTAAGCAGAAGTGGACCGTCGGCGGCGCCGATGTTTCACGTTGATATGCGAGAACTATTTGCAAAATCCTCCTAAATACATGTTGATGACAAGGCGACTATGGGTGTATAATCACAATAGAACAATAGAGTCAACGCTCACGATGAATAGAATCGCAGAGCCGATTTTTCTATTTATTCATGCGTCTATACTACTATGTTTGTTGCCGAAACTTGCTTGGTTTTAGTTAACTCGTATGTAATTAAATATTTGTGCAAATAAACTGCACAATGTACTGGTAGTCAGCAAGCATATGATCTCTTCTCCTTTATAGTATCCTATAAAACTTCAGCTTGCCAAGAGTGGCCGACAACTGCATTATCGTCTCACTTGCTTATCTTCTATATTGGAGAGCGCTAAGAACATCGATGCTTTGTCTCATGCTCAGTAAGCCCTATTTTTGCCCCTATGTTTTTGGCTGCCGATCGAACGGTCTAAGAAACCGTACCTTGGTGATCCTAAATACCGTCTGCGTGTAGAGCTGGCAAACAGTCATGCCGTGGCAAAGAGGCTGTCGGCAGTATGTATCGCAGTATTTTTATTCCATAACTATGTATAACTGTATTAAAAGCGGTAGCATTTTCCCATTTGCTTTGGTCATCGTTTGTCGCCGTTTTTAATCGTATGTATGACTTTACTTAGCCGTTTGTTTGTGAGGAAACTTTCAGTTAGAAAAAGTTCGACTCTGGGATGCTACCAAACAAAGTGAAAAGAGCGGTGCATCCTTCTTATGACGATGACACACGCGTGACCATCTGGTGAAGATTTATGCTTTTCAAAATGACGATTGTGAGAGAATAAGCAACTTTATTAATTAATTCACCAAGTCTGTCTTAAAGTTGTTTTCCTTTTTTTAAGTTTTTAGCTAATCTCAAAGCGGGAAAACGCAACAACAATACCAACAAAAGTATATCGAGCTGTCCGGAAGCTGTCACTTCATGCCTGTTGCTTTGAAAAAACTGAGTCCTACAGGCTTCGGCACCGCAAGGTTGCTAAGGGATATCGCAAAACGTACGCAGAAACATATTGCGGACGATCGACACGAAGCGATACTTCTCAGGTAGATGATGTCATTAGCTACTCCCTGGTTTGTAGAGGACATGTGGCTAATCTAATATAGGTTTCATAAACTAAAAGCTACAAAATTAACGGGTTTTAGTAAACGCGTTCATTCAACACAATTGTACAATTAGGGACTAACAAGAAATAACAACAACTGCCGCAACAACGACAACTTGTAATTGTTCTATCGGCGACTTTTCTGTTTCATTTGTTGTAGACAGCAGGTGAAATCTTAGAGGAGAGATATCGGCTTTGTATGAAAGTAGTGATGTTGATAATGCTGATGGCCATGATGATGATAATGACGATTCGGATGTTCGTGGTGATAATCGTAGTCGCCACAATCGGTAGCCGGTGCTGCGTATCTCCGGGCTGTGTCTTGCTAACAACTTTATTGTCACTGTCGTATTGCCGTACTCTAGAGTTAATGAATGTCGTCATTATTTCGGGCCGACATTTGTCATCAGCCGCTACCAACGTAGTGAACTCAGCTACCTCTGCCGCGCGCTCCAGTTGGCCGTTCGAAACAGCTTGGCCGTTCGAAACCGCTTGCCGGTTTGCCGGCCCGCTCGACCGGCTGAGTGACTTAACTTGAACTGTGGTCATGATGATAACTAATAATCAGGCGACTATTTGTCGGTCAAGAAAGGATTAAAGAAACAACAGCACAACAACAACAGCAACAACAACAGCAACAACAGCAACAACAACAGCAACAGCAGCAACAACAACAACAACAACAGCAACAACAGCAACAACTAATAACAACAACCAACAACAACAGCAACAACAACCAACAACAACAGCAACAACAACAACGACAACAACAGCAACAGCAACAGCAACGACAACAACAACAACAACAACAGCAACAACAACAACAACAACAGCAACAACCAACAACAACAACAACAACAACCAACAACAACAACAACCAACAACAACAGCAACAACAACGACAATTGTCAACTAGTAGCGTAGTGTAGTGTTGTAGTAACAACTACAACAACAACAACGACAACAACAACAGGAACAAAAACAACAACAACAACAACAACAGCAACAGCCAACAACAACGACAATTGTCAACAAGTAGCGTAGTGTAGTGTTGTAGTAACAACAACAACAACGACACGCAAGTGGAGAGCACACAGAAGAACGCGCAGCTGTCAGTATTTGCCTGTGGGTCTATGTGCTTGGTATCATCATCAGCATCATCATAATGACTCGTGAATCACGCCGCTGCTGTGCATCTGCTGTCGTTGTGCCCATGGGTCTCTCTGTCCGTCTGTCTGTCTGTCTGTCGTGGTCACGCTCCCGCCCGCCTCAGTAATCCTCTCTCAACGCAATTCTCAACGAGAGCGGCGTAGAGTATATCGTGGTGTAGTAACAACTCGAGCAATAACCATCATACCAACCTACCTACTCTACCACCACGACCACCAGCACCAGCAAGCAATCGCGGCGACAAATCTGGATCTCGTGCTCGCGCGTACTCTGCTGTGCCCAATATGCGCCAACATGACGCCGACGGTGATGATGATTGTGACAGAGTACCAAGCCGCCAACCTCGATTTAAAAGTCGGCTCTATTTAACTATGCCATCATCATCATCATCATCATCAGCAGCATCTTGACGTAGGTAGCATCCAACAGTATTCGCAAAGATAGCATTAACAACAACAACAACAGCAATTACAACCACTACCACAACAACAACAACAACAACCTCGACCTTGATCTCAGTTTAAGGCGAGGAGAAGCGCGGAGTACCGCGTCGTGCTGGTACGTGACGACAACGACAACGAACACGACGACGACGACGACGACAACAACAACAACAACGACAACAACAACAACGACGACAACGACAACAACAACAACGATCTTAGCCCTCACACTCGCCGCTAAGTTGGCGGCGGCGACGGCTTAACAAGCAAACAGTCAGCCGGACCAGTGGCAATAGGCGAGGCGGGGCGGCAATTGGCGACTGAGAGTCGGCGAATGCCTCGTTGTGGTCGTGGTGTTGGTGGTGTTAGTGCTATTTCTGCTGCTCCGGTTGACTCCGATTGTTGCCCCTTCGCCTCTTCCACCCACCCACCCTCCCTCCGTTCGTTTGTCGGTTCGTCCGTTCGTTCTTTTTCATCATTGTCAGTCGGAAACACAACGACAACGACATCAATCAAACTTCTTGAGCAGAGGAAGGCCGCGTCTTTCTACACCATCTATCCACCCTCTGCTCGGTGAAGACCACTGACGGTGCCGCCATCTCTCACGGTCAGACTCTCGGACATCCACACCGGCGGGCGGAGTGCGACGTCGGCAACGCTGCTCGGAGTCGACCTAACGCGCCTGCCTCTCCATATTTATTATTTTGTTTCTCCTTCTTTATTTTCCCTTCTTCTTCTTTTTCGTCTTCTTGTTCTTCTTGTTCCCCTGCTTCTACGATCCTATCCGCGATCTGGCACGTGTTTGTCGTGAGCAGACACTGAGGACACAGGCTGTTGCTGCCATTGCTGCTGTGCTTGCAGCTGCTGCCGTTGCCGCTGTTACTGCGGGGTATATGTAAGTGTGTGTAACGGCCACCACCTCATTTCGGCTACAAAATAGATCGGCGTCACACACCGACGGATCTTTTTCGTGCATGTCGTGCAACCACACAGACGGTCGTATCGCGTCCACAGGATTTCGCGCGAGTCGTTGCCGTCATCACGTCGCGTCGCTGATTGCCCGACTTGGTCCCGGACAACAGGAATTGATCTCCGGACTTAGCTGTTCCTAACGTTGTCCTGTTCGGTCCTGTCGTCGTTATCGCCGTCATCGTCGTCGCCGTCATCGCCGTCACTAAACGCCATTGGATTACGTGTAGCCTATGTACAGAATTCGTAGTAGTCGTTTGCAGTGGACCATTGCCCTAATCGTCGTTGGGGCCCTTGGTGGCCGTCCTTCCTACGCTGCGCGACTGGGACGACCCGCTCTCCGCAGGTAGCCCGCGCGCGCTAGGTAGGCAGGTCCCTGTTGTAGGCACCAAAGTCAAAGATCAATCTATTGATTAATTTATTGATCCTTTGATCAATTGGTTGATTCATTGATTGATTGACTGACTGATCGATCGACCGATCAATCAACCGAAAATGACTAGCCTGAGCACCTCCGAACAACAGGCGGCCAGCCTGACGCTGCCGCTCCGAACGAAGGCGCTGCTGCTGTTCTTCCTCTGCGTTGGCTGTCTACTGCAGGGCTGCACGTACTCGCACCTCACGGCGTTCTTCAACAAGTACGCGGTCGACGAGAAGAGCCTGTCGTCGAGCCAGTACGGCATCATCATGGGCTCGTACTGTTTCGCCATCATGGTCGTGACGCCGCTCGCCGCCAAGCTGGTGACGCTGCGCCGGGTCCGCGACAAAGCCATCCTGTTCTTCGGCTGGACGGTGGACGCCGTCTTCTGCATGGCGATGGCGTCGGTGTGTCGGCTGGCCGCCGGCTACGCGTTCTTCGTCGGCTCGTTGACGCTGCGCGTGCTCGAGGCGGTCGGCTGTGCGGTCGGCTTCTTCATGCTGTACATCGTGTTGGGCGCCGAGCTGAGCGAGATCAACCACATCGTGATTCCGGTCATCGAGACGGTGTACGGCGTGTCGGTCGTCATCGGACCGGCGTTCAGCGGCGTCCTCTACGACCACGGCGGCTTCCAGCTGCCGTTTCTCGTGCTGGGCGGCGCCCTGCTCGCGCTGACGCTGCTCGGCGTCGCGACGTTCCCGAAACCGCGCCCGATCCCGGCCGACCAGGCGCACGACAAGCCGCCGAGCATGCTCGTCGTCATCCGCGGGCCGATCATCGTCAACGTGCTGTGCAGCCTGAGCACGTTCACGCTCATCTCGTTCAACGAGTCGACGTTGGCGCTGCGGCTCAACGAAAAGTTCGACATGAGCGCGTCCGAGTCGGGCTTCGTGTTTCTGTACGCCGGCGGGCTGTACGCGGTGTCCAGCCTGCTGCTCGGCTACCTGTCGCGGCGAGTGTCGGACGCGCGCTATTTCGTGCTGTTCGGCCAGGTGCTCATCGTGATCGCGCTCGTCATCCAGGCGCCGCTCGTGCCGATCGAGCAGACGAAGGGCACGATCTACTTCGCGCAGATGCTGTTCGGCATCGGCACGGGCCCGGCGTTCGTCTGCAGCTACCTGCACTCGCTCAAGTACCTGGCGAACGGCGCCGAGACGAAGGAGACGTACGCCGTCCTGTCGGCGATCTTCGCGCCCATGACCGCGCTCGGAGGCACGCTCGGCCCGCTGATCGCCGGCGTCATCATCGACTTCTACAGCTACGAAACGGTCGTCGCCATCAACGCCGTTCAGACCGCGCTGGTGGTTCTCGGGCTTGCGATCACCATCGTCGTGACGCGGCCCAAAGCTGCGAGGAGCGAGCCGACAGTATAGGCCAGTGTTTAACTTGACCTAGTTCTAGTCCTAGTAGCGCAAATATGTCACAATGTCATAACCAGCTGGCTGTAAGGTGTGACGGACAGACAGACAGGCAGGTGGTAACCGAGGTTGCAGCCATAGATAGGCGGGGCGTGGCGTGGCGATCATGTGGCGACGGTCAAGGTCGGTTATTCCGCGACGCATCGACAATTTGTACATACGCCGTTGTCATCACGAAACCAACACCAGCGAAGTCCGTCTTCTTTCTATTTATTGACCTTGGCCGTGTAGTTCCTCCCCACGTGAACAGTCTCCTGGCCTGACAGGCACGAGTTCCTAATGAGTAATACCCTGTCTTTTGCTATATTTCGCAATCATTATTTATTCACGAGGGCACAATCATCCTTTGCTCAGCCCGATTTATTTTTTCCCGAATCTTCAGCCCGAATTTCTCACAGGTACATCGCATGTAGTACTAAAAGTGCTTTCAGTATCAACCGTCTCCTGGTATGGTGATTGAACGCTGTAACATGACTGTCGCAATGCCGCTGCACCAGGGGTCTTGGTTTTGTTCTGCGAGAATCGCTACGGGAGTAAAAGCTATCTTGTGGCGCGTATGTGGTGCTGCTGCTGCCGTATCATCGTAATGCTACGACTAATTAACCAGCTAACCAGCTAATTAACGCATTAGCGTTGTTGCTGTGCGAGATGGTGTTGTCAAACTCAACAGATCGGTTCGTTGCAGATTAGCAGCATGTCAGTTTTCCAAGCCACTAACTCGGATGTGACCTGACTGTTCGACTGTTCGAAACAGCCAGTACGGTATGGAAAGTATGTAATAATGGCGGGTAGTGGAGTGTTCAAATATCAGCGCGTTCAGTAGCTGATGCAAGGCACGCATGCCTGTGTTGTTGTGGTTAGGGACGCTACGGAGGGTGGAGTCGCCGAGAGCCGAATAGCACAGTTAGTCTCCGCTAACCGACACGGCGTCTCTATTCGTCCGGCCGACCAGATGGGTGACCACCCGTGCGTCGTGGCTATTGTACTACTATAGCTCTATACTATAGCTACTACAACTACTATAGCTTCTACGCTGCGGCACATACATATAGGAGCCGCTGCCAACGAAAGCGACGTTGTCGAACAAAAATAGGCTGCCACCCAGCCAGTCCCCATGCGCGCACACGAATTCAGATCCGCCATCGCTCTGACGGCCGGCTCCGAGCAAGATCATCGCTACTAACAACTCACTGCGAACTCTAGCGCAGCTGGTACACGTGATAGTATAGTGGTTGGCGATCACAATCAGAGAGAGAGCTGGCTGGTTGGATGGATGGATACGAAACGAGACAAAACGAATCGAATCATCAGGTGATCCGGTGGTCACAAACTGGATACTCTACCTAGCCAGCCGTGACTGCTAGGCCTAAGTCTTCATACTTCACTTTAGATGTTGAGACGTTCATTTGACACGTCAATGCACGTCAGCATGTATCAGAGTTGTGTGGTGTATCAAAACTGCGTAATGTATTCATATGGTTCGCGTTTCACAACAATGTCTATATATATGCAGCCCATCACTAATATATATATACATATATATATATATATATATAGCTTGCGCGGAGACAATTGTCCACTCCAAAGTGCTAACATAGCGAAATTATATATATATACATATACATACATATCAAGTGAGAGTTAAATAAATATAATTCAATACATATCGTAACTAATACAAGGCGACTCATGCAATGCTTAGAAGTTTTTAAACATTTCAGGTTTAATGTCATTCAACAAACAGCGAAATGCTCAGAATAAAACCCTCTATATGCGGTTCTTCATAATCACGGTTGGTTATTTCAATTGTATAGTGCAGCATATTACGTAGAGGTGTCCGTAAGTCATACCTTCTAAGGGCAACTCTAACGCAATTTCACAGCCCGCTTCGCCCGCGTGGTTCGTACATAATGCAGAAGTTTACTTTGCAATGCTAGGGAGCAACGGTAGCAACTAATTCAGTAAGGCAATAGCTATGATTTATATTCACTGTTTACTTCGTCATAAAATCGGTAGTCTGTAGACCCATGTTTGACAATGTGAGAATACGGTCTCAGTGTATGCATATAACGTTGGGTGATGGAGACGTTCCGCAAATTTCCGCACACCCACAAGTCTCTCGTTGCGTCCAATATCATATTCTCCACAGAAGCTACAAACACATTCCTCAATTCTAAAGCAGTTTATCTTCATATACATTATTATTCGGCGGATTAGCAAGCCATTCCTTTGCATAGCTCTTCTTCATCTAATTCTGTGACTAAACCGTCGGGTCATCATTATAGTTATTTAAAAAAAAAACATCTTAATTATCCCTTCTTTATAGGCTCGATATACGAGTCTAGGATCTCCACTGTAAACGGTAGCTTGTTTCGTTTACAGCACGTGTCCTCTCATCCTTTCTCATCCCTAACGGCAAGTGTTGCCGACGCTCTCCCAATAGTCATTGTGGCTACAACTGTGGCTACTTCGCCACAGTTGTAGCCACAGTTAACGTCAATCGATTATCATATCAATCGAATGGTTAAATTACACTTTTTGATCAAATCCAGCTAGTTTTGGTTAGTTACGTACAGCCTAATAGGCCACCCCGGTGTGCCGTTTCGAGAAACAAAGGCTGCCGCTGTTGCCTCTGGAAAAGCCTTAAGGCCTACGCGATCTACCTGTAGGCCTCAAAACGTGGCTTCCTCGAAAGCGATCTGCCGTATGAGATCACACGGCAGCCACAGCAGCGCGTGGAGAACCAGTTTGCAGCAGTAGAAGATGGAGACGCCTGTCTCTCTGCCTATCTCTCTGACTGTGTGTAGCCGAGACGCAACCCGAACGGGTGTGGCCGCACAGTTCCGTCGTAACAGCACCGTCGTCATAACAGTTAATCCTACCCCCACATACTGACCGTCGTTGGCTTCGCGATAGAGATAGAGATAACGGAATGACATTTGTGCCCTTGTTATCTGTCTGTCTCTATCTAGAATCTAACCACATATATCCATATTTTGACTCGAGCAAGCGCGCTCTCTATCGAATCGTCCTGTGTATGTATATTTGAGTCTTGTCGCGTTCTTTTGCGGTCGATTTTGTTTCGGTAAAGGTTTCGTGTTCGCTAAGCGATTGGCGGTCGACAGACACATGTTTGATTATGTGTCATAGGCGAGCTATTGCCTCGTTCAAGCAGGAGCGGGCATTGCGGGCGATTGGCGAAACCGAATAGGTTGAACATCACGCGGGAGTCACGGCGGGTGACTGCCGTGCTAGGGTGAATCAGTAATCAGAATAATCATAATCATCGTCGTTATTAGGGTAAACCACTGGACAGTTAATGAGCAATTCACCAAATAACCACCCCAGAAGAACGACCGGGAGCGCATCAGTATAGCTACGGACGTAACACGTAATGAACTAGCACCAGCGACGTCGACGTTACATCTACGACGTATATACTTCAACTAACCGTTTAACTAAACATTATTTGATTCGTTAGTTTGTTTTTCTAAAATGTAATAGTTTTAAACTGCTTACAGTGCGGGTTGTAAGAAAAACTCGCGCCGCGGTAAAAATGCAGTTTCAAATATTTAATAGACGTTACAACCATTTCTCAAAGGAACCGCTTGCGCTTTACCTCGATGATTTAATAGACGTATTTATGTTACATCTACTAATATTACGTACATTATTATTATTATTATTGGAAGCTCACATGCTAAAGTAAGCCAAGTGATTCCGCTTCGTCTCCAGCAGAGGCACTGGTTTACTGAAGGGATAAGTCAGCTCCACAGAAAGAATCTCCTTCTAGTTAGTGATCGAACGGTATCTTGTCTAATGTCGCAACGAAATTGGCGGATGGCAGGTGATCGGTGGTTCTACGTAGCAACAAGTATGCTAGGCCTGTACGGGTAATATGTAGATGAATAACACGTCACATATTTTACAAACAAAGTCAATAATTTCATAACAGTTGTCGTTCACACGTATCCTGGTATATAGTATCTGTGTGCAGTTACCTTTAATGCAGGGATACAATTTAATTGAAGACTCTATCTAACTTTAAACGGGTTAAAAGATGATTTCGTCCTATAATTTGTGTTGTTCATTCTGTGTATGGAGGCGAGTTAACTAGCCCCCGTCGTTGGTGCTTGCTTTTGAGGCTGTGATCTGCGGCGACGTATGCACCACCTCGACGAAATCGCATTATTTGTTCGTCTCTGTCTGAGTTGATCCTGAGGGAGTTCTTTCTGCACCGCCGCGCTGTTGCGTCGCCGAAGTATTGCATGTCGACGAGCTATTGCCTCGTTCAAGCAGGAGCGGGCATTACGGGCGATTGGCAAAACCGAAGAGGTTGGACATCACGCGGTCACGGGAGTCTCGGCGGGTGACTGCCGTGCTAGGGTGAATGAGTAATCAGAATAGTCATAACCATCGTCGTTACTAGGGTGAACTACTGTACCGAGTACAGTAATGAGCAGTTCATCAAATAGCCACCCCAGGAGCGCGACCGGGAGCGCGTCAGTACAGCTACACCTGGCTATAATCACCATCAGGTCATCTGCATAAAAGGCGATTTTGGTACCCGTATTCATTAGCACATCGGAGAGGTCAGCAATATACTCGTAGCTCGCAAAGTACACGGGCTGTCTCTGCTTGGCACAGGCCAGAAGTTTGAGTCACTTCTTTGCCGAAAGTGTGGTTTTATTTTTTAATATGGTTGGGGCGCAGGCCACCTGCTGTGATATGGTTGGGCCGCAGGCCATCTGCAAAAAATTGACGTTTATCCCCAAATGTTAAAATGCTGGAGGAGTTTATAAAGAAGTCGTTCTTTCGGCACTAACTCGAATGCAGTACCCGAAGTCAATAAAGATTATTTATGTCATCTGTGACTTCTTTTTCTGACTGTTGATACAGTCTAAAACCTCTGTGAGAGCAATTCACGTGCTTTGCTTTGAGAGGAAGCCATGTTGTTCCTTGGGGAATCAACCTGGACTAAGCGTGTTCACGCAAAATGTGTTCATTCACCTGTGTAAGTAGTTTTTGTCGTTTGGATGTGCGTCAATATTTTCTTTCGTGTGATGCCCTAGCATTGCTAAAAAAATGAACAGATCAGGCCACAATGCAAGTTTGTTCCCAAACGTCCAAAAACTCTGCTTTGCTGCCTAGAGGCGAAAAAATCTCTCCATGTCAGCCGTCAGTGCCATCTTGTTTATTGTGAATGTTGTTAAAACCTTTATGTCGGGGGGTAGGCTTGGGCGCTGGGATACTACCCAGCATAAGAAAGACCCCATTCTTGCAACCAATTCACAGTACCCTTGAATAGCGCAAACTTTTAGTCAGTACTGTACATTTGAAAAACTATTTTGATTGGGAGGTGGTTAACCGACGCAATTGCGCTAGCTTCGCATAGCCTTGCTTATGGTTCATCGCTATATTTTTTGTTCTGTTTGATCTAACAATATGTTTTGTAATAACCTTCTATAACAGATATTGTTTCCCTGCATCTGCGGCTGTGGTGTCGTATTAATAATCGTAAACATTTTGTAAATTTGCATAAGATGGTGTACGGTATGGTTAGATTTATTTTAAGATATTTGCGAACTCAACACGGAAGAAAACATAATAGAAGTACATGCATGGATTCGATGAATAAAGTCATCGGAATTGTCAAAGAAGAGATAAGACATTCAAATTGCACGGGCGCACTAACACTGATTGTATTTATTTTTTACACTTTAAAGCACTCACTTGCCGTCGCCGGTTTGACCGAGGCGCCCAATTCCCGTGGTCTTCTGGGGGCGCTGCCAGAGTGAAATAAACGTATTTATGATATCCCATCATCGTCTCCCCGTCGCTTTCCGCCCGCTAGGCATTGATCAAAGATGGGGTGGCTTCGTCAACCATTGTGATCTCTATGTAGAATTCCTGCATGCGCTTTGCGCACGTTGCGGTCTCCCCGCCGTTGACGATCGCCAAGCCAAGTCCAACGCCGCGCTCTTGCCGAGGTTGAGCGACTGTTCCATGCCACGCTCACGGCACTGAAGTCAACCGCTATTAGGATTTTTCCCTACGTGTCCATGGTACTCTGGTACTCAGCCCGGCCAGGAAGCCCTCAAATTTTCCGAAACTCCTCCTTGGTGAGAAGTAACAGCTGTATACGGCCGCAGCCCCTTGCACCTCCAGCCATGCAAGCCCCATTCCCCTCCTTCCGCTTGCTACAACACTGTAGTCGCGCGCCGCGTGTTCACCACGTTGCGGCAGCTTCGTATCTTTTTTGAAGTGCGTCTTATTTGCAGTATCTGTGTGTTGTATTACAACATTATAGTCGCACAGTTCGTAAGGCTGAAAGCCCGTGTACGCAGCACTTCTGTACGCTACCTAATGACTCCGTCTGCCAGTTAGGGTCGCGTTGAGCTCCGAAAGCAGACGAAGACCGACGCCAACTACCTTACGGTCTTACGGTTTCCTCCAGCATGCCGCGCGCCGCTCGACAGCGGTTCAGCTTTAATTGAAGCACGATAATAATAACACGGAGAATCGTTGCGCGTTTTGCTAATTTCCTGTCCAGGCAATCCTTTACCCGGGTGACGGACAACCTCGGTATATTTTTGTTGTCGTCCTTCCTGTCGTGCTTCCGGCACCCGTTGTGTCGCCGGCATTTCGGCCCTGGTCTGTCTGTCTTCTCTTATGCAGCTGTTTCCTGCTGGTTCACCTGTAGTTCGAACGCGCCATCGTTTTGCCATCTCTTACTGTGCCTTTGTTCGCTTCCCGAGTCCCTTCTACCCTCGTGCGATAGGCAGGGCAGGCTATGTCCTGCCAGCCTGTTCGTCCGATCACTCTCACTGACGCGTACCTGGCACTTCGAGGTTAGTGCTGCGGGATCAGTCTCTCGTAGGAGGAGTGGGATCAGACTGCGGGATCAGTCTCTCCTCACCTTACCACTACCACCACCCGTCCACCACCACCGTCAGGACTTGACCGTGGCCGTCACATCTATTCGTACCGATCTTGATGCTCTTGTAGTCTCGGATCAGTCGGGTCGTGGCCGCTGTTGCTCTAACTCGAACCAAGTATCCGCTTTGCCCAGCGCCTTGGCCAAATCACCTTCTCTACTTGGTAAGCTGCTAACAGACCTAGCGGCACTTTCTCTGCGCTGCTTATCTCCGCCTTGTCTATCACGTGGTGGATTTGAAACCAGGTACCAATACGTTTTTTGAGCTAGCAGTGAAATACTAAACGATATGTACTGACTTCGAGCTTTGTGAAAGTGATTTACTCGGCTTCCGTGATCTTCGATCGAACGAAGACCTAAACGAGATAATGTCAATTTGTCTCGTTTATAAACAAACGCTAGTACGTAATATTGTTCATTGTTGTTATCGTTTTCGGTATTGTGTCTTATTTTGTTGTCAACATTTTTAGTGCCGTTTTTACTGCTGTTGGGTCTGGCACAACGTTGCTGCGACATTTGGTTTTCGGTGAGTACGGTATTTCACACGTTCAAGAAGGCTAACGTTAAACCAGTGTCCTTTTTAAAATATATATATATATATATATATACATATATATATATATATATATATATATATATATATATATATATATATATTTATTTATATATACTACGCTGTCTTCACTGAAGTGGTTCAATACAATCAACACACTATACATTCATAACGCTTCCATCCCTTATAGAGCAGTTTGTAATCTGGTAAGTCTGTGTCAACGCTAAATTGGCTTCTAAGTGCTGTGGAGTCATCGAGTGGCCAAGAAATGTAATGTTTTTCGCAAGGTAAAACCCCCCATAATGAATAACGCTCAAGTCTACAAACTGACGTAACGACCAGATACGAAGGTTTAATTTAAAAGGATACGTGTGTTTTCATAAGTACAGGCCGTGTTGCGCAATATGAAGTTCCTGCATCAATTGTTGGGGCAGCCATGTGAAGCAGAATTTCGACAAGCTGCCTAGCCTCTGTCATCCTTATGGCAGACATATGTAATCTTATTTGTGACCAAAAATGATGGTATGCTCTTGTGGCGCTGTATGCAAAGGCTGTGGCGCATACTAAGTTTAAAAACAATCAATTTAAGCCCTTCAACATTTTCTAGGGGATCACTAGGGGAACACCGCCTGCTCACCGACGAACTCGATATTAGTATAACGACGGCAAAGTTCATGATGTTTTGATTTGAGGGACGACTAGCTCGTACGAATGGCCTGCAATTTAACGAGCAAAGCTTGAAATTTATAAATAAAGTGTCTTTCTCTTGGTCTTCTAGTATTTATTCATTTAAAATGCACCGTGGTTGAGTATGTAAATACAAACATGATATGTATGACAAACATGGTAAAATGGTTTATGAGTATTCTCGCTAAAGCTGAGAGAGCGATCTGGATTCAGTACAATCCGGTAGGTGATTGGGGTCATGGACCGCTACAACGACGGCATTTCAATTCTCTTTGGGTTCATGAAACCAAGCAGACCAGCATAATAGATGATGAAATCCGTGAACACTGTAGCGAGTGATGAGGTAACGACATGGGCGGATAGACTCCTTCTCGGCCTGGTTAGTCATTACTGGTGATAATAAAAAAAAAAAACTATCTGCGAGTTAAGAGACATTTTTGAGAATACTCATGCCGAAACGTTTCCACGGCGACTGTCTGCGGTAAGCTAAAGCGGTCTTCGAGTTCATCGATAAATGATATTGGGCCCGCGAGCATGTAGACTAATCTGTTGCGCAAATTCGACGGAAGGCACTTGGGTACCGTAAGCAGCTACGGATGCCACTTTGAGAGTGAATAATGTCATGGCCGTCCAAACGGACAGCTGTGTTGGGTATCTGACACCAGCTGCCGCGATAAGCGCTTCTCTACAACGCTCAGTTACATGTTGTGAAAAGATTGTACTTCCAGATGAGAAAATTACCCCGAGATAGCAAAAGGTTTCTACGAACTGCACTTGCTTGCCATGAAATCACAGTTTATCTGCGCGGGCTCGTTGCCCGCCACGCCGAAACTTTACAGCCTTGTTTTTGACACATTTACTGTGAGACAATTTTAGAATTAAAAACATTTTTAAGGAAATTGTTCTTAATTTTAGACCATCCTCCGTCCCCTACGGGCTTGGAACTCAACCTGAGGTATGTCTTTAATGCACCGAGGGCCGAGGGACATGTTAAGATATTTAGGGTTTCCTTAACAGGACATGTGTTCAACAGGACTAACTTGTGACAGCTTGGCCGCTGACTCTCAGTATGGTTTATCATCTATTCTCAATGAGCATCGCTCAAAGAAAAATCGATCAACAACGGGGATGAACCGGTGACACCCCGGTAGATGACAAGTATGACTAGCGCACTAGTCCCGCCACAAAAGAAGAACAGAATGAGGCCATTCAGCGAGAACTATTCATCAAGTGTGCAAAGCGCAGCCTCCAGGTCAGTACGGATTCTGCTGAATATTACCAGATCATCTGCGTAGAGCAGAAGCATGTCTGTTGAGCGCCGCTTTTTCGTGATGCATGGCAGATCGCTGAGTAACGTTATAAATAGCGTTATGGGCCGATATTGTCGCCTTGCGGATACCCAGTCGTCTGATCAAACGTGTTATGCTCGCAAACACTATCATCGAGGATAATCTGGTTAGCTTTCAGAAGTGCGCTGGGTAGGGTAAGCATTCGTGGTCCAACTCCAGCCTGTCCCAACTTTTTCAGGATAATGTCACGGGGTGCGATGTCGAAGGCAGATTAAAATCAACGAAAACCGCGAACAAAAGACGTTTTTTTCGGTTTAATGAGATTTAGATCTGCTCAAGAAGTACTTTGCAGACTAAGATAGTGGAACACCCTGTCCTGAAGCTTTTTTTTTTTTTTTTTTTAAATATAAGTGCGTTTTATTAATAACATGTGCGTTGACCATAACTTCATTTGTTTTTTCGTAAGGCTAATGCCCGTGTATGGTTTTGCACTGATACATCCAAGCATCATTGTCAAAGGAAGGAAATATTGTGTGTAGACACACGTATCTTGCATGTTTCTACCTAATTATACCTAAATATACCTAAGGAAGCCAAAATAGTGACACATAATTTAAATTATCAGAAGTCTCATATTATGCTAACCCCAATAATAAATAAATAAGAAAACATGTTTGTACTTATTTTATATATCTACTGCGTAATGATACGTTTTTTTTTTCAAATGTGCAACATTTGCTCTTCATAATCATATGACACTTTGCAATGTGCTAACTAACAACATCTATTTTCATTTTGTCAGCCGAGCTTAGCAATACTTCATCTAGTCAGTTTAGTGCATGTTTAGAAGCGTACACATGCTTCTGCACACGTGGGCCACGTGCATAGGCAGTTTGGGTATCTCTTTCTGTTCACACACACATTCATTCATGCCTCCCGCTGATCATTCCCACACGGCAGCAGCAGCACCATCGTTGTCTTGGCAGCGGCGTGGTCGCCAGGAGTTTCTATTCGAGGAGAGAAATTATGTCAGTGTCACTTAGCGTTGCGATGTGCTTTCGTATGGCGAGTTTTAACAGTCGGTGGCGTTCATTTGGTGGTTCACGGATGTTTGTGGGGCAGGTGTTTAATAGTTTTATGAAGTGGTGAATTGCTGTTCGGCGCACTGTTTCCGTTCGTGTGTATTCTATGTTAATTTTGTCATTTTGCCGTCTTCTCGTTGAATAGCTGTGTGTAGGTCTATTTCTATTTTGAATTTCACACCCGGTTTCTGTTTCTTTAAGAAGGAAGAAAATAAGTACGGATTCGGCGTAGAGCTGACGAAAAGGAATTATTTTGAGTGTTTGCATCAGGGGAGCTGCACTAGTTATGGCGCTAACACCGGCGATTAGTCGCACGGCTTTTTTTTGCAAGATCATCAGCGGTTTCAGTATAGTAGGGAAGGTTCCACCAAACACGACGATTGCGTATCTAAAATAAGCTTCAATAAGTGCTTTATATAATTCTAGTTTGAATTTAGTCGTAGCAGACGAACGTATTTGACTGAGGACTGCAATGCCTTTTCGGATTTTGCGGGCGGTGTGGTCTACGTGTGAGTTCCATGTTAAATTACTGCTTATTATCACTCCAAGATATTTAATTGTGTCTGTTTTTTGTATAAATGGGCAGTTGCATGTTGTGTTTGGTATGTGATTGTGTAGTTGGATTTTGTCAGGTACAGTCAGGTTGCGGCGACATTTTAAATTAAAGTGCATAAATTTTGTCTTGTTGTGGTTTATTACAAGCCCGTTTGTTTTCATCCAGTTTCCTACCTGCCTCAGCCCTTGTTCAACGTGGTGTCGGTCGTGATAAAGGTTTTGTCTATATACGAGTGCAGTATCGTCTGCGAACATATATTTGGTTGATCCGTCGTGTAAGTGGAAAATATCATTACAGTACAGTATGTATAGCAGTGGCCCGATCACGCTTCCCTGGGGGACCCCGAAGGGTCTCAGATCTATCTCTGAAGAATCACTATTATATGAATAAGTTTGTTTCCTGCAGTGAAGATACGTGGCGATTACGTTTAATGCTCGCGAAGTGATTCCCATATTTGACATCTTTTTTAGGAGACGGTTGTGCGGTAAGGTATCAAATGCACGTGAGAGATCGAGAAATACTGCCACGGGTCGGTTTCCTTTGTCCACTTCCGAGGCTATCATTTCTTGTATTGCTATTAGTGCTGATTGTGTACTCTTGCCAGTTCTAAAGCCAAACTGATTTTTGTGTAATATGTTGTTTTCATGCAGGTGCTGTTTTATCCGCTTGGCTATTAGTTTCTCAATTAACTTACCAATAGTGCTTAATAGAGATATGGGTCTAAAGTTGTCGATATCTTGTTTGTTACCTTGTTTGTGTACGAGCACTAATTCCGATCGCTTTAAGGCCATTGGAAATTGCCCTTGTGAGAATATAGCGTTTGTTAGTTTCAAGACGATATATGTGAATGTCTCGTTTTGCTGTTTAATGATGTTATTTGTTACGTGGTCGTATCCTGGTGCCTTATTAATTTTTAGGTGTTGTATTTCTCCATGTACTTCTTCCTTGGTTGCCGGTGCAAAAGAGCGCAATGGCTCGCTGAAGGTGTATGTAGGCAGGCTGTTGTTGGCTGATGTTTGTCCGGTTGACAAACTCAGACGCTCACCGACTGTAGCAAAGTGCAAGTTGACTTTTTCTACTTTCGCTTTCATTGACGGTAGGCTTTCACATACCGACAGTGTGTTTGGGTCAAGTTTGTCGGCGCGACGGCTATGCTGCTCATCTGGAAGAAACGCCAATGATGTCAGAAAATCCGTGGGACGGTTTGTTAGTATTCTTAAGAGTAGACACAACTTCTTTTTGATATCGACCGCCATGCGGAAGGCTCCGAAGGATCTCCTCTTCCTTTTCGGATTACCTTGAGAAGGCATTCATACCGCTTGACTGACGGAACGCCCTCAGAGAGTCATCTGTTAAAAAAAGACTGCCATATAGGCAGGAGGAAATGTCCCTGCCGAAGGTGTTCTTACCTCACTAGATCTACCCCGAATGCCTTTTTGTTTCGTATACGAGCGAGGGCAACATTGACTTCATCTAAACTAAACGGTTCATCAAGAGCCTCAGCAAAAATCTTTCAGGAGTTTCGAGCTCATATGAAATAGGAGTCTCGACAGGTACCGTATCGGCGTGGGTTAAAGGTGCTTGAAAGTGGCCTAGAAGTTTTCCAGATAAAATTGGGCAGCTCGTAAAGTTGTAAAGCTGTCGTGAAATAAGGTGAGGTTCTTGTTGTGTTTTTAGTTTAAAGAGGCGTTCCTGTTGGACGGCAAATTACCACTTCTGAAAGTCTTGAAGCTTTCGATAATGCTGTCGTGTGATTGAGTAAATTTATAAGGACGCTGGTGGTCTCAGCTATTGCCTCATTAAGGGAGTCATGCAGTAGTCTATCAGGAATAATCCGAGCAACAAACGAAATAACCATGTTGTTATCAAGGTGTTTCGTACGCCGGTGCGTCGTTTTATAGACTAATCGATTTAATAGACTCTGGCATGGTAAACCCCTCGCTCATACCGAACAAAGAATATGTTAGCCTTTACTGGCCTCTTTTACACAAACGCGAGACCCGAGTCGCCTCTCCGTGCATGCAGCTAGCATCCGTCTGCTCAAATTGTTTTCGAATTTAAATTCCGTATAGCTTGGGAAGGATTTGGGATAAGTAAACACGCTTACCATGAAATGGTTACGACGGAAAAATATTTTTCTCCGCTCACCGCGGGTTTAACTCTAAGTTTTAACTCTAAATCGCCTATTTTTAGTAATCTTGCAGCTTTTCGTCTTAACTTGGGGAGAAGAGGGCTCGAGAGCTATTGGAGCAAGTGTTCTGGGCAAACCGTTGTAGTCATACGCGAAACATGGTTGACATCAGGCAACTATGACGCATAGGGCATCTCCGGTTTTACTTTGATAAGGCAAGACGTAAAACTAGTAAACGGGGAAGAGGGGTTAGCATGTAGATACGCTCCAACTACCTTATACGCTCTAAGCTTGCTAAAAGTAATGATGTATGCGGATGACATAGTAGTGCCCACGGAGACCGCGGTGTCATTCGTTGAATTTTCGGCGACGTAGAAAGTTACCTTCACCGTAAGGGCCTGAAAATAAATGCGCGAAAGACGAAAGCCGCAAAGTTTCGCCGTGGGGGTCGATTGGCCGCAGCAGACGTAATACCCTGTTGTGGCCAACCGCTGGAGTTTGTCAACTCTTTCCCGTAATTGGGTCTGAGACTACACTATATGGGAACGACCTTTACCCAGCACATCGGCGACAGGTGTCAAGCGGCTATTACCTCTATTCACACAGAGGTGAGAGACCCTCAACGACTGTCTAAGTGCGGTCGTGCGTCCTTTTGAGCTTAAGATTGTGCCAATGTTGAGCTACAGCCTTGGCAGGGTGTGGGACCATCTTTCAGCGGCAATTTTGCGCAGCTAGACAGATGCTCCACAATAAATATGAAGCGGGTACTTTGCTTACCGCGGACGGCAAGGAGCCGCTTCGTGTACCTGCTAGCGGGTTGCGGGCCGGCGGTGGAAACAATCAGAGTCAGGCTTAGGTAACCTATTACAGGGCCACTTCGGCAATTTCTGTTGGAGTGGCAGGGAAAAGTGACCGAGGCCTCGGCAGAGGTAGCGCAGTCGGATGTGTACCTCGCCAGGGAGCTTTGGGATGGAATGACATGCACTAGCCGGCACGTGTACACAAGGTACATCGTGCATGACTGTCATTACTTGGTGTGTTCGACCCAAGGATTTCACCACGTTAGCGATCAATGTCGTTGCAGGCTCTGCTTGCAGAAATGCGCTACATATCACGCAGCGGACTGCCAGACGCATCGGCGGTCTTTGCACTTTTCGCCCGGTGGGACGGTCACTGAAGTGTTCAAACTGTATATAATAAACGAATTGTATTGTAATTATGCATCATCTTGAAATGCAATGTTATTGCGAAATAAACAATATATATATATATGTATATATATATATATATATATATATATATATACGAACGAACAACACTAAACACAAACTAGGTAGCACAAGCGTCCGGCATTTTATTCCCAAAAACATCGCCGTTTTAACTTTCAGAAAATAACCTTACAAATCAATACGCGCTTGACTGTGGTATAAATAGTACGTTATAAGTCACCTTTCTGTTTGTTGATACCGCGTAGTGCTTATATATGTATATGTATGTATATATATATATATATATATATATATATCATTTGTGCATATATTTCTCAAAACAGGTCATCTGATACACGTGTATATTTTTTGACATGAGAACAAGTCCTCACTGACGTGAGAAGGTTCGGTTGGCGGCCACAATATGCCTGCACACGTCCGTAGAGAGTGTTCCGGCAAGAGCAAATACTTAAATTAGAAACTCTATCCGAGTACCAAGTAGACACATACCTAGTGGTGCCCAAGCAATGGGACTAACCAACAAGTGAACCAACCAACAAAGAAACGTAAAACAAGTTTCAACAAAGAACTAGCTTCGCCAAGTCAGTAGTAACGAACGCGGTCCGTCTGCCAACGGGCACTTCTTCGATGATCGATCCGAAGTCGAGATGGGGGCGGCATGCCCCAACGGTTGGACGCCGAAGCTTCTACTAGCTGGCGTTTCCATTCAGCTCAAGTGGCCTTTCCTCGCCACTTTTCCCACCAACCCGTCCTCAAGACATTCAAGGCAAACGATCCGAACGTGAGGTAATCTGCTCGAACACCTCCCAGAAAACATCCTCACCGTCGTTGACGACCGGACTCACGATACTGCGCAGTTCGCCAATGTCGTCCTGTGCGGCTTTCTCAAGCCTGCCTGTCATCTGCCAAAAATACATTGTCAGTACATAATCATACGAATCTATATATATATATATATATATATATATATATATATAATTCCACACCGTTTATGTAAAATACCTAATATATATACGAAAGAAATGTCTATATTTTTCTAAGAACATACACCACATACCTCAATTTGTTATCTAGCCACACTGCGATTAAGAATTAACACACCGATTCGATTTTGAAGCACTGGCCGACATAATATATCTATCACACACAATCTTACATAGTTTACAAATACAATTTACGTCTGGTCCGTGAAATCCCGGTGTCTCGCAAACAACATGATGAAACCCATAAACCGCAAACCTAGTGATAAAATGTCTATTTGACCTATCACTTTCTTAAGCTTCGCTTTATGGGTTCCAATGAACTCGCAGTAGGACTCAGTTTCTGTAAGGCCAAGCAATCGGCGGATCTCCTCCACGAAGGGAGGCGGGTCGAGCACAAAGTAAACAAGACGGTTGCTGGTCGACGTATGAAATCTCAGAATTAATTTCAGAAATGCCGGTTTGACTCTATCGATTGTAGCCGTGTTCTGAAAAGAGAACTTCTCCCAGATTAACTGGATCGCGTACAAAGCTGACGGCCCATTCTTCAGGTTGAAAGGTTTGAGAGCTATCTCCACTATATGTATGTATATATATATATATATATAGTGTGTACTTATTTATGTGCACTCTCAAATGAGTGTATGTACACTCCGAACTGTCTTTAATACCTCTACACTTACTCTACCACGAAAACGAATCCCCGAAGAGATCGCTCTCTCATCAACAAACACTGCCCAGTGTTGTGTTCATGAAACTCAGTGTTCTTGCACGCGACGCGATGGTTGCCGTGCACGATGTACGTAGTATAAACACGGCAACTATCGCATGCTAAATCTGCCTAAAAATAGCAAAACCTAATTATATCTAGAATATATTTACGTTCTCGTCAACCTATTAGATTATTCGACACTATTCCACCCGAAACCGCTCGTATGGATCTATTATCTGCATACGCGGCCTGAGTCCGGTCGTATCCCTATTCAAAACGTATGCAAAGCTGACGTTAGGTGCGAAGGTCATGAAGTGGAGAGCCAAGCTCTAAGAAGTAGCAGAGGCCATACGAGCACTTCCGAGAGACAAAGCGCCCGGGCCGGAGAGGCATGTGTAAGGAACACCTGCAACAGGAAGTAGCAGTAGCGTCTCCTTCGTCCTGGACGGCTCCCTTCAATACATGCCTTCATTGCGGAAAATTTACTGCAGCGTGGGGACAGTCTATTATGTCGCTTATTCCAGAAGGCGAAGGAACACTGACTGAACCTAGTTCCTGGCAGGGCATCGCCAAGAAGAGCTGGGCGTCTAAATTGCTAGCGAACGTTCTGATCGGCCGTTTGGCCTAATTGTCGAGTATAGAACGTCACTCCTACATGAGCAGCATAGTTTCAAAGCTCAGAGATCGACGGTAGCGGCATGTTTAAGTCTCCTTACAAACCCTGAACGGGCATTGCCGCGGAAGGCCGCGTTCGATTCGAAATCAAGTGCACGTCCCACCGCGTGTTACCTCAAGACGACATACTGCGTGCCAAATAAATAGCTTTAGTTTCCTATGTATAAAACAGACCACCGGCTCGGACAGGGCGACCACCTCAACGCTCTGCTGCTTATCGTACACATTTTAAGCTGCATACAGAGCCGACATCCGGCCGCCGTAAAGACCACTATGTACGCGGACGATCTAGGACCTACACTTAGGCGGAAGTAGGTTCCACCTCTAGCAGGCGCTAACTACGTTGGCAGCTTTCGTTAGATCAATACGAAAAAAACGCAAGCCATGAAATTCCGACCGGTTAGCAAGGAGTGTGATACATACTAGACGGGGTTTGTAAAAAAACGTCACATTCCTAGGCACCAGACTGACCCTTCTTAGTTAAAAGACCCGGAAAGCAACGTCAACGACACTTAAATGCTCGCAGACACTTAGCGGCTGGCCCTTTAAGTGTCTGCGAGCTCTTGTAAAAATAGCACTTGTCCTTTCATTCTGCCTCTCAGAAACGGGGTATTATTAGGCTTATAAACTTCCCCATTCAATCGTCTTGCTTATTTGCTATCCAATACTCGCCTATGCATATAACCGATAAAAAGCAGTTCGCACTCCTTGATACCCCGGTGTATCTAGTCCAGTTCACCGAGCCGTGTGATGAAAAAACTCAGTATGTCGGATTGAGGGCTTCACGAGCCAGGTGACACGTGCATTTGTAAATAGTGTGACATGTTGTGTACAATAATAAGCAACAATAATTATAACAATCGGCTCACTGGCACGGATATCCTTAAATGTTGTATGCTTATACTTACCCAACATAAAATGCAAAGAAACTTAAATATATACATCTTGTTGTTTTTTAAGTATGTACACATGATTGTTTTTCATATTTTTATAATGTTGCTTAGAGTAGATTTCTAGCATTTAACCCTTCGTTCAAAAGTATCATACCAGCGCATTTTAGATATCGTTAGCTTTATTAGCGTCCTCAATCACTAACCATTGTTTTAATAAGTGCCTAAAAATGTAACCTGATTTATTAATTTAAAATCACATCCTCCTCTAGCGTAACGCAGGGAACGCAGACTGCGCGTTTTTATGACAAAATAAGCGTAAAGTGAATATATATATATATATATATATATATATATATAGTTTGGTTTTACCTACACGTGTGCATACAAATATTAAAGGCTGCGCTATCTAGCTCATTGTTCCGTCGATAGGGAGACAAGAAAGAAAAATATGCAACATTTCATGTAGGCCAAATTGTTACAGATTTTGGATCCCAAACGTTAGCGCGTGGCACATGGCAACAGCAGATCCAAACTATGTGGATTAAAACAACAAAGCGTTCCCACTAAAAAACAATTCTGCACATACATACATACATACCTGGTGGAAAAACCTCGAGTCGATGAACTGGTCGAGATTTTCGGTGTTGACGCTGCACGAAAACGGTTGACGCAGCAGACGATGCACCATTTTAGCGTCAAATAATATCGCCTGCAGCTCGGCGAAGCGGTGCATCCGATCGACCATGACGTGGGCCTCATCAAACACGAACATTTTTCGTGCGAAGTTATCGATGAACGCGGGCTGGAGCGTCACTTCACCGCCAAGCAGCGCCGACCGCCTCCTTAATGTCTGCTCGATGGCCGCCACACAAAGGAGGATTACGACGACGTGTACCGGCAACACGTCCGATCGGCTCACCCAGTAGCGTAGTACGACCACCGAGAACAGCCTTGGCCGGGTGACGTTTTGGATATCCTCGTACCGATGGTCCATCATAGCGAGGAACATTTTCTCGCCCTGCAGGCTCTTCATGAGCTCCATGCTCTCCAGGCTGGGTACGTCGATCGGCTCCGATGAAGATCGGTCGGCAATCGACGGATCGGGAACAGTCCATTGGGGTCGAACGTCAAACTCGCGAAGTGCCCTACCATCTCGCGTGAGCTCCTTAACGACAAGCATGTGGCGATCGATGTCGCCCGATGCGCTTGTGCCCGACAGAAGGATCCCGTAGATAAATCGACGAATCTCAAGACTCGCCTGGTGGGCGCTCGGCTTGGAAAGGCATTCGATCATCGTCTTAAGGTTGATATACTGCGACACCATCACGTCGAAGTAGTGGTGTACCAGCATTCCGCTGGTGAAGTCCCTGCAAAACCAAATCGGAAGCATCTGGTTTCCCGCCTTCATGTCGAGATAGTCGGCCATTCCGGCCTCGGCGAGCACGTCACGTGCCTCAACGTTACAAAGCAGATGGGCTATAGCGAACTCGTTGCGGGCCCGCTGTTTGTTTTCCTTGTTGGATAGCATGTGGATAAGCTTGTTCTTGGCAGCCTGCGCTGTCCGCTGCTTCAAAAAGTTAAACGTGTAGAACATAGACCGTATCCGCTTCGTGGGACCATTCGCGCCCACGGAGAAGCCACTCATGTCGCCGATGGGACCATTTTTGCCCTTTTCGAGAAAACACTTAAATTGCGTTTCCTGATTTCGTAGGATGGCGAAGCTCATTTCGATGAACTCGGTGTTCGGCGTGCCGGCAAAGTGGGCTAAAAAGCGTTCCCTCTTGTACCGCTGCACTTTTATAAAGTAGCCCAACTCGTCGTGTGACAGCTCGAAGGGGTCGCCCGACTCCATCATCGGAATGTAACCACCAATGCCGACGTTGTAGAAGAAGAAGTTGTTGTTCGCGCTCAGAATCGGTGCATTGAGGTAGCACGCGTAGGCACTCATCTCTTGCAGATAATCGGCACAGCCGAGCGGCTGAAACATCTGAATGCCGTAGCTGCGCGCGATGTCGCGAAACACCAGTTGATCCGTGTTGGTATTCACGTAGTCATAGTGTTTTGCGAATTCCTTTGGATCGGCGTCATTGTTGATCAGCGACACCGTGTCGAGTTGCTGTTGGCATCGGTCACGCATCCGTTTCATTTTCGCGTCGTCGAGGTGCGACGGCCCGTTGAAGAAAAGGTACGCTCGAATTTCGGCCTTTCGTAGGTTCTCGCAAAATGTGCAGATATTGCGCGTGTATTCGTCGTAGTCACCGCCATATTCACAGAGAACAATGGCTTTCAAGTGCCGAAGTATGTTGGACGCGTCGATGACGAGCGGTGTCCGACGAAGTTTCACGTCCTCCAAAAGGTGATTTGTGTTTTCCTTGAGGAACGACATGAACCCGTGAACGGTCTGCGCCATCGTGTGCTCAAATTCACGCCGACACACTCATGCACGCTGGGAGTTCGCCACTGCAACGTTAAGACGTACGTGTCCCTTTATGCAAAACTTCAACAAACGTCGAAAATAAACAATACAGTCAACTGCACCAGCCATATATAAACATACTATGAAATGTTAAACGAAAAATATAAATGCAGCCTCTGAATTAAAAATCGGTGCAAGTGTCCGCCAGCGGACTGAAGCAAGCACGCGAATAAAATAACGCCTCAAACTGTTGGCAGACACATTATGCCATATAATCAATCCTGTATATAATATATAAAGTTTCTTAGAGAAGTGCATGTGACTCACTGCATAGATATATCAGCAATAGGTAAGTAAATTAAGGTAGCTAATATATATATATATATATATATATATATATATATATATATATATATATTATACAGGGTGTTTCCAAACGTTTTTTATCGATAGTAAAACGTGTAGAGCTCGTTAAAGAAATGAGAGTTAAATTACTACAATTTGTGACGCTGGTGCTTTTGCCTGACATAGGAGCATAAAATATGCTGTTGCGAGGCAGTCTATACAGAAACTAAACTCACCGTCGTATCCGTGAGAAAATTCTGCTTCTTTCGAAGAACATATAAAGCCGGTCAGAAATGCGACATGGTCGCTTAGAAGATAATTCGCAAAAAATAAGTAGTTTATTAGCTTTCACGCCAAATAGCCCAAAATTATAAGCCCCACGACCACTCACAACGCTCAAAACCTATTCAAAACATATTCAAATGCATTTCGTGACGAGCATTTTGGTACCAAACTTATGGCAATGCGAGAATGGTTGCGAAGTTATTAAGCTTTTTGGCGGAATGTCCAAATTAAGTGCATGTAAAATGACTGTGTGGAGACGTTCACTACCGCCGACGTTTCGCGCGATAGCCGCAGCGCGTCTGTTCTTCAGAAGAAGCTGAATTTTCACGAACACGACGGTGTGTTTAGTTTCTGTCTAGGAGAACTGGTTGTCTCGTAACAGCACATTATATGCTCATATGTCGGCCAAAAGCACCAGTGTCACAAATTGTAGTAATTGAACTCTAATTCCGAAACAAGACTTCTTAGAAACCATGTTTCATTGGAAACAAATATTTACTTTAACGAGCTTTACAATTCTTACTATCGATTTAAAAAAAATAATTGGAAACACCCTGTTCATATATATATATATGTAGACCGCAGTATCCGGATTTGGGCAAAGCTCTAGGGTATGGTCAATCTCGGTGAGAAAATCATTTTTGTTAGTGGAAAGGAGAGCGGGAATGCTTCGTATAGAAGTGAGATGATTAATTAACGCATTTTTCTGAATTGTGATATAGGGGGTGGCTGTCCCGACATATGTTTACGAAATGCACGATTGTGAGTGAACGCATTGCAACTCAATTGTAAAACCGAGCATACCGGCGCATTCGGGAGAAAATTCTGGGTGGATAGTGGCCTTAGCTAGAGTAGGGACTATTGTGAGATTAAGAAGAGTTTGCAAAATTATAATTTTTCTGTTGCATGTTTGAACTTTCACGCCCAGGTTCTCAAACATTTTCCATTACGCGTGCACAACCAATATGTTCAGACGAATGTATATCTTAAGTAAATCGTTCTAATACCAAATTGGTAGAGCTGACGTCTGAGATTGCAAAGTAACTCAATAGCCATATCGGGTGTGAGTGCATAAATGCAGCTACTATGTTCGCTTTTTTTTGTCAATCAAGTCAAACTTAGAAAAATATTTATTTTACTTAAAATCTTGCTCGAACGAATTCCGGCCAGCCAATAAGCACATTCGGTAGCGACAGTAAAGCTCAAGTTGCACGCGTTCAAAGATACCAGGTTTCTCCCGAATGGTTCCACCAGAAATAACTATTCTGCCGATACCGGAAAAGCGTTGTGCTGGAGCACCATCGTGCTGGAACCACATTCGAACCGAATACTCGGTGGAATGCTTGCCAAGAGCTCTGGCAAGGTTGTGGCGCAGAAATATGTGGCCTGTTGGTCCATTGAAGTCCCAAAAACATTTTCCTCTCATGTATCCGTCGGCGTGGAAAACGCTCGGCGTACCGGTGTGCGAGACTCGCGTCACTGTCTGCTTCACCATACATAAAATGCATGTCAGCTGTTTCAGCATTTATGAACCCGTCCATCACGATATACGTGGTAAAGACGACGCCTGCGTGCATGCCTCTATAATGGATCGTGAATCGAACATAGACACTGTAGTGTTCACCACCCCCGCGATCGGACGGCGACCGTTACGAGTTGGTCAGTCTCTTGCTTGAACAACACACGTCTTCTGCCTACTCCGCGCCAACGACTCCGAACTAAGTTAATTGGGGAATGTAGACTCAGCTAGACGGTTACTAACTAGAACGCGAGGTACTTACGAACGATGAACGGCAACACACGACGTACGTCTAGCGCGTAGCGCAACCGAGCAGACGATGGGTGTTAGGCCATGCTTCCTCGGTCTATTTGTTCACTCAAGGAACGCCGTAGCGTTCGTATAGCAATAATGTTAAACGATGGAGTCGAATCTTCTCGAATATTCGGCAACTTGAATGTTTCACCTGTCCGCGTCGCTGATTGATCTGTTTAAACTACGCATTATCACAGCGTCGTGCGTAAGTCAAGTACGTAGATCTGCTGCTGCTGATGTTATGGTTGTGACGTGACAGATCGACGATGGTGTACGACGTGCCTTATTGTCGTCGGCAAGTAGGTGAGCGGTCTCATATCGGCTTTGTTTGTCGGGGACGGACAGTCTCGATGTTGCGGCTGGTGACGGCTGATTCCTCGGAAGACGACATGCACGTTCGATGACGTGCTCGGTCGACTGTATTGTCATTTTACAGAGAGTTTTGTTGCTACATTGTGTCTAAATTCGTTACAATATCTCAGATTGCCCGCGCATTTAGTGACTTTCCGCGTCTTCGTTACTGGGGTGGCGGCATCTTCTATTTCCCGCCATGTCTTTTGCTTGTTTCGCCATTGACTCCGCAACCGACGCTGTCTATGCCCGCGCTGCCTAACGGAGACTGCTATCCTAAAGACGCGAGGCACAGTGTGCTTATTGGATGGCGGGCACTTCGAGCAAGAAGTGAAGTAAAATGAATATTTTTCTGAGCTTCTACAGGTTTGACGAGTGACTTGATTGACAAAGAAAGCGAACATAGTAGCTGCATGTATGCATTCACATCCGATACGTCCATAAGGAGATTTGAGCTACGTTGCAGCAACCACAGATGTCAGCTCTACCAGTTTGATATTAAAATGATTCACTTAAGATGTACAATCGTCTGAGCATACTGGTTGTGCACGTGTAGTGGAACATTTTTGAGAACCTGGGCGTGAAAGTTCAAACATGTAAAAATGACATTATGATTTTGCACACTCTCAATTTCACAATGGTTCCTGTTGTAGGTAAGGCCAAGTATAATTCTGACAATGTAGAAATTTCTCCCAAATTTTTCACATTTCAGGAAAAAATCATTAAAAAAGCATCTCGCTCCTATACGAAGTTCTTCCGCTCTTCCTTTGCATTGGCAAAAAACGATTTTCTCACCGAGCTTGACCATACCCCAGAGTTTTGCTCAACCAAATCCGGGCAACCTCGTTAAGGCAAATATTTTTTCCAATGAAACATGGTCTCTAAGAAGTCTTGTTTCGGAGTGAGAGTCAAATTGCTACAATTTGTGACACTGATGTATTTCCCAACATAGAGTTATTCTATACAAAATGGAGATCCAACATCCGGAATGTCATCCGAGTCCATTCAGATAGTTGTGACAACCGTCTTCGGAGTCTCGTTCGGGAGGTCTTGTACCCAGCCAGTTAGGATTCTGCCCGTGTAATAACTTCTCCCGTCATTCTTTCGTTTTCTCCCCTGTATCGTTTACTAACTAACTATAAAGCCTTGTTGCCTCATCGGCGTCGAGCCGTGCGTCACGCAGAGTCAGCTTGATGACCTTGCAAATATGTAAGTCAACCTCAGGGATATCTTCCTTAGTTCCACCTTTGTGCTCTTCGCTTTGCAGACGTCTACAACTGGCGTAGTATTCGAGTATTCAAACCTGCATCCAGATCCACCGTCGTGCCCGGTGGCGTAGTGCATTCGCAGACTCGCGAGGACACCGGCGGTGCAAGGGTTCGACTCCCACCGTTGCACACGTTTATCTATTGGGGTCCGTCATATAAAGCATATTGAGAGCGGTTTCCTGGACGCTTAATGTTGGCTGAGAGTCAGCCCGAGAAAAAATAATCTATGTTTAAGGTCCACCGTGTGGGCTGCATGGGCAACGATTCGCGTGGTAGGCTCGTGTGGTAAGAGTTCTTCTTGCAAGCGCCTCCGGCACATTGTCGGCGCCAAGGAACTATGGCTATCCTGTGCGTCGCCGTCCTGAACGGTGCCCGATGCCGGGTCAACGTTGAACCCACCCAAGTTAGATCGAGCGGTTCTTGCGAATCCCCCAAGCAGTCCTAATCGACCCGTGTTAAATACAGTTTCTCCTGCAAGGGAGGCGACGTCCTCTTCATTGTTGATAGGTTTTAATTTTTGTGGCTAAAATATAACTCAAATTTCGATTTTAAAAACGTGTAAAAATTGCCCCTACCGGAGCTAAGAGGCCCAGCAGCCCAATATATAAGGGGACTATGCACGTACGGCTTGAGCCACGTATGTGACTTTCGGTGGTAGTAGTGCGAACAAAGCTCGCCAAGTACATCTACGTGGTAACCGACCACAGACGTCTTCGGCCAGGGCGTCGAGGGGGGTTCGGTACCAATGATCCTCTTCCCTCCGCTGGGCGGGAAATGAGTATCTGCAGCGCCTCTGGCCGCCGGGAAGCGCACTCCGGCAGGTCAGTCTGACACCGGCTACCAAGTGCCAACAATACTGTATCAACACCAAGGCTATCCTTGGCCGCTGGTCGTCTTAGGGTTAGTGCACATGCTACAGGCCATATGGACTGTCTTTTTCCGGAAATTCGAGGCTCGGAGTAGTGCCATTCCATGCATGTTTTATTAGCATTCCGAATTGTTCCACCAGCCTTATTGATTATGGGATTGTTTTCTACAGAGTATCATTCAGAACAGCTCCTATATGGATATTCAACGGATTGCTTCGGATTACTTGGCATAACATCGAGTCACCAATCTTCTGTCTTGGAAGGGTTAGCATTCACATCATCATAAACAAGAATTCAATCCATGCTTGGATATCGTGTTCTCATTATATATATACGAGGTGTGTTCAAAAAGTATCGCGACTTTTGTGTTTTTTCAAAAATTATTCATTTATTCATGAATATCTATTTTGTCCCCTTCAAAGTAATCCCCATGAGATATTATACACTTGTGCCAACGGTTTTTCCAATCTTCGAAGCACTTCAAAAAACCATTTTTTTTCATCTTGTTCAGCTCCTCCTTCGATGCCGTCTTTATCTCGTCAAGCGTAGCGTAACGTCGTCCTTTCATGGGCCTCTTCAGTTTAGGGAACAAGAAAAAGTCACAGGGGGCCAGATCTGGGGAATACGGTGGCTGCGGCATCATTAGTGTGTTGTTTTTGGCCAAAAACTCGCGCACAAGCAACGATGTGTGAGCAGGGGCGTTATCGTGGTGCAAAAGCCAATTTTTGTTCTTCCACAAATCCGGGCGTTTCTGGCGGATTGCTTCGCGCAAATTGCGCATAACTTGCAGGTAATATTCCTTATTGACCGTTCTACCCTGTGGCAAGAACTCATGATGCACCACGGCCCTGCAATCGAAGAAAACTGTCAGCAAAACTTTCACATTCGACCGAACTTGGCGCGCTTTTTTCGGTCTTGGTTCGTGCGGCAACTTCCATTGAGATGATTGAGCTTTGGTTTCCACGTCATAACCATAAACCCACGATTCGTCACCAGTTATGACCCTCTGGAGCAAATTTGGGTCGTCGCGGACAGAGTCCAACATCTCATTAGCAATGTTCATGCGATGCTGTTTTTGGTCGCAATTGAGCAATTTTGGTACGAATTTCGCAGCGACCCGTCTCATGCCCAAATCATTGATAAAAATCGAATGGCACGAGCCAATCGATATGTTTAGGTCCTTAGCAACTTCTCTAACGGTGATTCGACGATTGGCCAATACCATTTTCTCCACTTCATTAATTTTTTCGTCTGTTGTTGAAGTGCTCGGGCGTCCGGCACGCTCTTCGTCGTTCACATCTTCTCGGCCTTCTGAGAACATTTTGTACCACCGATAAACGTTGCTTCGGTCCAAGGTAGCTTCTCCGTATGCCACAGTCAACATTCGGAATGCATCCGCGCACTTAATTTCGTTTTTCACACAAAATTTGATACAGGTTCTTTGATCCATTTTTTTGAATAGATAAAAATCGAAGACGATCCAAAACACGTGCAAGCAAAGCAGCTGTCAACAATTAAGTGAACATTCAAAATGGCCGAGCTTGTCGGCATAAGTGAGAGACATGAGTACCAACATAACGCCAAAAAAAATCGAAATTCGAATATACGTAACCCGCGAAAATTCAAAAGTCGCGATACTTTTTGAACACACCTCGTATATATATATATATATATATATATAATGAGGTTGAAAATATATATATATATATTTTTTTTTCAACCTCCAGCAGTGATAACAGTGGCACACAAAAGAATCAAGTGCTTAGATTAGTGGGCAAACGCTACTTGTAGGGAGAATTGACTTTCTAGCAAGATTTTTCCGAATCATAATGAAATTTAAGGTAAATCACACGACGTAGATCGCCTGTCTTCCATATTGGTTATCGGGCCTATATGCATGACCCAGCCGGCTTAATGGCGTTCTTTGGTTCTTCGTAGATAATCAACAGCCTTAAGCTGCAAGATGCACACCTGACAGATCTGACCGCCAGAAAGACCCATACGCAACTTACACCACAACAGTAATCACGCCCACATTCAAAATTGTCGAGCATCCCCTATATTCTCAGGACCAAGCCCTAATGCGACTAATATCTGTTAAGAAACCTCAAATAGTATCTCTTCAGAAAGAGATATCAGAGCAACAATGATGTAATAGGCGTCGTAGACAAGCATTTTGGGTTTAAAGATTCTGGATAATTTTCTCGCGGTGTAAAGATATTAATGATTGTTGATCTAGATGTTTTGAGTTTCGGGAAGAATACAAATTATGTGGCATTTTTCCGCCTACGTTATTGTATATATACAGGAACTGTTTGATCCACTAAGTGTGCACATAATGCGATGGTGCGTTTGTCGTCGATATTAATACACCTGATATACAATTCACGCTTCAAGGGTTAAATATTTATATAATAGTATAACGTCCTATTTCACCGGGCAAAAAGTGCCACAGATTGAAATCAAGTACCATTACCAAGAGCATATGATCCTTGAACTGTGTTTATACACATATATATATATATATATATATATATACGAACGAACAACACTAAACACAAACTAGGTAGCACAATCGTCCGGCATTTTATTCCCAAAAACATCGCCGTTTTAACTTCCAGAAAATAACCTCACAAATTAATACGCGCTTGACTGTGGTATAAATAATACGTTATAAGTCACCTTTCTGTTTTTTTGATACTGCGTAGTGCCTATATATGTATATATATATATATATATATATATATCATTTGTTCATATATTTCTCAAAACAGATCATCTGATACACGCGTATATCTTTTGACATGAGAACAAGTCCTCAGTGACGTGAGAAGGATAGGTTGGCGGCCACGATATGCCTGCACGCGCTCTCAGACGTTCGACGACGGAAAGTAGTGTTCCGGCAAGAGCAAATACTTAAATTAGAAACTCTATCCGAGTACTAAGTAGACACATACCTAGTGGTGCCCAAGCAATGGGACTAACCAACAAGTGAACCAACCAACAAAGGAACATAAAACAAGTGTCAACAAAGAACTAGCTTCGCCAAGCCAGTAGTAACAAACGCGGTCCGTCGGCCAACGGGCACTTCTTCAATGATCGATCCGAAGTCGAGATGGGGCGGCATGCCCCAACGGTTGGACGCCGAAGCTTCTACTAGCTGGCGTTTCCATTCAGCTCAAGTGGTCTTTCCTCGCCACTTTTCCCACCAACCCGTCCTCAAGACATTCAAGGCAAACGATCCGAACGTGAGGTAATCTGCTCGAACACCTCCCAGAAAACATCCTCACCGTCGTTGACGACCGGACCCACGATACTGCGCAGTTCGCCAATGTCGTCCTGTGCGGCTTTCTCAAGCCTGCCTGTCATCTGCCAAAAATACATTGTCAGTACATAATTATACGACTATATATATATATATATATATATATATATATATATATATATAAATTCCACACCGTTCATGTAAAATACCTAATATATTTACGAAAGAAATGTCTGTATTTTTCTAAGAACATACACCACATACATCAATTTGTCATCTAGCCACACTGTGCTTAAGAATTAACACACCAATTCGATTTCGAAGCACTGGCCGACGTAATATGTCTATCACACACAATCTTACATAGTTACAAATACAATTTACGTCCGGTCCGTGAAATCCCGGTGTCTCGCAAACAACATGATGAAACCCATAAACCGCAAACCTAGTGATAAAATTTCTATTTGACCTCTCACTTTCTTGAGCTTCGCTTTATGGGTTCCAATGAACTCGCAGTAGGACTCAGTTTCTGTAAGGCCAAGCAATCGGGGGATCTCCTCCACGAAGGGAGACGTGTCGAGCACTGCTTGTTTGGTTGCTGGTCGACGTATTAAGGCCCAGACTGAATTTCAGAAATGCCGGTTTGACTCTATCGATTGTTGCCATGTTCTGAAAAGAGAGCTTCTCCCAGATTAACTGGATCGCGTACAAAGCTGACGGCCCATTCTTCAGGTTGAAAGGTTTGAGGGCTGTCTCCACTATATATATATATATATATACATACATATAGTGTGTACTTATTTATGTGCACTCTCAAATGAGTGTATGTACATTCCAAACTGTCTTTAATACCTCTACACTTACTCTACCACGAAAACGAATCCCCGAAGAGATCGATCTCTCATCAACAAACACTGCCCAGTGTTGTGTTCATGAAACTCAGTGTTCTTGCACGCCACGCGATGGTTGCCGTGCACGATGTACGTAGTATAAACACGGCAACTATCACATGCTAAATCTGCCTAAAGGTAGCAAAACCTAATTATATCTAGAATATATTTACGTTCTCGTCAACCTATTAGATTATTCGACACTATTCCACCCGAAACCGCTCGTATGGATCTATTATCTGCATACGCGGCCTGAGTCCGGTCGTATCCCTATTCAAAACGTATGCAAAGCTGACGTTAGGCCCGGGCCGGAGAGGCATCTGTAAGGAACACCTGCAACAGGAAGCAGCAGTAGCGTCTCCTTCGTCCTGGAGGGCTCCCTTCAATAAATGCCTTCATTGCGGAAAATGTACTGCAGCGTGGGGACAGTCTATTATGTCGCTTATTCCAGAAGGCGAAGGAACACTGACTGAACCTAGTTCCTGGCAGGGCATCGCCAAGAAGAGCTGGGCGTCTAAACTGCTAGCGAACGTTCTGATCGGCCGTTTGGCCTAATTGTCGAGTATAGAACGTCACTCCTAGATGAGCAGCATAGTTTCAAAGCTCAGAGATCGACAGTAGCGGCATGTTTAAGTCTCCTTACAAACCCTGAACGGGCATTGCCGCGGAAGGCCGCGTTCGATTCGAAATCAAGTGCACGTCCCACTGCGTGTTACAAACCTCAAGACGACATACTGCAAGCCAAATAAATAGCTTTAGTTTCCTATGTATAAAACAGACCACCGGCTTCGGACAGGGCGACCACCTCAACGCTCTGCTGCTTATCGTACACATTTTAAGCTGCATACAGAGCCGACATCCGGCCGCCGTAATAACCACTATGTACTCGGACGGTCTAGTACCTACACTTAAGCGGAAGTAGGTTCCACCTCTAGCAGGCGCTAACTACGTTGGCAGCTTTCGTTAGATCAATACGAAAAAAAAACGCAAGCCATGAAATTCCGACCGGTCAGCAAGGAGTGTGATACATACTAGACGGACAGGATCTAGTTTGTAAAAAAAAGTCACATTCCTAGGCACCAGACTAACCCTTCCTTGTTAAAAGTCCTGGAAAGCAACGTCAACGACACTTACATGCTCGCAGACACTTAGCGGCTGGCCCTTTAAGTGTCTGCGAGCTCTTGTGAAAATAGCACTTGTCCTTTCATACGGCATTCAGCTCATATGAACAAGACTAAGTGCCTCGCATCTAGTAATACTGCGTAAGATCTGCATCTCAGAAACGGGGTATTATTAGGCTTATAAACTTCCCCATTCAATCGTCTTGCTTATTTGCTATCCAATACTCGCCTATGCATAGAACCGATAAAAAGCAGTTCGCACTCCTAGATACCCCGGTGTATCTAGTCCAGTTCACCGAGTCGTGTGATGAAAAAACTCAGTATGCCGGGTTGAGGGCTTCACGAGCCAGGTGACACGTGCATTTGTAAATAGTGTAGCATGTTGTGTGCAAATAATAAGCAATAATAATTATAACAATCGCCTCACTGGCACGGATATCCTTAAATGTTGTATGCTTGTACTTACCCCACATACAATGCAAAGAAATTTAAATATACACAAATTGTTGTTTTTAAGTATATAAACATGATTGTTTTTCATATTTTTATAATGTTGCTTAGAGTGAATTCCTAGCATTTGACCCTTCGTTCAAAAGTATCATACCAGCGCATTTTAGATACCGTTAGCGTTTATTAGCGTCCTCAATCATTTACCATTGTTTTAATAGGTGCCTAAAAATGTAACCTGATTTATTAATTTAAAACCACATCCTCCTATAGCGTAACGTAGGGAACGCAGACTACGCGTTGTATGACAAAATAAGCGTAAAGTGAATATATATATATATATATATATATATATATATATATATATATATATATAATATATATATATATTATATATATTATATATATATATAATATATATATATATATATATATATATACATATAAATATATATATATATATATATATACATATATATATATATATATATATATATATATATAGTTTGGTTTTACCCACACGTGTGCATACAACTATTATAGGCTACACTATCTAGCTCATTGTTGCGTCGATAGGGAGACAAGAAAGAAAAATATGCAACATTTCATGTAGGCTTGTTATAGATTTTGGCTTCCAAACGTTAGCGCGTGACATATGGCAACAACAGATCAAACTATGCGGATTAAAACAAAGCGTTCCGATTAAAAAACAATTTTGCACATACATACCTGGTGGAAAAACCTCGAGTTGATGAACTGGTCGAGATTTTCGGTGTTGACGCTGCACGAAAACGGTTGACGCAGCAGACGATGCACCATTTTAGCATCAAATAATATCGCCTGCAGCTCGGCGAAGCGGTGCATCCGATCGACCAAGACGTGGGCTTCATCAGATACGAACATTTTTCGTTCGAAGTTATCGATGAACTCGGGCTGGAGCGTCACTTCACCGCCAAGCAGCGCCGACCGCCTCCTTAATGTCTGCTCGATGGCCGCCACACAAAGGAGGATCACTACGACGTGTACCGGCAACACGTCCGACCGGCTCACCCAGTAGCGCAGTACGACCACCGAGAACAGCCTTGGCCGGGTGACGTTTTGGATATCCTCGTACCGATGGTCCATCATCGCGAGGAACATTTTCTCGCCCTGCAGGCTCTTCATAAGCTTCATGCTCTCCAGGCTGGGTACGTCGATCGGCTCCGAGGAAAATCGGTCGGCAATCGACGGATCGGGAACAGTCCATTGGGGTCGAACGTCAACCTCCCGAAGTGCCCTACCATCTCGCGTGAGCTCCTTAACGACAAGCATGTGGCGATCGATGTCGCCCGATGCGCTTGTGCCCGACAGAAGGATCCCGTAGATGAATCGGCGAATCTCAAGGCTCGCCTGGTAGGCGCTCGGCTTGGAAAGGCATTCGATCATCGTCCTGAGGTTGATATACCGCGACGCCATCACGTCGAAGTAGTGGTGTAACAGCATTCCGCTGGTGAAGTCCCTGCAAAACCAAATCGGAAGCATCTGGTTTCCCGCCTTCATGTCGAGATAGTCGGCCATCTCGGCCTCGGCGAGCACGTCACGTGCCTCAACGTTACAAAGCAGGTGGCCTTTAGCGAACTCGTTGCGGGCCCGCTGTTTGTTTTCCTTGTTGGCTAGCATGTGGATAAGCTCCTTCTTGGCAGCCTGCGCTGTGCGCTGCTTCAAAAAGTTAAACGTGTAGAACATAGATCGCATCCGCTTCGTGGGACCATTCGTGCCCACGGAGAAGCCACTCATGTCACCGATGGGACCATTCTTGCCCTTTTCGAGAAAACGCTTAAATAGCGTTTCCTGATTTCGAAGGATGGCGAAGCTCATTTCTAGAAACTCGGTGTTCGGCGTGCCGGCAAAGTGGGCTAAAAAGCGTTCCCTCTTGTACCGCCGCACTTTTATAAAGTAGCCCAACTCGTCGTGTGACAGCTCGAAGGGGTCGCCCGACTCCATCATCGGAATGTAACCACCAATGCCGACGTTGTAGAAGAAGAAGTTGTTGTTCGCGCTCAGAATCGGTGCATTGATGTAGCACGCGTAGGCACTCATCTCTTGCAGATAATCGGCACAGCCGAGCGGCTGGAACATCTGAATGTCGTAACTGCGCGCGATGTCGCGAAACACCAGTTGATCCGTGTTGGTATTTACGTAGTCATGATGTCCTACGAATTCCTTTATATTGGCGTCAATGTTGACCAACGACACCGTGTCGAGTTGCTGTTGGCATCGGTGACGCATCCGTTTCATTTTCGCGTCGTCGAGGTGCGACGGCCCGTTGAAGAAAAGGTACGCTCGAATTTCGGCCTTTCGTAGGTTCTCGCAAAATGTGCAGACAGTACGCGCGTACTCGTCGTAGTCACCGCCATATTCACAGGGAACAAGGGCTTTCAAGTGCCGAAGTATGTTGGACGCGTCGATGACGAGCGGTGTCCGACGAAGTTTCACGTCCTCCAAGAGGTGATTTGTGTTTTCCTTGAGGAACGACATGAACCCCTGAACGGTCTGCGCCATCGTGCGCCCAAATTCACGCCGACACACTCACGCACGCTGGGAGTCCGCCACTGTAACGTCGAAAATAAACAACAAAGTCAACAGCACTCGCCATATACAGTATATCAATACAAAAACCTGAAGTGTTAAACCGAAAATTTAAATGCGACGTTTGAATTAAAAATCGGCGCAAGTGCCCGCCAGCAGACTGAAGCAAGCACGCGCAAATAAAATAACGCCTCAAACTGTTGGCAGACACATTATGCCATATAATCAATCTTGTATATAATATACATAGTGTGTTCAAAACGTATCGCGACTTTTGTGTTTTTTCAAAAATTATTCATTTATTCATGAATATCTATTTTGTCCCCTTCAAAGTAATCCCCATGAGATATTATACACTTGTGCCAACGGTTTTTCCAATCTTCGAAGCACTTCAAAAAAACATTTTTTTTAACCTTGTTCAGCTCCTCCTTCGATGCCGTCTTTATCTCGTCAAGCGTAGCGTAACGTCGTCCTTTCATGGGCCTCTTCAGTTTAGGGAACAAGAAAAAGTCACAGGGGGCCAGATCTGGGGAATACGGTGGCTGCGGCATCATTAGTGTGTTGTTTTTGGTCAAAAACTCGCGCACAAGCAACGATGTGTGAGCAGGGGCGTTATCGTGGTGCAAAAGCCAATTTTTGTTCTTCCACAAATCCGGGCGTTTCTGGCGGATTGCTTCGCGCAAATTGCGCATAACTTGCAGGTAATATTCCTTATGGACCGTTCTACCCTGTGGCAAGAACTCATGATGCACCACGCCCCTGCAATCGAAGAAAACTGTCAGCAAAACTTTCACATTCGACCGAACTTGGCGCGCTTTTTTCGGTCTTGGTTCGTGCGGCAGCTTCCATTGAGATGATTGAGCTTTGGTTTCCACGTCATAACCATAAACCCACGATTCGTCACCAGTTATGACCCTCTGGAGCAAATTTGGGTCGTCGCGGACAGAGTCCAACATCTCATTAGCAATGTTCATGCGATGCTGTTTTTGGTCGCAATTGAGCAATTTTGGTACGAATTTCGCGGCGACCCGTCTCATGCCCAAATCATTGATAAAAATCGAATGGCACGAGCCAATCGATATGTTTAGGTCCTCAGCAACTTCTCTAACGGTGATTCGACGATTGGCCAATACCATTTTCTCCACTTCATTAATTTTTTTGTCTGTTGTTGAAGTGCTCGGGCGTCCGGCACGCTCTTCGTCGTTCACATCTTCTCGGCCTTCTGAGAACATTTTGTACAACCGATAAACGTTGCTTCGGTCCAAGGTAGCTTCTCCGTATGCCACAGTCAACATTCGGAATGCATCCGCGCACTTAATTTCGTTTTTCACACAAAATTTGATACAGGTTCTTTGATCCATTTTTTTGAATAGGTAAAAATCGAAGACGATCCAAAACACGTGCAAGCAAAGCAGCTGTCAACAATTAAGTGAACATTCAAAATGGCCGAGCTTGTCGGCATAAGTGAGAGACATGAGTACCAACATAACGCCACAAAAAATCGAAATTCGAATATACGTAACCCCATAAAAATTCAAAAGTCGCGATACGTTTTGAACACACCTCGTATAAAGTTTCTTAGAGAAGCGCATGTGACTCACTGTATAGATATATCTCAGCAATAGGTATGTAAATTGAGGTAGCTAACATATATATATATATATAATATACAGGGTGTTTCCAAACGTTTTTTATCGATCGTACGAAGTGTATAGCTCGTTAAAGAAGTGAGAGTAAAAGTATTACAATTTGTGACAGTGGTGCTTTTGCCTGACATAGAAGCATAAAATGTGCTGTTGCGAGACAGCCTAGACAGAAACGAAACTCACCATCGTGTTCGTGAGAAAATTCTGCTTCTTTCGAAGAACGTATAAGGCCGGTCAGAAAATGCGACATGGCCGCTTAGAAGATAATTCTTAAAAATAAGTTCTTTATTAGCTTTCACGCCAAATACGCCAAAATCATAATCCTACGACCACTCACAACGCTCAAAACTAACATATTTAGATGCATTTCATGACGATCATTTTGGTACCAAACGTATGGCAGTGCGAGCTGTGATTGCGAAGTAATTAAGCTTTTTTTGGCGGAATGTACAAATTAAGTGCATGTAAAATGACTGTGTGGAGACGTTCACTACCGCCGACGTTTCGCGCGATAGCCGCAGCGCGTCTGTTCTTTAGAAGAAGCTGAATTTTCACGAACACGACGGTGTGTTTAGTTTCTGTCTAGGAGAACTGGTTGTCTCGTAACAGCACATTATATGCTCATATGTCGGGCAAAAGCACCAGTGTCATAAATTGTAGTAATTTTACTCTAATTCCGAAATAAGACTTCTTAGAAACCATGTTTCATTGGAAACAAATATTTACTTTAACGAGCTTTACAATTCTTACTATCGATTTAAAAAATAATTGGAAACTCCCTGTTCATATATATATATATGTAGACCGCAGTATCCGGATTTGGGCAAAGCCCTAAGGTATGGTCAATCTCGGTGAGAAAATCATTTTTGTTAGTGGAAAGGAGAGCGGGAATGCTTCGTATAGAAGTGAGATGATTAATTAACACATTTTTCTGAATTGTGATATAGGAGGTGGCTGTCCCGACATATGTTTACAAAATGCACGATTGTGAGTGAACGCATTGCAACTCAGTTGTAAAACCGAGCATACCGGCGCATTCGGGAGAAAATTCTGGGTGGATAGTGGCCTTAGCTAGAGTAGGGACTATTGTGAGATTAAAAAGAGTTTGCAAAATTATAATTTTTCTGTTGCATGTTTGAACTTTCACGCCCAGGTTCTCAAACATTTTCCATTACGCGTGCACAACCAATATGTTCCGACGAATGTACATTCTAAGTAAATCGTTCTAATACCAAATTGGTAGAGCTGACGTCTGAGCTTGCAAAGTAACTCAATAGCCATATCGGGTGTGAGTGCATACAGCTACCATGTTCGCTCTTTTTTGTCAATCAAGTCACTTAAAATCTTGCTCGAACGAATTCCCGCCAGCCATTAAGCACATTCGGTAGCGACGGTAAAGCTCAAGTTGCACGCGTTCAAAGATACCAGGTTTCTCCCGAATGGTTCCACCAGCAGTAACTATTCTGCCGATACCGGAAAAGCGTTGTGCTGGGGCACCATCGTGCTGGAACCACATTCTCGACCGAATACTCTGTGGAATGCTTGCCAAGAGCTCTGGCAAGGTTGTGGCTCAGAAATATCTGGCCTGTTGGTCCATTGAAGTCCCAAAAACATTTTCCTCTCATGTATCCGTCGGCGTGGAAAACGCTCGGCGTACCGGTGTGCGAGACTCGCGTCACTGTCTGCTTAACCATACATAAAATGCATGTCAGCTGTTTCAGCATTTATGAACCCGTCCATCACGATATACGTGGTAGAGACGACGCCTGCGTGCATGCCTCTATAATGGATCGTGAATCGAACATAGACACTGTAGTGTTCACCACCCCCGCGATCGAACGGCGACCGTTACGAGTTGGTCAGTCTCTTGCTTGAACAACACACGTTCTCTGCCTACTCCGCGCCAACGACTCCGAACTAAGTTAATTGGGGAATGTAGACTCAGCTAGACAGTTACTAACTAGAACGCGAGGTACTTACGAACGATGAACGACAACACACGACCCGAGTCTAGCGCGTAGCGCAACCGAGCAGACGATGGGTGTTAGGCCATGCTTCCTCGGTCTATTTGTTCACTCAAGGAACGCCGTAGCGTTCGTATAGTTATAATGTTAAACGATGCGTAAGACTGTAGAGTGGCATTGTTATCAGCGCCTATATAGGTTGAGAGAGACAGCTTAGCGACCGTTGCTAGTAGCGGCGGACTTAGCGGAGAAAGCGCTATGGCGGCAGCAACAGCGGGGGGGGGGGGTTTGAATCTGGAGTCGATATAACGGACAACACTACAGAGGGTGAACACAGTTAGTGTTGAGTCGCGGTCGAAAAAGGAACACAGTGTGCTGAGAGAGCCCGGAGAGGCGGTGCTGTACCGAAGTAGCAAAGGAGTCGGATGGAATAAAACCTCAGCCGTGGTGGTCAATATCCGTGTCTTCCTCTTAGTAACCCAGTTTAGGCCCTGTCAGATGGAATCGAATCTTCTCGAATATTCGGCAACTTAAATGTTTCACCTGTCCGCGTCGCTGATTGATCTGTTTAAACTACGCATTATCACAGCGTCGTGCGTAGGTCAGGTACGTAGATCCGCTGCTGATGGTGATGATGATGATGCTGCTGATGTTATGGTTGCGACGCGACAGATCGACGATGGTGTACGACGTGCCTTATTGTCGTCGGTAAGTAGGTGAGCGGTCTCATATCGGGTTTGTTTGTCGGGGACGGACAGTCTCGATGTTGCGGCTGGTGACGGCTGATTCCTCGGAAGACGAGATGCACGTTTGATGACGTGCTCGGTCGACTGTAATGTCATTTTACAGAGTTGCCTATGACGATGCTAATGTTGTGGCTGGTAACGGTTCCTTGGTCGTCGCGGTGTACGTTGGATTGGATGCTTGGTCGACATCGGCGGCGCCAGTAGTTGGCTGTTCTGTTGCTACATTGTGTCTAACTTCGTTACAATATCCCAGATTGCCCGCGCATTTAGTAACTTTCGGCGTCTTCGTTACTGGGGTGGCGGCATCTTCTATTTCCCGCCATGTCTTTTGCTTGTTTCGCCATTGACTCCGCAACCGACGCTGTCTATGCCTGCGCTGCTTAACGGAGGCTGCTATCCTACAGACGCGCAGTGTCACAGTGTGCTTATTGGATGGCGCGCATTCGTTCGAGCAAGATTTGAAGTAAAATGAATATTTTTCTGAGCTTCTACAGGTTTGACGAGTGACTTGATTGACAAAGAAAGCGAACATAGTAGCTGCATGTATGCATTCACATCCGATACGTCCATAAGGAGATTTGAGCTACGTTGCAGCAACCACAGATGTCAGCTCTACCAATTTGATATTCAAATGATTCAATTAAGATGTACAATCGTCTGAGCATACTGGTTGTGCTCGTGTAGTGGAACATTTGATGTACAATCGTCTGAGCATACTGGTTGTGCTCGTGTAGTGGAACATTTGATGTACAATCGTCTGAGCATACTGGTTGTGCTCGTGTAGTGGAACATTTTTGAGAACCTGGGCGTGAAAGTTCAAACATGTAAAAGTCACATTATGATTTTGCACACTCTCAATCTCACGATGGTCCCTGTTCTAGTTAAGGCCAAATATAATTCTGACAATGTAGAAATGTCTCCCAAATTTTTCACATATCAGGAAAAAATCACTAAAAAATCATATCGCTCCTTTACTCTTCCGCTCTTTCTTTGCGTTGGCAAAAAATGATTTTCTCACCGAGCTTGACCATACCCCATAGTTTTGCTCAACCAAATCCGGACAACCTGTATATATACAGGCTGCCCGGAAAATATCTGAGAGTCGATAATAACATTTGTAGAGCTCGTTAAGGCAAATATTTTTCCCAATGACACATGGCCTCTGCGAAGTCTTGTTTCGGAGTGAGAGTTAAATTCCTACAATTTGTAACACTGATGTTTTTCCCAACATAGAGTTATTCTATACAAAATGGAGATCCATCATCCGGAATGTCATCCGAGTCCATTTAGATAGTTGTGACAACCGTCTTCGGAGTCTCGTTCGGGAGGGAGAACTAAGTCAGTTAGGATTCTGCCCGTGTAATAGCTTCTCCCGTCATTCTATCGTTTTCCCCCCTGTATCGTTTACTAACTAACTATAAAGCCTTGTTGCCTCATCGGCGTCGAGCCGTGCGTCACGCAGAGTCAGCTTGATGACCTTGCAAATGTGTAAGTCAATCTCAGGGATATCTTCTTTAGTTCCACCTTTGTGCTCTTCGCTTTGCAGACGTCTACAACCGGCGTAGTATTCGAGTGTTCAAACCTGCATCCAGGTCCACCGTCGAACCCGGTGGCGTAGTACATTCGCAGACCCGCGAGGACACCGGCGGTGCAAGGGTTCGACTCCCACCGTTGCACACGTTTATCTATTGGGGTCCGTCATATAAAGCATATTGAGAGCGGTTTCCTGGACGCTTAATGTTGGCTGAGAGTCAGCCCGAGAAAAAATAATCTATGTTTAAGGTCCACCGTGTGGGCTGCATGGGCAACGATTCGTGTGGTAGGCTCGTGTGGTAAGAGTTCTTCTCGCAAGCGCCTCCGGCACATTGTCGGCGCCAAGGAACTATGGCTATCCTGCGCGTCGCCGTCCTGAACGGTGCCCGATGTCGTCAACGTTGCACCCACCCAAGTTAGATCGAGCGGTTCTTGCGAATCCCCCAAGCAGTCCTAATCGACGCGTGTTAAATACAGTTTCTCCTGCAAGGGAGGCGACGTCCTTTTCATTGTTGATAGGTTTTAATTTTTGTGGCTAAAATATAACTCAAATTTCGAATCTGAACTTATATAGTAGGGGTTCCAACGACGATGCCTGAGCGGAAAAACCTCGTCACGTCACCTTGCTACTTTTAAAAACGTGTAAAAATTTCCTCTACCGGAGCCAAGAGGCCCATCAGCACAATATATAAGGGGACTTTGCACGTATGGCTTGAGCCACGTATGTGACTTTCGGTGGTAGTAGTGCGAACAAAGCCCGCCAAGTACATCTACGTGGTAGCCGACCACAGACGTCCTCGGCCAGGGCGTCGAGGGGGGTCGGTACCAATGATCCTCTTCCCTCCGCTGGGCGGGAAATGAGTATCTGCAGCACCTCTGGCCGCCGGGAAGCGCACTCCGGCAGGTCAGTCTGACACTGGCCACCAAGTGCCAACAATACTGTATCAACACCAAGGCTATCCTTGGCTTCTGGTCGTCATAGGGTTAGTGCACATGCTACAGGACATATGGACTGTCTTTTGCCGGAAAGTAGTGAGTTTTTGTTCGGTAGAAATTCGAGGCTCGGAGTAGTGACATTCCGTGCATGTTTTATTAGCATTCCGAATTGTTCCACCAGCCTTATTGAGGATGGGATTGTTTTCTACAGAGTATCCTTCAGAACAGCTCCTATATGGATATTCAACGGATTGCTTCGGATTACTTGGCATAACATCGAGTCACCAATCTTCTGTCTTGGAAGGGTTAGCATTCACATCATCATAAACAAGAATTCAATCCATGCTTGGATATCGTGTTCTCATTATATATATATATATATAGGTTTAAAATATATACATTTTTTTTACCTCCAGCAGTGATAACAGTGGCACACAAAAGAATTAAGTGCTAGGATTAGTGGGCAAACGCTACTTGTAGGGAGAATTGACATTCTAGCAAGATTTTGCCGAATCATAATGCAATTTAAGGTAAATCACACGACGTAGATCGCCTGCCTTCCATATTGGCTATCGGGCCTATATGCATGACCCAGCCGGCTTAATGGCGTTCTTTGGTTCTTTGTAGATAATCAACAGCCTTAAGCTGCAAGATCCACACCTGACAGATCTGACCGCCAGAAAGACCCATACGCAACTTACACCACAACAGTAATCCCGCCCACATTCCAAATTGTCGAGCATCCCCCATATTCTCAGGACCAAGCCTCAACGCGACTAATATCCGTTAAGAAACCTTAACGGTTATTTATTTAATTCTTTCATATATACATGTCAATGTTTAAATCCACGGTGCCGATGGCTCACTCCTCATCTATCACTCGTGTCCGAGTGGGAGTCTTGCCCGACCCCTGACGCGAAGACGCGGGTCCATCCAGTCTTTCATAGTTCCGAGCACCGAAATCGCGTTGCCTCTCTGAATCTCTAGGGAAAGCCGCTGGCAGAAGAAAGTGCCCGCCCTCTTGTCCATCGTAGCCTGCTGTAAAGCGTCGCCAACCTAGGAAATTAGCGTCGTTGTGAGGGGCCCAGGGCCACCCAGCGTCTCGAATGCGAAGGGTGAAAAGTGGTACGCCTGGCCTTAGTTCGCATACTTTCTTATCTGTGATGTCTCGGCGCGGGAAGCGGAAGTTCCTGGGCGAGAAGCGCCGGGACCTTAAGTAGTATCTCTTCGGAAAGAGATATCAGAGCAACAATGATGTAATAGGCGTCGTAGACAAGCATTTTGGGTTTAAAGATTCTGGATATTTTTCTCGCGGTGTAAAGGTAGTAATGATTGTTGATCTAGATGTTTTGAGTTTCGGAAAGAATACAAATTATGTGGTATTTATCCGCCTACGTTATTGTATATATATATATATATACACGAACTGTTTGATCCACTAAGTGTGCACATAGTGCGTTTGTCGTCGATATTAATACACCTGATATACAGATCACGCTTCAAGAGTTATATATTTATATAATAGTATAAAGTCCTATTTCACCGGGCAGATTGAAGCAATCGAGTACCATTATCAGGAGCATATGATCCTTGAACTGTGTTTATATATATATATATATATATATACGAACGAGCAACACTAAACACACTAAACACAAACTAGGTAGCACAATCGTCCGGCATTTTATTCCCAAAAACATCGCCGTTTCAACTTCCAGAAAATATTTCATCAATACGCGCTTTACTGTGATATAAATAACACAAATCATCTGATACACGTGTATATCTTTTGACATGAGAACAAGTTCTCACTGACGTGAGAATCATCGGTTAGCGGCCACGACATGCCCGCACACGCTCTCAGACGTTCGAAGACGGAGAGTAGTGTTCCGGCAAGAGCAAATACTTAAATTAAAAACTCTATCCGAGTACCAAGTAGACACATACCTAGTGGTGCCCAAGCAATGGGACTAACCAACAAGTGAACCAACCAGCAAAGGAACATAAACAAGTGTCAACAAAGAACTAGCTTTGCCAAGCCAGTAGTAACGAACGCGGTCCGTCGGCCAACGGGCACTTTTTCGGTGATCGATCCGAAGTCGAGATGGGGGCGGCATGCCCCAACGGTTGGACGCCGAAGCTTCTACTAGCTGGCGTTTCCATCCAGCTCAAGTAGCCTTTCCGCGCCACTTTCCCCACCAAGCCGTCCTCAAGACATTCAGGGCAAACGATTCGAACGTGAGGTAATCTGCTCAAACACCTCCCAGAAAACATCTTCACCGTCGTTGACGACCGGACTCACGATACTGCGCAGTTCGCCAATGTCGTCCTGTGCTCCTTTCTCAAGCCTGCCTGTCATCTGCCAAAAATACCATGTCAGTATATAATCATACGAATCTATATATATATATATATATATATATATATATATACATATATATAATTTCACACCGTTCGTGTAAAATACCTACTATATATACGGAAGAAATGTCTGTATTTTTCTAAGAACAATTAAATAGGTTACAAATACAATTTATGTCCGGTCCGTGAAATCCTGGTGTCTCGCAAACAACATGATGAAACCCATATACCGCAAACCCAGTGATAAAATGTCTATCTGAATTAATTTCAGAAATGCCGGTTTGACTCTATCGATTGTTGCCATGTTCTGAAAAGAGAGCTTCTCCCAGATTAACTGGATCGCGTACAAAGCTGACGGCGCATTCTTCAGGTTGAAAGGTTTGAGAGCTGTCTCCACTATATATATATATATATATATATATATATATATATATATATATATATATATATATATATATATATATATATATAAATATGAAGATGAAATTTCTAAAAGTAATTAGTCGGCCTCTTTTCTCCTACATAGTTGTGCAAAATCTACGTTTGCGGGAGAATTAGTCGACGCATGAAGAAGCCGATCATATTGTCGTGTTCGGCGGACATAATGAGAGGCACTTTGCCAGGCGAAAGGCAAATAACTAGATTAGGGAATGTCATATAAAGTAGATATGTTGTTATGCCTAACGTTAACGCTTTCACAGAATTGTAGAATCGCCAAATGTTGCCATTTCAACTGAAGATGAACGCCCAAAAGACTATTCTCAGGCTATGGAAAATTGAACAACATATAGACTTTCTATGATTTTCCTTAATCTGTCTATTCGCCTTTCGCTACGCAAGCTAGCAAAGTGCACAACAAAAAGATTGTGCACAACTATGTAGGAGAACAAAAAGACAGAATGGCTGCTCTCATAAATTCCATTTTCACTCTTAATCAAGTCGTTTCCGCCTCCTCCTCCCATTGGAAAACATTATTTTCCTGTCGAGTTCTACCAAAGCTTAACATACGTACACATTTTTATGACACACCCTGTATAGTTGTCGCGCGTGGCTAAGTTTGACACATAATTTTTATTACCACTTTCGGCATCGCGATCTTGTCAGTGTATATTTCTTTGAACTCTATATTTTCAGGAATACGAGGATTTCCTCGAAAAGCAGCATGAGCACCCGTGGCCACCGAAAGGCGATTGTGGGAAAGAACTTAAATGCGGCCCGAAAAAGCAGCTCTCCATCAAGGAAGTGAGAGATCTTTCTAAAATAGGCGTCGCAAACAATACAGCTCATGTACGCTTCTGAGTACGGCTTCGATCACGACAGACACAGATCAACGCTAGATCCGACGTTTGCAATAGAAGGAATAACTCAAAATAAGCGAGTGGAAGCTCCACAAGGAGCAAAAACCAATCTCTTCCATCTTTAACCATCTCACGTGACCTTCTCTATCACTTTAACCTCCTCCCAGTTGTTTCTCTTTATACAACGGTAAAGTTTTTCCAGGCTTAATTACACCTACCTACAGAATGCGTTCAAAATAAAAGGGCTTTACCAATTACTCGTCAGTGGAAATCTATGCACTACTTGAGGAAGCCTGCCGAGAGTCCAGCTTCCGCATGCCCATTCTAAGATGGCCAATCACCCCCTGTGCTACTGTGGAATAGCCAACAAGCATACTTTCACAAAAGAATTTAAATATAATCAAAAACAGGATAGATAAAATTATATGAATGGAAAAGAACCTCTGTACACGCCTTATTACATGCTTTCATTAATGGGACTCCACAAACAAAGCACTTGAATACAATGGCGTGTTCCCTATATTTTACGACGTATCCTAGCGTCGTACCTATCTTCGAAAGAGTGTACTATGCAGTCACAGCCGAATTCTCCGAGGGTCCGACTGGAACCAACCATATAATAACCAAATATAGAGTGCTTAGACTCCCACATCATTAGACTCCCGCTTTCAGGCTCTCACTAGAAAATCTCATCATGTGCGCTTCATGGGGTATCACCAATTGAGGGAGGTAGCGGATTTAACAGCTCACACAGGCCGGTCGGTCTGAGATCTGAAAAGCCGTAGAACGAGGTCTGGACGCGACCGCTCCAGAGACGCAAAGTAAATCGTATCCATGAATCTGCAGCACGTCACAAGTAAGGTCGCCATGTCCCGTGGACAGCGAGCGACTCTACGCTCCTTTGCGAACCACTCTGTTTAGTCATGACGAGATCCCAGGCACCCTGCCAACACCCACACTGGGCAGGTCGGAGAAGGTCATGAAGTGGAGAGCCAAGCTCTAGGAAGTAGCAGAGGCCATACAAGCACTTGCGAGAGACAAAGCGCCCGGGCCGGAGAGGCATCTGTAAGGAACACCTGCAACAGGAAGCAGCAGTAGCGTCTCCTTCGTCCTGGACGGCTCCGTTCAATAACTGCCTTTATTCCGGAAAATTGACTGCAGCGTGGGGGCAGTGTATCATGTCGCTTATTCAAGAAGGCGAAGGAACACTGACTGAACCTAGTTCCTGGCAGGGCATTGCCAAGAAGAGCTGGGCGTCTAAATTGCTAGCGAACGTTCTGATCGGCCGTTTTGCCTAATTGTCGAGTATAGAACGCCACTCCTAGATGAGCAGCATAGTTTTAAAGCTCAGAGATCGACGGTAGTGGCATGTTTAAGTCTCCTTACAAGCCCTGAACGGGCATTGCCGCGGAAGGATCAGTTTCTATACAGACCGCAAGGCCGCGTTCGATTCGGAATCAACTGCACGTCCCACAACGTGTTAACAAAAAAATCCGTTCGGGGCTGACTCTCAGCCAAGATTTAACGTCCATGGGACTGCTTTTCGCATTGCTTTATAGACGGACCCCCATAAATACAAATGTGCAACGGTGGGGCTCGAACCCGCGCACCTATGTGTCTCCTCCGGTCGCGAGGCGCAGACGCATGCCACCACGCCACCGGCCTCGACGTGCCCACGCCCACTGCGTAATACAAACCTCAAGACGACATACTGCGTGCCAAATAAATAGCTTTAGTTTCCTATGTATAAAACAGACCACCGGCTTCGGACAGGGCGACCACCTCAACGCTCTGCTGCTTATCGTACACATTTTAAGCTGCATACAGAGCCGATATCCGGCCGCCGTAAATACCACTATGTACTCGGACGATCTAGGACCTACACTTAAGCGGAAGTAGGTTCCACCTCTAGCAGGCGCTAACTACGTTGGCAGCTTTCGTTAGATCAATACGAAAAAAAACGCAAGCCATGAAATTTTGACCGGTTAGCAAGGAGTGTGATACATACTAGACGGGGAGGATCTGGTTTGTAAAAAAACGTTTCTTTGATACGGCATTCAGCTCATTGAACAAGACTAAGTGCCTCACATCTAGTAATACTGCGTAAGATCTGCCTCTCAGAAACGGGGTATTATTAGGCTTATAAACTTCCCCATTCAATCGTCTTGCTTATTTGCTATCCAATACTCGCCTATGCATAGAACCGATAAAAAGCAGTTCGCACTACTAGATACCCCGGTGTACTCGTATCTAGTCCAGTTCACCGAGTCGTGTGATGAAAAAACTCAGTATGTCGGATTGAGGGCTTCACGAGCCAGGTGACACGTGCATTTGTAAATAGTGTGACATGTTGTGTACAATAATAAGCAATAATAATTATAACAATCGCCTCACTGGCACGGATATCCTTAATTGTTGTATGCTTATACTTACCCAACATAAAATGCAAAGAAATTTAAATATACACAAATTGTTGTTTTTAAGTATATAAACATGATTGTTTTTCATATTTTTATAATGTTGCTTAGAATGAATTCCTAGCATTTGACCCTTCGTTCAAAAGTATTATACCAGCGCATTTTAGATATCGCGTCCTCAATCATTTACCATTGTTTTATTAGGTGCCTAAAAATGTAACCTGATTTATTAATTTAAAACCACATCCTCCTATAGCGTAACGTAGGGAACGCAGACTACGCGTTGTATGGCAAAATAAGCGTATATATATATATATATATATATATATATATAGTTTGGTTTTACCCACATGTGTGCATACAAATATTATAGGCTACACTATCTAGCTCATTGTTCCGTCGATAGGGAGACAAGAAAGAAAAATATGCAACATTTCATGTAGGTTTGTTATAGATTTTGGCTTCCAAACGTTGGCGCGTGACATATGGCAACAGCAGATCTAAACTATGCGGATTAGAACAACAAAGCGTTCCCATTAAAAACAATTTTGCACATACATACCTGGTGGAAAAACCTCGAGTTGATGAACTGGTCGAGATTTTCGGTATTGACGCTGCACGAAAACGGTTGACGCAGCAGACGATGCATCATTTTAGCGTCAAATAATATCGCCTGCAGCTCGGCGAAGCGGTGCATCCGATCGACCAAGACGTGGGCCTCATCAGATACGAACATTTTTCGTTCGAAGTTATCGATGAACGCGGGCTGGAGCGTCACTTCACCGCCAAGCAGCGCCGACCGCCTCCTTAATGTCTGCTCGATGGCCGCCACACAAAGGAGGATCACTACGACGTGTACCGGCAACACGTCCGATCGACTCACCCAGTAGCGCAGTACGACCACCGAGAACAGCCTTGGCCGGGTGACGTTTTGGATATCCTCGTACCGATGGTCCATCATCGCGAGGAACATTTTCTCGCCCTGCAGGCTCGTCATGAGCTCCATGCTCTGCAGGCTGGGTACGTCGATCGGCTCCGATGAAGATCGGTCGGCAATCGACGGATCGGGAACAGTCCATTGGGGTCGAACGTCAACCTCCCGAAGTGTCCTACCATCTCGCGTGAGCTCCTTAACGACAAGCATGTGGCGATCGATGTCGCCCGATGCGCTTGTGCCCGACAGAAGGATCCCGTAGATGAATCGGCGAATCTCAAGGCTCGCCTGGTAGGCGCTCGGCTTGGAGAGGCATTCGATCATCGTCCTGAGGTTGATATACCGCGACGCCATCACGTCGAAGTAGTGGTGTAACAGCATTCCGCTGGTGAAGTCCCTGCAAAACCAAATCGGAAGCATCTGGTTTCCCGCCTTCATGTCGAGATAGTCGGCCATCTCGGCCTCGGCGAGCACGTCACGTGCCTCAACGTTACATAGCAGGTGGCCTTTAGCGAACTCGTTGCGGGCCCACTGTTTGTTTTCTTTGTTGGATAGCGCGTCGATAAGCTCGTTCTTGGCAGCCTGCGCTGTGCGCTGCTTCAAAAAGTTAAACGTGTAGAACATAGATCGCATCCGTTTCGTGGGACCATTCGCGCCCACGGAAAAGCCACTCATGTCGCCGATGGGCCCATATCTGCCCTTCTCAAGAAAACGTTTAAATAGCGTTTCTTGATTTCGTAGGATGGCGAAGCTCATTTCGATGAACTCGGTGTTCGGCGTGCCGGCAAAGTGGGCTAAAAAGCGTTCCCTCTTGTACCGCTGCACTTTTATAAAGTAGCCCAACTCATCGTGTGACAGCTCGAAGGGGTCGCCCGACTCCATCATCGGAATGTAACCACCAATGCCGACGTTGTAGAAGAAGAAGTTGTTGTTCGCGCTCAGAATCGGTGCCTTGAGGTAGCACGCGTAGGCACTCATCTCTTGCAGATAATCGGCACAACCGAGCGGCTGGAACATCTGAATGTCGTAACTGCGCGCGATGTCGCGAAACACCAGCTGATCCGTGTTGGTATTTACGTAGTCCTGGTGTCGTACGAATTCCTTTATATTGGCGTCATTGTTGACCAACGACACCGTGTCGAGTTGCTGTTGGCATCGGTGACGCATCCGTTTCATTTTCGCGTCGTCGAGGTGCGACGGCCCGTTGAAGAAAAGGTACGCTCGAATTTCGGCCTTTCGTAGGTTCTCGCAAAATGTGCAGACAGTACGCGCGTACTCGTCGTAGTCACCGCCATATTCACAGGGAACAACGGCTTTCAAGTGCCGAAGTATGTTGGAGGCGTCGATGACGAGCGGTGTCCGACGAAGTTTCACGTCCTCCAAGAGGTGCTTTGTGTTTTCCTTGAGGAACGACATGAACCCCTGAACGGTCTGCGCCATCGTGCTCCCAAATTCACGCCGACACACTCACGCACGCTGGGAGTCCGCCACTGTAACGTAAAGACATACGTGTCCCTTTATGCAAAACTTCGACAAACGTCGAAAATAAACGACAGAGTCAACAGCACTCGCCATATACAACATACTTATACAAAAACCTGGAGTGTTAAACAAAAAATTTAAATGCGACGTTTAAATTAAAAATCGGTGCAAGTGCCCGCCAGCAGACTGAAGCAAGCACGCGCAAATAAAATAACGCCTCAAACTGTTGGCAGACACATTATGCCATATAATCAATCTTGTATATAATATCTAAAATTTCTTAGAGAAGCGCATGTGACTCACTGCATAGATATATCTCAGCAATAGGTAAGTATTCTACCTTTGGCAGTCATCAGGTGCGGTCACGTTTTGCGTCTCTCCGTGAAAGGTGGCTAAAAAGCACGGGAACCCGAGGCCCATAACGGGCTGACCACTCGCACTGGATAGCCGTTGCGACAGGAAGCACAACGCGCGCGAAAAGACACGCTAACAGTGCCGCGTCCAGACGAAGAAAGGAAACAGAGTGCAACGTTTCTAACAGTGATTCTTAAACGTTCGAAAAAACGAACGCCGGCGGCACCGCAGCTCGACTGTCTACAAGCTGAATTGTTTACAGGGAGGCCTGTGACATCAGCTGTTCGGTGGGACCGCCGTGTATATACCTGATCGGTGTTTTGAACAGCTTCGTGCATATAGTGGTGCAGAGCGGTGTGAACACGCACGCACGCACACTCTGTAAGCTAACGTGCCTGTGTTTGTAGGATGTAAACACGCACACATATTCTGTGTACGAACGTGCTTGTGTATATATACCACCAACAACCGTCAGGTGCGCGCGAAGCTACCTCTACGGAGAATTAACGGGTGGCAGAGTGGACAGCACCGGTGACTGGAGAATCCACCGAGGCAAGATCGGTTTGGGTTCGAACCCCAGTGTTTTTCTTTTTTGTTTTTAATATATTTACAATTTTAACTTTTAAATTTTATATAAGTTAATTATCTGACTTAATTACTGTGTTTATAAATACTTAGGTTTTAATGCTCATGTTTACAATTACTGACTTTTAAACAAGACTGTCCTAAAGAAACATGTTCTGCCAACCGCCGCCCAAGGAGCGCGACAAAAGCGGGGCCGACGCATCGCAACCCTCGACGGATACAGTGACGACTCCTGGCGGGCAAACGGCTAACCTCGGCAAAACGGCACCCAGGAACTACCTGGAGAAGATTACGGAGTTGGTGGACAGGCTGCTTCGCCACACGGCCAACAGAAAAAAACTTGTACACTATGGTTAAGAGCCTGGCGGAGGAGCTCCGTGTTACTGTGAAAGAGGCCAGGACACAAAGAAAGGATGCCGGCACCTGGACCGCTCCTGAGACTACCGACTCCGGGTGCCAGTGCACCTCCCGGCGAGCGTGCAATAGACGGGCAGGCCAAGAAAATAAACGCTCTAATAGACGTCTGCAGCACGGAGGAGGACCTCAAGCAACTCCTCACCGAAGACTGACCGCCAGCAGTCTACACGAGGATAACACACCTCAGAGTGAGCATTCTAAAGGAGAGCCCCCTTCGGATTCTGGTGGCCAGGGAGAATGACCCTTCCGACAAAGCTGTATAGCAGAACATGGCCTGTCAATTCCAGGGCATTGCCGGGGAGACCGGAGACAGGACAGGCGCAGTCCTGTCCCGTCGTATAAGCGAGACGGGGGACGACGGCGAGCCTATCACGAGAGCCCTGGTGGCACTTCGGTTAATCCAGGAGAAGAACCTCCTGGACCAAACGTTAACAAAAGCCAAGGCACTAGTGGGCTCACGAAGCCTTGGACCTATCCCCTGCCATATAACTAGCCAGGGGGAGCAGAGGGGAGTCGGAAAACCTCTCGAGTGCCTGGCACGAGCTCAAGGCCTACACCTCGCCGTCACACCTTACGACACGAAGGAAGGCCCTAGACAGCGTGAAGAAAAGCAAGCCCAGCCCCACAACGACTTTTTTTCTAAAACAGAAGGAAGGCAAAACCTACGCGGACATGATCCGGGAGCTGGGGACCAGGGTGGGCCCCAGCACACACAACGTCAGGGTCGACCGCGTCATGCAACTGCCCAGCGGAGATGTGCGGCTGGTAGTTGCGGAGGCGGCAGAAGGAAGGGCCAGCACCTTCCTTTAGGCCCTGCAGTTAGCCGGGGAGGCGGACGTGAGCCTGGACCGCTCCTCCATGCGACGCCTCCTTGTAAAGGACATCACCGAGGGTACCTCTGCCGAAGACATTGAAAGAGCCCTCCGCAAGGCGGCGCAATGTGAAGGACCAGTGACGGTCGACCCCCCCCAGAAAGGGCTTACGGTCGGTGGGCGGCCCTGGTCCGAGTCGCCCCGACGGATGCCGGCAAGATTCTCGGCATTATGCGAATCCAAATGAAGTAGTCCTCTTGCCCCATCTCGGAGTGGATCAGTGTCCCGACATGCCAACGATGCCAACGTGTGGGGCACTCTGCCCCCTCATGCACCTTTGACGCAGTCAAAGCCAAGCGCTGTCATAAATTCGGAGAGCTGGGGCACCTCTCCAGGGAGTGCACGGGGAAAGCGACGTGCTACAACTGCGGCGAAGAGGGGCACGCAGCCAACGTTGCCGCATGCCCGAAGTTTCGGGAACAACTTGAGGAACTTCGTCGCCGCGGCGGCCGAACCAATATCCGAGCGGCACCCGCGCTTTCCGCCTCAAGGCCCTGCCCCACAGCGGCCCAATCCACTCCTGGAGGCCACCCCAGTGCCGCGGTGGATTCCGAAAGCTTTACCCTGGTAACCCAGAGGGGCCGCAAGAGGGTACAAGGGTCATCACCCCTTGCAGACCCCTGGGCCTTCAAGGCCCCCAACACCCAGCTCTTTCCTAACTCAACAAATTACAAAGATTCTTAAAGCTCTACAGCTAAATTGCAACCGTAGCAGGGCAGCTGTCCGGTGGGCAGAAGAGAACCGCCCGGACCGGTTTACCGACGGCGAGAGGGCAACAAGCATTGTACTTGACCGTCGCTGCCACTCCCGGATCTCAGGACATGGCAGCGGCTACGGTTTTACTTGGACGTGGCGAACGTTGGGCGTTTTTACTCATGCTACTGCAGCCTCAACGTCCCATTTGAAGATCTTATCAAACTTTTAGAAGACTTAACCGCATATTTTAACCAATGTGACAAGCTCTTAATTATAACAGGAGATTTAATTGCCTCCGCCGGCGCGTGGGGCTCCGCCGTTACGAACCGGAGAGGACACGCTGCCCTCGAATGGTTGGCGGCCATGGACCTAGTCGTTCTTAACACAGGTGCTCCTACATTCCACAGGGCAGGGCGTCTCTCTTGTATAGACCTAACTATCACACGCCGGACAGAGGACCACAGGATTTTAAACTGGAGAGTTTTAAATGACGAAGAATCACTAAGTGACCACCATATAATCGAATTTTACGTGACGACCAGCTTAAAGCAATCGTCTGCAAGGCTGCATCCGCCTATGAGACGTCATGGAACCGCCGAGTCCCGAGGAACTCCGGGAGTCCCTTAGGGCCTGCATAGGCCCGTATGGCCCGCCCGCTTCGATTACGGAAGCCTCCAGAAGCTTTCAGAAGCTCTTAGAGACCGCCTTAGGGCCCCGGCTTCTACCGCCCGATCTGCCTACTCGGCGCCCTGGATCTGCCTACTCGCCGCGGAGGGGAGCGACCTGCTGTCCGACGCCCAGTACGGATTCCGCAAGGGCTACTCAACCATCGGCGCCATAATGCGGATCCAGACGCAGGTTGAACTCCTCCGCGAGTCCCCGCCTAGAAGACGGGACTTGTTCCTCGCGATTTTACTGGACGTCAAGAACGCTTTTAACAGCCTACCGTGGAAAGTCATCCTAGGGACTCTCCACAGGAAAAATGTCCCCCTTTATCTTCGGAAGCTTTTATCGAATTATCTACATGACAGGACAGTCCAGTCTCACGGGTCCGTTTTTAACATGACTGCAGGGGTGCCAGAGGGATCCATACTTGGCCCCCTGCTATGGATTATAACCTACGACGACGTGCTGCGGCTGAGGGATCTCCCCCCCGGCGTCATCCTCCTTGCCTAAGCTGACGACCTCGTCCCAACCGTCCAGGCTCGGACCGCGGACCTGCTGCAGAGCCGTGCGAACGAGGCACTTGGCGACGTCGCCCGCTGTATGCAAGAAGCGGGGCTCGCTCTCGCCCCAGCCAAAAGCGAGACGATACTCTTGGTGGGCCGAAGAACATGCCCCGACCTTCACCTCCGCCTAGATAGCCAGGAGATCGTACTCGTCAACCACGTAAGGTACCTCGGGGTTACCCTTGACAGGGGTCTCCGCGGTACCGAACACGTGCGGCGGGTGACGGAAAAGGCAACGAAGACAGCCAATGACTTCGCACGTCTCATGCCTAACACATATGGTCCACGGCAGCTGAGAAGACGAATAATTATGTCCGCGACCGAGTCGGTTGCCCTGTACGGAGCTCCGGCCTGGTCCACCAACACACTAATATTCGCCGCGAACAGGACTCGCCTGCGTCGGGCCCAGAGGGTCGGAGCTCTCGGGGTAATCTCAGCGTACAGGACGCTCAGCGCCGCGGCGGCCTTCGTCCTTGCCGGAACGATCCCGTGGGATTTAAAGGCAGCCAAGCGCCACCGCTTATGGAATAACCCAGGCGAGAAACGTCAGCGTACAATCGACCTCTGGCAGGAGGAGTGGGAAGGCCTCGAACAGGTTGCCCCAGGCGCCAGCCTCCGACCCTGTTCCCAAATATCAGAAGCTGGCTCAACCGGCCGGGGGGGGGGGGAAATGACATTCCACACAACCCAGGTCCTCACAGCTCATGGCGACTTCCAGTCGTACCTGTTCAGGATTCGGAAGGTCCCCAGCCACACGTGCGTCCACTGCGGCGATGGACTCGACGACACTCCAGAGCACACGGTGCTCAGGTGTCCGTCATGGGCGGAGCAGCGCGCAAGCCTAACGGAGTTTTTAAGTAACCACCCAGCTCTTAACCTACACGACCTCACTATGAAAATGACGGAATCAATATCAGGATAGAACAAAGTGACCCAAGCGTTTAAGAACATACTGCAAGAGAAGACAAGAGCCTTCCTTCGAGTCCGCTCGCGCCTCCCCGAGGCTCCCGGGGAACACATCAGCCTGGAGCAGTAGACTCGCCCCCCCCCCCCTGACTGTTTGATGATATGCGCAAGCAGTTCCCAGTCAGCGTGGGGGACGGGGGCACGACTAGTTTTTATTGCGTTGGAGCCCCGGGCCGGTATTGCGTTGGAGCCCCGCACTACCGGCCCGCACTTGCAGGGAGCTCCCTTGCTGCGGTGCCCGCGTGTGCAACCGCATTTTCCAGTTAGTCCTCTTTAAAAAATAGGTAAGTAAATTAAGGTAGCTAATATATATATGTATATATATACAGGGTGCTTCCAAACGTTTTTATCGATAGTAAGAAGTGTAGAGCTCGTTAAAGAAATGAGAGTTAAATTACTACAATTTGTGACACTGGTGCTTTTGCCCGACATAGGACCATAAAATGTGCTGTTGCGAGACAGCCTAGACATGAACTTAACTCACCGTCGTGTTCGTGAGAAAATTCTGCTTCTTTCGAAGAACATATAAGGCCGGTCAGAAAATACGACATGGTCGCTTAGGAGATAATTCGCAAAAAAATTAAGTTCTTTATTAGCTTTTACGCCAAATACCCTAAAATCATAATCCTACGACCACTCACAACCCTCAAAACTAACATATTTAAATGCATTTCACGATCATTTTGGTATTAAACGTATGGCAATGCGAGCTGTGGTTGCGGAGTAATTAAGCTTTTTTTGGCGGAATGTCCAAATTGAGTGCATGTAAAATGACTGTGTGGAGACGTTCACTACCGCCGACGTGTCGCGCGACAGCCGCAGCGCGTCTGTTCTTCAGAAGAAGCTGAATCTTCACGAACACGACGGTGTGTTTAGTTTCGAAACAAGACTTCTTAGAGACCATGTTTCATTGGAAAACAATATTTACTTTAACGAGCTTTACAATTCTTACTATCGATTTAAAAAAATAATTGGAAACACCCTGTTCATATATATATATATATATATATATATATATATCGCAGTATCCGGATTTGGGCAAAGCTCTAGGGTATGGTCAATCTCGGTGACAAAATCATTTTTGTTAGTGGAAAGGAGAGCGGGAATGCTTCGTATAGAAGTGAGATGATTAATTAACGCATTTTTCTGATTTGTCATATAAGGGATGGCTGTCCCGACAAATGTTTACAAAATGCACGATTGTGAGTGAACGCATTGCAACTCAATTGTAAGACCGAGCATACCGGCGCATTCAGGAGAAAATTCTGGGTGGATAGTGGCCTTAGCTAGAGTAAGGACTATTGTGAGATTAAAAAGAGTTTGCAAAATTATAATTTTTCTGTTGCATGTTTGAACTTTCACGCCCAGGTTCTCAAACATTTTCCATTACGCGTGCACAACCAATATGTTCAGACGAATGTGCATTGTAAGTAAATCGTTCTAATATCAAATTGGTAGAGCTGACATCTGAGATTGCAAAGTAACTCAATAGCCATATCGGGTGTGAGTGCATAAATGCAGCTACTATGTTCGCTTTTTTTTGTCAATCAAGTCAAACTTAGAAAAATAAATATTTCACTTAAAATCATGCTCGAACGAATTCCGGCCAGCCAATAAGCACATTCGGTAGCGACAGTAAAGCTCAAGTTGCACGCGTTCAAAGATACCAGGTTTCTCCCGAATGATTCCACCAGCAGTAACTATTCTGCCGATACCGGAAAAGCGTTGTGGTGGGGCACCATCGTGCTGGAACCACATTTTCGACCGAATACTCTGTGGAATGCTTGCCAAGAGCTCTGGCAAGGTTGTGGCTTAGAAATATGTGGCCTGTTGGTCCATTGAAGACCCAAAAACATTTTCCTCTTATGTATCCGTCGGTGTGGAAAACGCTCGGCGTACCGGTGTGCGAGACTCGCGTCACCGTCTGCTTCACCATACATAAAATGCATGTCAGCTGTTTCGGCATTTATGAACCCGTCCATCACGATATACGTGGTAGAGACGACGCCTGCATGCATGCCTCTATAATGGATCGTGAATCGAATCTAGACACTGTAGTGTTCACCACCCCCGCGATCGGACGGCGACCGTTACGAGTTGGTCAGTCTCTTGCTTGAACAACACACGTCTTCTGCCTACTCCGCGCCAACGACTCCGAACTAAGTTAATTGGGGAATGTAGACTCAGCTAGACGGTTACTAACTAGAACGCGAGGTACTTACGAACGATGAACGACAACACACGACGTACGTCCAGCGCGTAGCGCAGCCGAGCAGACGATGGGTGTTAGGCCATGCTTCCTTGGTCTATTTGTTCACTCAAGGAACGCCGTAGCGTTCGTATAGCAATAATGTTAAACGATGGAATCGAATCTTCTCGAATATTCGGCAACTTAAATGTTTCACCTGTCCGCGTCGCTGATTGGTCTGTTTAAACTACGCATTATCACAACGTCGTGCGTAGTTCAAGTACGTAGATCTGCTGCTGCTGCTGATGTTATGGTTGTGACGTGACAGATCGACGATGGTGTACGACGTGCCTTATTGTCGTCGGCAAGTAGGTGAGCGGTCTCATATCGGGTTTGTTTGTCGGGGACGGACAGTCTCGATGTTGCGGCTGGTGACGGCTGATTCCTCGGAAGACGACATGCACGTTCGATGACGTGCTCGGTCGACTGTAATGTCATTTTGCAGAGTTGCTTATGACGATGCTGGGATGCGTGGTCGACATCGACGGCGCCAGTAGTTGGCTGTTCTGTTGCTACATTGTGTCTAACTTCGTTACAATATCCCAGATTGCCCGCGCATTTAGTGACTTTCTGCGTCTTTGTTACTGGGGTGGCGGCACCTTCTATTTCCCGCCATGGATTTTGCTTGTTTCGCCATTGACTCCGCAACCGACGCTGTCTATGCCCGCGCTGCTTAACGGAGGCTGCTATCCTACAGACGCGAGGCACAGTGTGCCTATTGGATGGCGGGCATTCGTTCGAGCAAGATTTGAAGTAAAATAAATATTTTTCTGAGCTTCTACAGGTTTGACGAGTGACTTGATTGACAAAGAAAGCGAACATAGTAGCTGCATGTATGCATTCACATCCGATACGTCCATAAGAAGATTTGAGCTACGTTGCAGCAACCACAGATGTCAGCTCTACCAGTTTGGTATTAAAATGATTCACTTAAGATGTACATTTGTCTGAGCATATTGGTTGTGCACGTGTAATGGAACATTTTTGAGGACCTGGGCGTGAAAGTTCAAACATGTAAAAGTGACATTATGATTTTGCACACTCTCAATCTTACGATGGTTCCTGTTCTAGGTAAAGCCAAGTTTAATTCTGACACTGTAGAAATTTCTCCCAAGTTTTTCACATTTCAGGAAAAAATCATTAAAAAAGCATCTCGCTCCTTTACTCTTCCGCTTTTCCTTTGCGTTTGCAAAAAATGAATTTCTAACCGAGCTTGACCATACCTCAGAAATTTGCTCAACCAAATCCGGACAACCTGTATATATACAGGCTGCCCGGAAAATACCTGAGAGTCGATAATAACATTTGTAAAGCTCGTTAAGGCAAATAATTTTTCCAATGAAACATGGTCTCTACGAAGTTTTGTTTCGGAGTGAGAGTTATATTGCTACAATTTGTGACACTGATGTTTTTCCCAACATAGAGTTATTCTATACAAAATGGAGATCCATCATCCGGAATGTCATCCGAGTCCATTTAGATAGTTGTGACAACCGTCTTCGGAGTCTCGTTCGGGAGGGAGAACTAAGTCAGTTAGGATTCTGCCCGTGTAATAGCTTCTCCCGTCATTCTTTCGTTTTCTCCCCTGTATCGTTTACTAACTAACTATAAAGCCTTGTTGCCTCATCGGCGTCGAGCCGTGCGTCACGCAGAGTCAGCTTGATGACCTTGCAAATGTGTAAGTCAACCTCAGGGATATCTTCCTTAGTTCCACCTTTGTGCTCTTCGCTTTGCAGACGTCTACAACGGCGTAGTATTCGAGTGTTCAAAGCTGCTTCCAGGTCCACCGTCGCACCCGGTGGCGTAGTGCATTCGCAGACCCGCGAAGACACCGGTGGTGCAAGGGTTCGACTTCCACGGTTGCACACTTTTATCTATTGGGGTCCGTCATATAAAGCATATTGAGAGCGGTTTCCTGGACGCTTAATGTTGGCTGAGAGTCAGCCCGAGAAAAAATAATCTATGTTTAAGGTCCACCGTGTGGGCTGCATGGGCAACGATTCGTGTGGTAGGCTCGTGTGGTAAGAGATCTTCTCGCAAGCGCCTCCGGCACATCGTCGGCGCCAAGGAACTATGGCTATCCTGCGCGTCGCCGTCCAAAACGGTGCCCGATGCCGTCAAGGTTGAACCCAAGTTAGATCGAGCGGTTGTTGCGGATCCCCCAAGCAGTCCTAATCGACCCGTGTTAAAAACAGTTTCTCCCGCAAGGGAGGCGACGTCCTCGTCATTGTTGATAGGTTTTATTTTTTGTGGCTAAAATATAACACAAAAAAAAATAACTATAACTCAAATTTCGAATCTGAACTTATATAGTGGGTTTTCCAACGACGATGCCTGAGCGAAAAAACCTCGTCACGTCGCCTTGCTACTTTTAAAAACGTGTAAAAATTGCTCCTACCGAAGCCAAGAGGCCCAGCAGCTCAATATATAAGGGGACTATGCACGTATGGCTTGAGCCACGTATGTGACTTTCGGTGCTAGTAGTGCGAACAAAGACCGCCAAGTACACCTACGTGGTAACCGACCACAGACGTCTTCGACCAGGGCGTCGAGGGGGTTTGGTACCAATGATCCTCTTCCCTCTGGAGCGCCTCTGGCCGCCGGGAAGCGCACTCCGGCAGGTCAGTCTGACACCGGCCACCAAGTGTCAACAATACTGTATCAACACCAAGGCTATCCTTGGCCGCTGGTCGTCTTAGGGTTAGTGCACATGCTACAGGCCATATGGACTGTCTTTTTCCGGAAATTCGAGGCTCGGAGTAATGCCATTCCATGCATGTTTTATTAGCATTCTGAATTGTTCCACCAGCCTTATTGAGGATGGGATTGTTTTCTACAGAGTATCCTTCAGAACAGCTCCTATATGGGTATTCAACGGATTGCTTCGGATTACTTGGTATAACATCGAGTCACCAATCTTCTGTCTTGGAAGGGTTAGCATTGACATCATCATAAACAAGAATTCAATCCTTGCTTGGATATCGTGTTTTCATTATATATATATATATATATATATATATATATATATATATATATAATGAGAACATTTTAGCCCCCCCCTCTAAGAAGGCCAGATGGAACCCACAAGACCGTGAACTTTTAGCAACATTAGAAGCAGATTTTATATTAGATAATAATAACGAAACTCCTAGAGAAATTGACCACCTTTTAGCTACTAATTTTAACTCACGCACACCTGGGGCGATTAGGGGCCAACGTAATTCTCAGGCGCATAAGGATCTGGTGGAGGACCTCCTTAAAAAGAGGTCTCTCCTGGATTCCAACCTTGACGGATCTGAGCTTCCTGAGCGTAGTCGGCCTCGATACTCTGAATCAGATGGCCCCTATAATCCATCCCAAAAAGATATTATTATATCTAAAATACAAGCCCTCACAAACACATTTCCCAAACGCAACATAATTTCAACAGACCTTACTCATCTGTCAAATATAATTTGCTCAGGTGAGGACCACACTATCGCCTTAAACGAATTTCTGAACAAACATTTTACACACACTGTCCGACGTCGTGCCTTTAGAGAAACACCTTCCACTGAAGCGCGAGTATCTAAAAGGCAACAGCGACGTCAAGACTACGCAACCACTCAAAAACTTTTTAGCCAAAACCGATCCAAATGCGCTCATGAGGTGCTGGACGGCAAACACACCATACACAACATGCAGGCCACCGAAGTTGTAGAACACTGGGCCAGCACGATGACACAACCACCCCCTGAACCACTCCCTTGCCCCGTATACACTCCCAACTCTGATCTCTTTGAGGTTTCCCTCCCTATCTCCCTAAAGGAAACCCACGCAGCTCTCCGCGGACCTTCTAAAGCACTAGGCTTGGACGGGATTTGTCTTTCGTCCCTCCGTAAACTCCCGTTAGAAGTAGTCTGTTGTATTCTTAACATACTAATAATTAGCGATATTGCCTCAGCCCATGAAACTGCTCGCTTAGCGTTCATCCCTAAAATTAACAATGCCACATCCCCAAGCGATCTGCGACCCCTATCTATTAGTTCATACTTACAACGAACGCTTAACAAAATTCTCTCTAGACGCCTCCAGAACTCTATTAAGCTTCTCCCAATCCAGCGAGCGTTTCTCCCCTATAATGGTACCTTCGAAAATCTTGCGGTTCTGGATGGTATCCTTAACGATGCCAAGTCTGCAGGACGTGAGCTCAGACTTGCCTCAATCGACCTCCGTAAGGCGTTCGACATGGTGAGTCATGACTCCGTCCTGTGGTCACTCCGGACTCGCGGATACCCGGAGGTATTCATTAACTATATCGAACGCTTGTACCTCTCATCTAAAACTCTCATAGAATTTGGACAAGAATGTCGCACATTTCGGCCAACTAGGGGTGTTAGGCAGGGAGATCCTCTGTCCCCCCTCTTATTTAATCTAGTTCTCGACGACATTCTTTCAAAATTAGACCAAACTAATATCGGGTACCAACTTACTGATGACTTCCGCCTTATGGGCTTAGCCTTTGCGGATGATCTCATCCTCCTAGCCTCCACGAAATCCACTCTCCAACGGCTCCTTAATATTGCGGACCCACTTTTAAAATCCCGAGGCCTTGAAATTAATACTAATAAAAGCTTTACTATCTCCCACCTATTTAATAGGAAGGAAGGTAAAGGTTTTATCAATACCGTACCAGAATTTAACGTTGGAGATCGGCAATTGCCAGCTAAAGGTATGAGCGATCGATGGAGATATCTTGGAGTCGACTTTGACAGCAATGGCAGAGTTGACTCCACCAAGGATATACTCCTTAACTTACTCAACAGACTCACGATAGCTCCCCTTAAACCCCACCAAAGACTCATATTTTTGAAAGACTTTCTCATTCCCCGTCTCCTATATAAACTGGTCTCCGGTCCCAGACCATCTTACGCACTCCTTAGTGACCTAGATAAAGAGATCAGAAAGGTTGTTAAGTCGAAATGGCTTAAGCTCGAAAACTCGGTGCCGAACGCCTACCTGTACACGCACACAGCACACGGCGGTCTGGACATCCCCTGCCTCCAAACATTCATTCCCAGAATCCGCCTCTCCCGCCTGACAGCACTACAACACTCCACGCACCTTGGGGTCCAATGGATGCTAACCACCGAGCACTTTAAAAAAGATCTTGCGAAAACAAGACTTCTTTGCGAGCGCTTGGGAACCTCCATTGAGACCGCTACACAAGAGACCGATTACTGGTCTCAACAACTACACAACACGTTCGATGGGGCACATTTTAAAAAAGCACACGAAACGCCCTTTGTACATTACTGGATTAAGGGTATGCCCTACCTATCTGGTAAGGAGTATTTAAACCTACTAAAGCTCAGGATCAACGCACTACCAACGCGTGCCAGATTGGCCAGGGGACGCCCGGGCTACAACAAACGTTGTAGGCACGGGTGTCATGCGCCTGAGACGTTGGCTCATGTCGCTCAGATGTGCGATATAACACACAAACAAACCATAAAGAGACATGACGACGTCTGTGATCGCGTGGCGCGTCTTCTCCGCGAAAGGGGTCATGAGGTGGTTCGTGAGCGAGTATTCCGTCGACCGGGCGCACCGGGTCTAAAGCCCGACCTCGTAATAACAACACCTACCGAGGTCTGGGTTTTAGATGCCGAGGTTTGCGGCCCGAACCGGGACCTGGCAAAAGCACGGCAAGACAAGATCGCCAAATATGACGTCGAGTTCCTAAGAGCGGCGCTCCCCTACCCGCAAAAACCTCGCAGATTCGGATCCATCACTATCTCTATGAGTGGTGTATGGGACTCCGAATCTGCGAGGACGCTCTTGGGGCTCGGCGTCACGAAGAGGAATCTTATGGATCTCACCGTTTTAACTTTGCAAGGAACCTTGAGGATATATCGCTCGCACCGGATCCATAAGAGCGGGGGCTACCATCAAGCAAGGACACGGACAACTGATTCTTAACTTCACGTGACACCTTTTTATTACCATTTTTATTAAGGCGAGCACTGCCGAGTGTGCAAACGTATTGTAAATGATTAATAAATCATCACAATATTTTCTATATATATAACCTCCAGCATTGATAACAGTGGCACACAAAATAATCAAGTGCTTAGATTAGTGGGCAAACGCTACTTGTAGGGAGAATTGACTTTCTAGCAAGATTTTTCCGAATCATAATGAAATTTAAGGTAAATCACACGACGTAGATCGCCTGCGTTCCATATTGGTTATCGGGCCTATATGCATGACCCAGCCGGCTCAATGGCGTTCTTTGGTTCTTCGTAGATAATCAACAGCCTTAAGCTGCAAGATCCACACCTGACAGATCTGATCGTCGGAAAGACTCATACGCAACTTACACCACAACAGTAATCCCGCCCACATTCCAAATTGTCGAGCATCCCCCATATTCTCAGGACCAAGCCCTAATGCGACTAATATCTGATAAGAAACCTCAAATAGTATCTCTTCAGAAAGAGATATCAGAGCAACAATGATGTAATAGGCGTCGTAGACAAGCATTTTGGGTTTAAAGATTCTGGATCTTTTCTCGCGGTGTAAAAGTATTAATGATTGTTGATCTAGATGTTTTGAGTTTCGGGAAGAATACAAATTATGTGGTATTTTTCCGCCTACGTTATTGTATATATATACACGAACTGTTTGATCCACTAAGTGTGCACATAGTGCGATGGTGCGTTTGTCGTCGATATTAATGCACCTGATATACAGTGTATCTATATATAGAATATATAATAATCAAGGATTTAATATTTATATAATAGTATAACGTCCTATTTCACCGGGCAAAAAGTGCCACAGTGAAGCAATCGGGTACCATTATCAGGAGCATATGATCCTTGAACTGTGTTTATATATATATATATATATATATATATACGAACGAGCAACACTAAACACAAACTAGGTAGCACAATCGTCCGGCATTTTATTCCCAAAAACATCGCCGTTTCAACTTCCAGAAAATAATTCATCAACACGCGCTTGACTGTGGTATAAATAACACAGATCATCTGATATACGTGTATATCTTTTGACATGAGAGAAAGTCCTCACTGACGTGAGAAGGATCGGTTGGCGACCACGATATGCCTGCACACGCTCTCAGACGTCCGTAGAGAGTGTTCCGGCAAGAGCAAATACTTAAATTAGAAACTCTATCCGAGTACCAAGTAAACACATACCTAGTGATGCCCAAGCAATGGGACTAACCAACAAGTGAACCAACCAGCAAAGGAACATAAACAAGTTTCAACAAAAAACTAGCTTCGCCAAGCCAGTAGTAACGAACGCGGTCCGTCTGCCAACGGGCACTTCTTCGATGATCGATCCGAAGTCGAGATGGGGGCGGCATGCCCCAACGGTTGGACGCCGAAGCTTCTACTAGCTGGCCTTTCCATCCAGCTCAAGTAGTCTTTCCGCGCCACTTTCTCCACCAAGCCGTCCTCAAGACATTCAGGGCAATTGATTCGAACGTGAGGTAATCTGCTCGAACACCTCCCAGAAAACATCCTCACCGTCGTTGACGACCGGACTCACGATACTGCGCAGTTCGCCAATGTCGTCCTGTACGGCTTTCTCAAGCCTGCCTGTCATCTGCCAGAAAACACATTGTCAGTACAATATCATACGACTATATATATATGTGTATATATAAATATATATATGATATCTATCACACACAGCTTACTAGTTAACAAATACAGTTACGTCCGGTTTATGAAATCCCTGTGCCTCGCAAACAACACGATGAAACCCACAAACCTAGTGATAAAATGTATATTTGACCTATTACTAAGTTTCCAACTGGTGATGGTCATGGCTGGAGTTGTAAAGAAAAGCGGGTCGACTTCCTTGAGTTTCTCTTGATAGGTGATGAACTCGCAGTAGGACTCAATGAACCCAATGAACTCGCAGTAGGACTCAGTTTCTGTAAGGCCAAACATTCGGCGGATCTCCTCAACGAAGAGAGGCGTATCGAACACTAAGAAGATAAGACGGTTGCGGGTCGATGTATGAAGGCCCAAAATCAACGTTAGAAATGCCAGTTTGGTTCTATCGATTGTAACCATGTTCGACTGTAAGCGGCCTTCGCTTATTTTAACATGCTCTTTTAAATATATATATATATATATATATATATATATATATATATATAGTTGGTATTACAAATGTTGTGCTTCGTCTACGAGGATACACTTAGTTTTTGATTGTATTTATCCACATGTTTTTAGACATAATTGTTGTAAATTGTGTTGATGCTGTACTAGTGGACTACTTCGTTTGTGTGTTATATTTGCAAGTTTGTTGCCTCATGTGGTGTTCGGCGTTCTAACAAACACACCAATTGCTGCTTTGAAGTTCTTGTTTAAATCATAAACCATTGTAATACCATTGTGTGTAAAGTGCTTATACAAAGCACTCCTTGGATTTCGTCGAGAGTAATTATTTGCCTTGTTGTTTGATTCATATTTTTTCAACCATTTTTATTTACCGAAAACTTAAGCGTTGTGAACTGCAGTTCCGTGAATAAACCACGTTTGAAATTGAATATATATGGGTGTTTCGACTAAACTGTTAAAGTTAGCTTCATCCGTTATTGCAGCTCATTTGGCAGAAGTAACCTATCTTTTCAACATGTCTACTTCCCTAGATGTACAAGGGTTAAGGGGATAGGTGTCTTGCGTCCAGCAACCGAGATAGGGCTGGATATATAGTCAACATATAGTCATATATAGTCAAATAATATAGTTAACAACTGAGATAGGGTTACCGCCTTATCTCAGTTGTTGACTATATTTCAAAAATCTTTGAAAAGTTAGTGTTACTAAACCTAACTCATTATTTGAAGGACATTGACTTCATCTCATACGACCAATTTGGCTTTCGTAAAAACCGATCGACAGACTTAGCCCTAGAACATTTATGGCAGCTCGTAGTGAACTCATTGATGGACCAGGCTTGTTTGGGCGTATTCCTGGACGTGGCGTCTGCCTTCAATTGCCTTGACCATGGATTGTTTACCCAGGTGTTGACCCAATTGGGCTGCACGTTCTCTACAGTTAGCTGGTTTAGAATCTATCTTAAGATTAAGTCTTAGTCTGTAAAGGTTGGACCAATTCAATCTACTGGGCAGCATGGGGACTCCGCAAGGCTCTGTTTTTGGTCCCTTTGTCTTTCCTATATTACTGAGCTTCGTACTCTTGAGTATCAAACACGATAATCTGGAAAAGGCTTTTGCTGACGACACGACAATCTTGTTTCGGCTCAACCCGGGTACCGTTTCTATTGGTATTAACACTTGAGTTGGTTGAAAAAGTTGTTAAGGTTTTTACTAAATATGGATTAGCGCTACGGGTCAGTTAGGGATCTGTTCGCTGCCTATGTCCTTTTACCAGTCTCAAAAATATATATTCTTAGAGTGACCACGTTTCCCTACAAAACCTCTCGTTGTTTACTACCGGCGGATATAGTATTCGGCTGCGTAGAGCGACAGTATTTGTAGTACCGCGGACCAAAAATAAATTTAGGTTACATACTCTATTGTGCCGGCTGTCAGATATTTGGAGCGCGCTCCCAGGAAGATCTCTCTCCTCTGTGAGTATTTTTGTGCGGGAATTAAAAGTCTCTTGCTTCCGACTCTGGTATAACAGACCGTTGAGGGTATTGGCAGGCGTTCAAAGTGAATAGCTGCGGAGATGTTAATTGATTAATGAGTTGTAGGAGCCACCATACAAAGAAATCGGCAATTCTGTTGTTTTGAGCGTATTTCTTTGCTACAATGCTGTATCACACCAAAGAGCTGGATTACCGGCTTACTGTGTACACACCTGTATATATGACCATGTGGCTGTGTAAATTCACTCTATTTTATAAAATGTATTTTTATCCCGAGCCTAACCATGTGTAATGCTGTTTCGCAAATAAACCACGTACTGAATCTGAAATATATATGAGGCGTATCATAACAATAGGTACGTAATTTAAGGTTTGGTAGGTTTCGGCAAGAACATAAATTTTCCGAATGAGAGGAGGGAGCGGGAGCGTTCTGTTTAGGAGTGAGGATGAGATTAATAAAAGTAGTTATTCTGCTTTTTTCTCCTACAGAGTTGTGTAAAATCTACGTTTGCGGGTGTTATGCCTGGCCAAGTTCAGATAGACACACGACTGTCGGCTAGACGCCACGTACTGGTGAACGTGCAGTAGAGAGGGTAGAACGTTCAGTAGAGAGAGTAGGTACGAGAAACGTCCCGAAGATTCGATAAAGATGTCTACTTGTACCGAGGCGAATCTACCGCATTCGAGAACAATCTGTGAGACAATAAATACAACTGACACAGAGTGCAGTGCAGCTCTGCAGAGGAGTGCACAGACACTCTACAGGTGACCGCAAGCGATCGGGTTTTCATTCCTTACGTATTCGGCTAGTCAAAGTTCAAGAGACTACGTCAATAAGTCAGTGTGTACAGTTCAAGTGCATAATAGCGGGATAACGAGTCAACGCATGAAAAAGTCGATCATATCGGCCTGTTTGGCGGTTCTGCAAAATGAAAGCTAGCTTGAGTAGCGGAAGGCAAATAGCCAGATTAAGGAAAGACATAGGAAGTCGACATGTCGTTATGTCGTTAACGCTTTCACGTGCAGAACCGTAAAATACATACATTTACATTACGACCAAACATGTACACCCAAAAGATTATTCTCGGGCAATAGTCAATTGAATGCATATCATTTCCGTACCAGAGTGATTGCGCTGCGTGACGTAGTTGCCGAGTAACTAAGCTTTTTCGACATGGTTGTTATATTTTACGTTGAAGCTTTCCCGTTCAGAACTGTATAATTTTACCAAGACGTTTCCGCCCCCTCCTTCCATTAGGAAACATTATTTTCTTGCGGAGTTCTACCAAACCTCAAAATATGTACCTAACTTTCTCATACACCCTATGCAAGTATCCATGCCATTGCTTTCGATATGGCTGTCGAAAAAGCATAGTTACTCGACAGCATCATCACTTTGGTACGAAAGTGATAGGCATTAAATTTGCTATTGCCTGAGAAAAAGGCAAAATAACTACTTTTATAATTTCATCCTCTCTCCTAAACAGGACGTTTCCGCCCCTCCTCCCAGTGGGAAAAATTCTTTTCTTGCCGAGTTATACAAATCTCTTCCATCTTACGTGACTTCTCCGTCACTTTAACCTCCGCCCAGCCCTTTCTCTCCATATAACGGCAAAGTTTTTCCAGGTTTAATTACATATACTTACAGAAAGCGTTTAAAATAAATGGACCTTATCCAAATTCTCGTCAGTAAGAAAGTATGCACTACTTGGGAAGCCTTCCGATAATCCAGCTCCCGCATGACATCTTAAGACGGCTAACCAATCTCTGTGCAACTGTGGAATAGCCAACAAACTTTTTCGTGCTGACTATCAGCCAGCCTTTAAAGTCCACGCGAATGCATCATGCGACCGGGGTCCATGGTGGAATAGCCAGATTACCGGGACGCGGCGGACCTGCCGCCGCTTGCAACAAGTATGCACGCGCAACAGAGCAGGGTACCAGCCAGAACTTTCGTATCTGTGCAAGGAGTTCAGAAAAGCACGAGTAGTCCTATATAGGGCAATTAGGATTAGCAAAGTAGACCACTGGAACTCGTTGTTTGAGGAAGTCCATGATAACCCTTGAAGCAAAGGATACAAGATCCCGCGTAACAAAATGAGGCACGCACAGCCGCGGATAATCTAGACACGACCGCTCCAGAGACGCAACAGAAATCATATCTGTAAATACGCAGCACCTCACAAGCCGACCTCAGATGCCTCCTGTTGCATGCCGTCTTAAATGCCCTCTTTGTGCATGCCGGTGCTCCGTAAAGGGCAACGGATCCTGCAGCAGTTGCCAAAAGGCGGCGCTTTTCTTGTCCTACTCCTCCGACTCTTGGCATCAGGCCGCGCCAGGTCGCTGGCCACCTTTTGGGCCTTTGCTGGCACGTGCTGTAGATGCGCCGTGTCGGTTAGTGCTTTGTCGAGTATCACCCTAAAGTACTTTGCCATTTTTCCCAAAACAATGGGTGACCTGCTACTTCGACCTGTATGTTTTTGGTCCTCTTTCTGCCTGTTAGGTACAGCGCCTCAGTCTTGTGCGGTGTCAGGAATGGTCTTCCATCCACTCTGTCACCATTAGCAAGGTCTGATTGGCGGCTGACTCTAGTGCTCCCGTACTACGGGCCGTCACCAGGAGGGCCAAGTCGTCGGCATAACCGACCATCTCGACACCCCTAGGCAGACCCTATGGTTCGAGAATTCCGTCATAGGCGAGGTTTCACAGAACCGGTTCCAGAACCAATCCTTGCGGGACCCCTGCAGTAACTATAATTCAACAGAGGTAGGGCAATATGCCCTTGCGCTCCATCGCTTGCATTGCTACTTTCCCAGCTCATCGAATTGAACGCGTTCTTGACGTCTAGGAGTATGAGCAGCACAAAGTCCCGTGTTTTGGTGGTCTTCGATCGCTGCTCACCTGCCCGTCTCAGTACTCTTGCCAGGGCGTCGAGCGTGGACCGTCCCTTCCGAAAGTCAAACTGTGCATCTGATAGAGCCCGCTTGGCTTCAATCTCGGCGTTTAGCCAATCAACCAGTACGTTTCCAAGATTTTACCCATGATGTCGAGGAGACATATGGCCGGTAGGCAGGCCCTCCGGCGGGGACATCCACTCCCCCCTTCGGGATCAGGATAGGTTAGCCTTCTTCTACGGACTCAGAAAACGCCCTTCCCTGAGAAGTCTGTTGGTCATAATCTGAAGGACAGTTAGCTAGTCCGAAGTTCCGGAGCTTGGCCGAGACGATCCGGTAGGGCAGACCCCACACGTCCCCTTCCACCTCTTCTATCAAAAGCCTCCCAGCTTGCACCTTACTCTTTCAATGAGCTTTTGAAGTGCCCGTCTGGCACTTCTGTAAGACGACAGGAGGTTGGCCGTTCGCTCGTCCACCGTCCACCCTTGCTCCCCTCGAGCGACTCTTCTACTCAGCCATGAGCGCTGTCCAGTGTAAGCCCGATTTAGTCTAGTACATTTACGTTGTGATTCGCCAATTTCTTGCTTCCACCAGTGCACCGGCGACCCCCAGAGTTGGTCCGGGGGCCTGCCCTCTCACAGGCCGTTGTGCAGTGGTTCGCTTTGTAGTTTATGACCCCCCCCCCCCCCCCCAGTATGTCGGACTGAGGGCTTCACGAGCCAAGTGACACATGCATTTGTGAATAATGCGACATGTTGTGTGAAATATATCATATTAATAAGTGCCACACAGCCACCTCACTAGCGTGGATATCTTAGAATGTTGTATGCTTGTACTTACCCGACCTGAAATGCAAATAAACTCTAATATATATAATATGACTGTTTTCATATTTTTTTATAATATTGCTTAGATTAAATCCTAGCATTTGACTGTTTCTTCAAAAGTATCACACCAACGCGTTTTAGATATCGCTAACATTTAACAGCGTCCTTAATCATTTGCCATCGTTTTCAAAGATGCCTAAAAATTAAACCTGAATATTTAAATAAAGTCACATCTTCCAAAGGGCACGCCACGCTTTTTATGACAAAATAAGCGTGAAGTAGAAGACTATATATATATATATATATATATAAAGTTTGGTTTCACCCACACGTAATCTACATACAAATATTATAGGCCACACTTATCAACTCACTGTTGATAGAGGAACAAAGAAAAAAAATGCAACATGTCATGTAGGGCTGTTACAGATTTCAGCTTCCAAACGTTAGCGCGTGGCACATGAAAACCACAGATCCAAGCTATACGGATTTAAAAAACAAAGTGTGTCTCTTTTAGCGAGATGTGAGTCAGCAATTTTGCACGAACATACATACCTGGTGGAAAAACGTCGAGTTGATGAACTGGTCGAAATTTTCCGTGTTGACGCTGCATGAAAACGGTTGACGTAGCAGACGATGCACCATTTTAGCGTCAAATAATATTGCCTGCAGCTCGGCGAAGCGGTGCATCCGATCGACCACGACGTGGGCCTCATCAGATACGAACATTCTTCGTTTAACATTATCGATGAACGCCGGCTGGAGCGTCACTTCACCGCCAAGCAGCGCCGACCGCCTCCCTGATGTCTGCTCGATGGCCGCCACACAAAGGAGGACTACGACGACGTGTACCGGCAACACGTCCGATCGGCTCATCCAGTAGCGCAGTACGACCACCGAGAACAGTCTTGGCCGGGCGACGTTTTGGATATCCTCGTACCGATGGTCCATCATAGCGAGGAACGTTTTCTCGCCCTGCAGGCTCTTCATGAGCTCCATGTTCTCGAGGCTGGGTACGTCGATCGGCTCCGATGAAGATCGGTCGGCAATCGACGGATCGGGAACAGTCCATTGGGGTCGAACGTCAAACTCGCGAAGTACCCTACCATCTCGCGTGAGCTCCTTAACGACAAGCATGTGGCGATCGATGTCGCCCGATGCGCTTGTGCCCGACAGAAGGATCCCGTAGATGAATCGACGAATCTCAAGACTCGCCTGGTGGGCGCTCGGCTTGGAAAGGCATTCGATCATTGTCTTAAGGTTGATATACCGCGACACCATCACGTCGAAGTAGTGGTGTATCAGCATTCCGCTGGTGAAGTCCCTGCAAAACCAAATTGGAAGAATCTGGTTTCCCGCCTTCATGTCGAGATAGTCGGCCATTTCGGCCTCGGCAAGCACGTCACGTGCCTCAACGTTACATAGCAGGTGGCCTTTAGCGAACTCGTTGCGGGCCCGCTGTTTGTTTTCTTCGTTGGATAGCACGTCGATAAGCTCGTTCTTGGCAGCCTGCGCTGTGCGCTGCTTCAAAAAGTTAAACGTGTAGAACATAGATCGCATCCGCTTCGTGGGACCATTCGCGCCCACGGAGAAGCCACTCAAATCGCCGATGGGCCCATTCCTGCCCTTTTCGAGAAAACGCTTAAATAGCGTTTCTTGATTTCGTAGGATGGCGAAGCTCATTTCGATGAACTCGGTGTTCGGCGTGCCGGCAAAGTGGGCTAAAAAGCGTTCCCTCTTGTACCGCTGCACTTTTATAAAGCAGCCCAACTCGTCGTGTGACAGCTCGAAGGGGTCGCCCGACTCCATCAGCGGAATGTAACCACCAATGCCGACGTTGTAGAAGAAGAAGTTGTTGTTCGCGCTCAGAATCGGTGCCTTGAGGTAGCACGCGTAGGCACTCATCTCTTGCAGATAATCGGTCCGGCCGACCGGCTGGAACATCTGAATGTCGTAACTGCGCGCGATGTCGCGAAACACCAGCTGATCCGTGTTAGAAATCACGTAGTCATGGTGTCTTGCGAACTCCTTTGGATCGGCGTCATTGTTGATCAGCGACACCGTGTCGAGTTGCTGTTGGCATCGGTCACGCGTTCGTTTCATTTTCACGTCGTCGAGGTGCGACGGCCCGTCGAAGAAAAGGTACGCTCGAATTTCGGCCTTTCGTAGGTTCTCGCAAAATGTGCAGACATTACGCGCGTACACGTCGTAGTCACCGCCATGCTCCCAGGGAACAGCTGCTTTGAAGTGCCGAAGTATGTAAGACCCGTCGATAACGAGCGGTGTCCGACGAAGTTTCACGTCCTCCAGAAGGTGCTCAGTGTTATCCTTAACGAACAACACGAACCCCTGAACGGTCTGCGCCATCGTGCGCCCAAATTCACGCTGACACACTCACGCACGCTGGGAGTCCGCCACTGTAACGTAAAAACATACGTGTCCCTTTATGCAGAATTTCAACAAACGTCGAAAATAAACAACAGAGTTAACTGCACCCGCCATATACATATATCCATACTAATCCAAAAACATAAAATTCTAAACGAAAAATGTAAATGCGACGTTCCAATTAAAAATCGGTGCAAGAGCCCGCCAGCAGACTGAAGCAAGCACGCACAAATAAAATAACGCCTCAAACTGTTGGCAGACACATTATGCCATATAATCAATCTTGTATATAATAGGTAAAGTTTCTTGAAGACGCGTATGTGACTGCCTGCATAGATATATCTCAACGATAGCTAAGTAAATGAAGGCAGCATATATGTATATATATATATATATATATATATATAAAATCAGTTGACTCGTGACTTGAAATCATTAGACGTTTCCCGTGGTGGCTTTAAGAAATTCCAAATTCACAAATATTTTTGGTAAAGCGGCACAAGGGCAATATGTCCGTTGCACATCGTGTTCCGAAAACCTACTTCGCCTAGTATGCTTGTCACAACGTATTTAAACCTTGGGCGTCCTTGAATGGGCATGTCAATTTTTTAGTTGTTCTCACACGAATAGTTTCAAAGAAGCAGAACAACGAATATCTCTAGGAATTCTTCAGCCCAGGCCAAGAGAAAGCGACAAGCCAGCGCGCGGTTACTGAAACTCTATAAAGCAAAAATTACCTCAAATCTTGTTGCACGCTGCGAAGGATACACGTGGAAAGAAATGCACGAAGCCACCACGCCACGTGCGATTTCGAAGTCCAGAAAGCTAATTCGTCATATTTGTAGTGCGTACGTAAATACAAATACCGTAGCCAATAATGATATATATATATATATATATATATATATATATATACAAATGTATCGAGAGTGAAAAGGAGGAGATCCCGGACACCTACACATTTGAAGGCAGCTCTGTGTTAAAGGCAGCATTACTACAGCAGCATTAAATGAGATACGTGTCTCCACGACGGTTGTCTACGTATCTGATGCTGAAGATGTCTACAGATGGATGGCTACTACGCAAGAGGGACTACGAAACAGTTAGACAGACATTCATAACGAAGAGAGGCGCGAACAAAGGTGGCCGTCTCACCAAAACTCGACCTTGCGAAAACTTGCAAAGGCGCGCAAAAACGCGACGACCGCCTAAATGACCGCCCCAGCAAGGGCCGCTTTCGCTTCAATTTTGAGCGTGAAAATCAAGCCTGTCATGTACGACGCCAGTTCGATACGGTACGATACGGTGCCATTATCATGAGAAGAGTGCACCTGCTGCACAATGAGTAAGTAGTGCACCACTTATCGCGGCGTCGAAGCTCATGCACGTGTTTTTGCAGCGAGCAAAACGATCAAACTTCTTGAGCTGTAGTTTTAGCAGCGGTTGCCGTAGTAGTAACACGATATAAAGTGCAAAACATTTTCGTTCGTTTTCAAATAAACTCGCCGTATCACAAGTGTGGTCGGTCCAATTAAGAAAAAAAAAGCCCTCCTCATTATCCGGGGGGAGCAAATATTCCCCAAGTTATTCTGCAAGTTTTCCCACGTAATGGACAGCTCTCTACTCGTCAGCCTCAGAAAGCTAAATCGATGGTCAGCCTCAGAAAGCTAAATCGATGTGTGTTCCGTAGCATGCGGCCAAATGCCAAAGAATATTTTGAAACAATAGTCAGTATGTCCGAAGGCCTGAGTAACGCTGAGCGTTCGTATTTAAGAGCAATTTCACTTGTAAAACAAACACGACTTTAACAACTATTTCCGCCGTTGACATGACGCCGGCGACACGTGTTTGCAAGAATCACACGTAATCCAGGTGTCCTGGAACACTGCAGTAGCGTCAACGCATATGATACGTTTTTCGCCAAGGAAACACAACCGACATTCTTATTTTATTCCCAAAAAAGGTAGCCTTGAACCTGCTTATGCCCACTGGAAGGCGTGCGAGTGATATTTTGCTTCTCTACAATACAATGTTATGCGAGTTGAATACGAGTGCTGATACTTTGTCGTCTCTTACTTGGTCCACGTTATTATAATACGCTGCTGCTGCTGCCAACAACAAAAACAATTTCCGTTTTGCTGCCTTGGGACAGAACAGGCCGTTAACTAACCACGCAGACCAGGTGAAACAGGAGCATGTACGTACTCTGTACCCAATCGGCGCTGCCCCGTCGCATCTTTCTCTCCGATAGATATATGTATATGCCCAGAAAGCTATATATATATACATATATACATGGTGTGCCATCTCCACCTCTCAATACAAGAGCACGTGGTGCCAAATCGACGCTAAGCGGTAGATATAAATATATTTATATATATGTGTTATAATAATGTATGCATATAAATGTATATATATATATATATATATATATATATATATATATATATATATATATATATATATATATATATATAAATGTATATATATATATATATAAATGTATGTATGTATATATATATATATATATATAAATTTGAGTCTGCTGGCTCACCAAACCCTGATAACGCATATAAGTTAGACTTGAAATCATTAGACGTTTCTTGTGGGGTTCTTAAAATTTTGAAAATCACAAATATTTTTGGTAAATCGGCACAAGGGCAATATGTGCGTTGTACATAGTATCTCAAAAACCTACTTCGCCTAGTATGCCTATCACAACGTATTTAAACCTTGGACGTCCTTGAATAGGCATGTCAATTTTTTAGTTGTTCTCACACGAATAGTTTTAAAGAAGCAGGACAACGAATATCTCTAGGAATTCTTCAGCCCAGGCCAAGCGAAAGCGACAAGCCAGCTCGCGGTTACTGAAACTCTATAAAACAAAAGGTACCTTAAATCTTGCGGCACGCTGCGAAGGATATATATGGGAAGAAATGCACGAAGCCACCGCGATTCAAAGCGATTTCAAAGTCCAGAAAGCTAATTCGTAATATTTCTAGTGCGTACGTAAACACGAATACCTTAGCCAAGAACGACATTTATATTATATATATATATATATATATATATATATATATATATATATATATATATATATATATATATACTGTCCAAGCCCCAAGGTTGGAAAGAACAAACGTTTCTCAAACGTCAAAAGATGCCCATTTTGCTAACACAGTCCATATCGTAAATGGCTTGTGTTTAATATATCAATATTTTTAAAGTGCGGGGCTTAAACAAACTGTGTACAACAGTTAGGTAATCAACTATAACTCATTTCTATACAAAAAAGAACGCAAACATCGTATCGTAGTGTCTTCATGTTTCATCACTGAAACCCCTGCGCACGAACCTAACGTCGATCCCAGTTGTCTGTCATATGCGAATCGGATTATCGAACCAGGGATTGATTCACAGAACGCACAAGTGTCTCAAAATTCACAACGATTTCACCTTGCCGACCACTGCAGATAGCAAAGACCACGAATGAGTAGGAAGTAACAACTCGACAACAGACGCTTTCAGTGTCCTAACTCGGCGTTTGACTAAATAATTATAATGATATTAATAACAATAGAAGCTTGAAGCTGTTACAAGTTGAACTGCGGCAAAGAAGTTACAAGCGTTCGGAGCACAGGAGGACACGCCGGAACACACGATATTGCTGTGCAACGGCGTGGGCTCCATTACGCACGGACTGAACCACAGCAAGTGACGGCAGCCTCAAAAAGCTGCCAGACCTTCTTATGAACTCACGTGATGACTGAAATCTTACAGCTCGTACAATCGAACGTATTATGCACGCTAAAGAAGAGAAGAATCGTTTCTACTTAACGAGGCCCCGTGAGGCACTCCAGGGCAGCTAAGATAAGGACGCTATAATTCACCCCCCCCCCCCGTCCTTAATTGCTTCAAGTATTGTTTGCGCAGTTCCCAGCTGAGTGTGGGGATGGGAACATGGCTGGTTTTTAGTGGGTTGGAGCCCCACACTACCGGCTGCCCACATTTGCAGCTGGGCTTACCTGCCGTGGTCCGGGTTCGTGTGTGCAAACCGCATTTTCCAGTTAGTCCATTCTCAAAAAAAAAAAGGAAGAACAAATGCGTTTAGAGCAACAGTCGTACGTACGACCCGATGAAAAAGCCGACGACGACAGCATGTCGTCCATCTACAATATCGGTGGCTGGCAAGAATCGGCGTACAAATCAACAAACAAGCGGCGACAAATCAACGTGCAACTAACTACAAGCAGCTACATCAGCACCCACAGTTTCGTCGTCGTTGTCGTCGTCAGCTGATGTGACGAATCCTTCCTTCCTTCCGATATACCTTATTCAATGAGTCATCATAAACCACTCTTCCAGTACGTCTGTGTGGCCTACGAAACAACGATCAACGAACCACCAACCACCAATCCTCACCTCGTCATGAGGCTCATCTCATTGAAACGAGAAAAAACAACACAGAGATTGTGTAATGTTGCACATGCGCATTGTAGGCGCAGCCGATCAATCCGTAGCGGCGTTTTTGGCGTAGAGGGCTAGTGCGCTCATGGTTGACGAGTCGTGGTTGTCATCTACCGTTTGTATCTATCTACCGCATGTCGCCGGCTGGTTCAATTCCCGTTGTCGTTGTTGTTGTTGTTGTTGATCGAATTCTCTTGTTTTTGCAATGCTCATTGAGAATAGATGACAAATCATATCGCTCCGCGAGTCAGCAGCGACCATGCTGCCTCAAAGAATGTTGGGAAAGAGCCCTTGATATCTCAACACGTCCGGCCCACGGTGCCTGAAAGAGACTCAATGTCTCACAGCAGTAGCAAGCCCGTAGGGATCGGATGATATAGTCTAGAATTACACAACAAAAAACAACCTCCTTGAAAGTGCTTCCTAATTCCTGAAGTCAAAGTTCACGCAAAGTTATGGCTACACAACGCATCTTTGCTTTCCGATAGGTAACCGCTGCATGTTGAAAAACTCGGAATATCGCCGCGCTATCCGCGCTCTGTTGAGGACAGGTGATAGATATAACTGTATTTTGATACACACTAGCCCCTTTATTGTGGATGTATCCCGCACCGATTATCAAAAGATGTTTCCGAAGACACGGTAAAGTACTACATATAATACTGACCGTAAACTTTTGACGATGGTTAGGAACAAAATAGCTTAATGCGCACTTAATTGTGATGGAACTATAGAGACTAAAACTAAAAATTAACATTATTGGCGTGCATCCAAGAAAAATAAACTGCATATAGAACACAAGCCCGTTCGAACCATAACCATATCACTACTACCCAGCACAAGAAATGCCTGTCGCTAAGTAGAATATTTCAGTCAAAAAGCGTGCACACGCTCATGCATTCGTGAAAACATAATGAATTAATTAATTAATTCATTGCGGCAACGCACAATGTTTTGAGTACCTGGGGAAAATCACCAAGAGCACCAGAAAAGGGAACCTCCTGCAGCGCGGTGAGGGCTGGTTTTTGCAGCGCATGCCGCAAAGCTGCAATGTTTCTCGAGAGGCGATTTGGCTACCAACAATGCTGAACTTATAAAGCGGACTACATGCGTCTTTTGAAAACCTTGTTGACAAAGAGATACGCCATGTTTCTTATTTCGGTGGCAGTTTTTCGACATCAGCCCAAGAAATGTGTCCTTCCAACACACTGAGTAACTAATTTGTTCGCGTTAACGTACCTTGGTCAAGTTTCAAACAAGTCCAACGAAGTTTAATAATAATGTAATATCACCATAACTACAGCCCTCAGCCTAGACGAGCACTAGAAATACACATCCCTCTTATTACCCTTCAAACACTCTAACAAAATACTATTATACTGCCATGATAATTAGAAATAGGCTTACATTGCAAGTGATACGGTGAAAAAAAATGAAAACATAAAGCATGTCTTGAATGTTTCAGTGCTATCGTGAAGCGGCCCTACGAAGTGACGCACCATAATACCGTAAAAACACAAATAAAATTATTAATAAAACGCACATTCAAATTTTTTTCAAAGTGGAGCCACGACTGTAATTTATGTAAGATTGTATATGATAAACAATGCGGAACGCTGACTTCAAGCCGCTCTCATTCTCTCGAATTCCTTCTCTCATCTCACTAACTTAGATCAAATTAGATATTCACGAGTTGGGAAACACCAGGCTGCTAAACATCTTCAAGAACAGTTAATAGTCTCCATAACAGGCCCGGAAATTGACTCACATGGGCAAAACGGCGTGTGTGCTATCGTGTATACGTGCCTCTGTTTTTTTTCGTTTTACGAACGGAATAAGATATATTGAATAGACGATGAGTTAGCTATATGAAAGGATCCATGTCAAACTACTACGCCGAGGCTTCCAGATTACAATAAGGGGACGGCCCGCACAGAACTTATAGACGGATTGTTTGCCTGGCGATTAGCCAAATGGGCATACGCAAATCCCAACCGCCACAGCTTCTTCAACGCTTAGCAAGTGTCATGTGTTAGAACACATCAAAGAGATGCCATCTTTGCTATCATGGAACATATATTACTACTGCCAATAAAATGTCACATCAAAAACATTGTACTCCCTTGTAGGAGTGCTTCATAGTTTCAGCGTTTTAAAACGCCTTTCAACTACCTCGATCCCTCGAAGATGCACCGCTAAACACGTGCTTAAGACTCAAAGAAATACAGTATTATCACTACCCATTATTTGAATAAGCGTGCTTGTTATGCAATAATAAAATAAAAAATAAAACACTTTTTCGGGGTGACCCTCCGCCAACGTTCAACATTCACGAGACTGCCTTCGCATTCTTTTGTGAACTGGCACATTAGCGCCGAAGAGCTTTATTTGAAAAAAAAACTCGTTTTTATCTCATAATGTCGAAAGGAATAATGTCTCAATTCTAAGCAATTGGAAATAAGCTGAACTTTGATAGACTTTGTAAACCAAAACTCGGAACTCCGCAAGCAATTGCGAACGAGTTAAGTTGACCTTTCGTGTGACGTGAGCATTCAGGGGGTATTTGTTTCCGCATAGGCTACATAGCGTCGGAGACGCAAGCATGCATACACCACAAGCCTAATAAATGTTGTCCGCCCTCATGTTTCGTTAATTTGTCTCTTACCACGAACGTGCAAAGTTTGTGTGCATGTTTAATAATAAATGGCCAAATGAGCATATAAAAATCAAAATCACTGTCAATTATGGAACGGTTAGGTGACCGGGCAATGACAAACGGTCACCCGAACAGCCAAAGTAGTGGGTAACACGACTTGGCGGTAAGCTGTCATCTTTGTCCATAGATAACTCTTATTCATTTGGAGATCCGTCCAGTTCATCTTAGTCGCCCAAAGTTGCTTAGTGGTACCGTCGCCTTGTAAGAATCAACCCCTGTAGGCGATAGTGAGCAGCGACATACATGTGTCGCCAATCAGTTCGACCTGTTAATGTCTCTAGAACCACGCATATCTATATACCCGTTCTATATATCGCAAAAATACGCAAAAATTCTTCACGCATCTATACCCGTTCACCACGATACCAATCGTGCGTTGCTATGTCCCTAAAGAAATGTTGCCGGAAAGTACTTTGAAAGTCTACCCTGAAGGTTAAAAATATAGTCTCAGGTTAATTCAATTAACGACGAGCGTCTTTTTAAAACACCTTCATTTTCACTAAAAAGCCTTTATTTTGTTATTCGTCTATGTGTGTCACCCTGTTAGGCCATTAGATATAAATTAGTAAAACACTTGGCTGTTAAAAGAAAACCATTGCTGAATTATACCTAACGTCGTATTCATATTCATTGGGATTTCGGCTAACTAAGCTACCGTAAGCATAGGCACATTACATATCAATGTATGCTAAGTATACTGTACCGGGCTTCATGAATTGCATAACCTTATCCTTCTCTAGGTTAATTGGCACTTCGTGTGATGAACCTTTCCGCATGTCCTTTCTTGCATACTTGCAGAAATTACATAGGCTTTTACAAAAATTATATATAGGTTCATTATATCTTGATCCGAAGCTGCGTGTAAAGTAGCAATTTTTTGCCTAAATCAGCAAAACCGGTGCTCTATTATTTTTCCAACTTTTTTGTTCCAATAATCTCTCTCTCTCTCTCGCTCGCTTTCGATATATATATATATATATATATATATATATATAACGATAAATGTCTATATGCTAGTCGCTTTCTTCATCGGTAGAAGGAGGACACGCCCCGGGACAGATAGCAACATGCCGATGGTACTCTGACACTAGAACTTCGAAGTTCCTCTCATTTCCCCGATAGGTAATGTAGTCCTCGTCGTTAAAGCGTCTGTCTGCGCTGTTTATCGCCACTGGTATGATATCCATGGTTCCCATGCGGCGTCCAATAAGGTACAGTAAGGTTGGAGCCTGTTCTTCACAATCTTCTCTTCTCTCTTCATCTGATACTTCCCCGTCCAATACTGTTTTTCCCGTTCCTCCTTTTTGTTGAACTTCACCATTATCGTCTCTCTCTAGGCGTTGCTGTTGTTCTTGCTGCTGTTGTTGTTGTTGTGGTTTTTGTTGTTGCTGTGGTTCTTGCTGTTGCTGCCGCTGCTGCTTGGACTTTTCTCGTGAAGGTCGGTACAAGCCGCCCACTTCCGCCCACAGCGGGAGTCGAAGTTCAACCCGGCCATTCGTTTCCACCTCCTTGACAGGCTGCCAGACTAGGGCACGATCGGCCATACCGAAGTTGTCCGTCAGCACCTCGACGCGGTCCGTTTCCTCCAGCCAGTGGCCGTCGAACTCGAACCGGCACGTGCCCGTCGTGTCGATAACGCCCGGCAGGACATGTCCATCACGTTCGACGCGACCAATGGCACCACCATGGGCCAGTTGTGAGGTCTCCTGCTCCGAACGACGTTCCCCGCCAGGGCGGCCCCGATCCTGGTCCCGTCCACCACCGACAGCCGTGACAGCATTGCCAGGTAGCACCAGGTCGGTAGGCGACGCGTCCCCGGCACGTAGACGCGTCCAGGTCACGTAAGCACTATACGACGGCACGCCAAACAGGCTGCTTCGGCGGTGACCAGCTGTACCACCAACAGCCTTAGCCATAATGATGATGATCGATCGGTTACAACGTTCGTTTCCCGGCCACGTTCAGCAACAAAGGCTGGCGACACTTCTTCTCTCCGACCTGTTTGCGCTTTCACTCGATCTCTGTCTCGCTGTTGTTTCCTGAGATGTCAAAATGCCTCTCTTCCAGCTATCTACGTCATGTACGGGATGTCGCAAATAAGGCACTCGATCAATGATGACCCACGATGTTCATAATCAAATGGCTCACTCTGCCGCTCGTGAGAGCGTTACCTTCTCTTGCATGCCAATTGTACTTTGGTCGCTGTTGTTGTTGCTGCTGCTACTACTACTATTGTTGGTGCTGTTGCTCCTGTTGTTGCTGTTGTTGTTGTGGCTGTCGTCGTTATTTTCGATCAGTCCTTTAACGACTTCCAAAGCACGGAAGAAAGGAACGATTTCTTGGAACGAGAAAATTACCTCAAAAGGCTCCTGCTGCCCTGTACTATCTTGTTGTTCTTACCATTCACTGCAACTACTAAAACTAGTGTATAGCATTCGAATGTGCTGAGGCCGACTAGTATTCCAGACAGTAGTTTTTTAACTACAAGCATGACCGCTGTATAAGGGCGAAATGCTTTTCTAGGATTATAAACTAATTATTAGAGACTGTTGTGGTAGTAGTAATAAAATAATTGCTGGAAGAGATAGTGTTTACAGTTGACAGACCAAACCCAACAAAGTGTGCACATCGTTTGTTGCAGGCTCGAAGACTAGCCAAACATCAACATAAACATTGACACGCCCCATGACATCACAGTGTTACCAAGGCAAGAGCTATCGAAATCCGAGGCCGAATCCTTCGCCAATCGGCTGCTGCTATAGTATAAAAACATTCGGAAAGGGAGCGATGACTATATACACTTTTCCCCAGGTATATATAGTCCTCGTGACTACTTTTAAATATATATACATGAATGTATGTAATATATATAAATATATATATATATATATATATATATATATATATATATATGTTAAGTGGCCACCAACACTCAAGCAGTAATAACAACACAAACTATATTGTAAATAATATATAATTAATGTATACACGTATCAGTGCAAAACCGTACACGGAAAACAAATGAAGTCATGGACATCGCACATACTATCTATACAAAAAAAAATATATATATATATATATATATATATATATATATATATTAGTAATTACAATACTTGCACATAAGCATAATATTAAAAACTGTATATATAAAAATATATATGCTTTAGCGGCTAGTTGGGAACCGAATTCAAGCCGAGAAAGTTTACACATAATCACGCAGCATCATTTCTTACTACGTGACGTGAGGACGCCAAGGCGCACGGCAGTTTTGTGGTTTTGTGGGTCCCACGCTAGATGCTGATATTTTTTTATATAGGTTAGGTTACATTACAGGCTGATAATGCTGATAGCTGTTAGCGACGCATGTGCATCATGCAGCATGCCAAAACCTCCCATAAAAAAAAAAAGAAACACTTGCACGCACACTCACGGTACCATTAATATCATCACGACAATGATAGAAACTCGGAATAGTCGAAAAGATAGTAGGAACAGATCAAAGCTACGTGCGTCCCGAGTTCGTCGCAAAATAGCTCCTTCGCGTTTCTACGTGTTACGCTCAAAACGAAAATAAATATAAGCCACCAGACCAGTTATCTAAACCGCTCGCCTTGGTTTACTTTGCATAGTACACAATTGTGCAGTGCGCGAAGCTAATCAGCTCGGGACATTTTGTTCGCTGGGAAAACCGCCGCTAGGTGACAAGCTCCCATATCCAGGTCGTAACACTACGACTAATACAGCATTGTAAGTACTGTTGGTAAATACTAAACTAACTAAATAACAGACGTGAATGCTCAGATACATAGAAATTATATGTACAAACAAACAGGTACATAGTAACTATATATATATATATATATATATATATATATATATATATATATATATATATATATATATATATATATACTATATATATATACAAATGTAATAATAATAAAAATGGGTACACACAAGGGCGAATTGAGTTAACGGTACCTGTCAGTGGATGAAAATGAAATGTGTACGCGCGTCCCAGAACACAACCAACGATGGAGATACAAGCCAAACAATAAATCTGTATTTACAAACTCGGAACCGTTGCTCCGATGATCTGATTCGCTCCTCTCACCACAACAGTTCAGAGCGTATGCGCTTGTGGTGCTTTCTGAACGAAGATAGTGTGAATAATCAACGGTCGTCACACATCAATCTCGGACAAAACTAGAAAAGAAACTAGCTTGTTGCTTTCTTCGTCGTGCAGCCTGCAACCATTGTTTTATCTGTTGGCCTATGCGGCTCGAAATTGGGCATGTCGAGACGAAAGCGAGACTAGTCTTACTGCGACGACGCGAAACCATCAACAAGCTTTTTTTTGGACAATAATCAATCAGCACAATTTCGATCGCAAATTGTCCTTTCGAGTTGTATCGGACTATGCACACAAGGGGCGCGTGAATAGTGTTCAAAAATCGCGCCATTGGGACGAATATTGCTTGCTGACAACTGCAGACGATGCACGGACGTGTTGTTCGGTATTCGCCAACCCAACAGGCGGCCGGTCAGCAGACGACACAGCGGACGGCGGTTTAAATGCCCGGTAAATAACCCCTAAACCTAGCAAAGACAGACGACAAACTCTCTCTTAGAAACAATCGTCGGCAGACGATAAATAACAACAACAACAACAACAGCAGCAACACAAAAATAAGAAGTTCGACGACACGGCGCAATAATATTAAATAGTAATAATAAAACTAACATACATATACACATCTAGAAGCAAAACAGCCGAATAAAGACCAGATCTACAAAAAGGTAACAAAACCAAGCCAATATTAGGAGTGCATGGTGTGGGTGCGAGGTGTACGACGGAGAAGACGAAGGTGTTGCAGCCTATTAGGACATTTGACAGGCTTTTTTTTTCTAGTTGTTAATGTTTGTTTGCATAGCCCTCTGTGACTCGTTTTGGTATAGCAGTGTTGGCCATTAACCTCAAGCTTCGTCGAAGTCACTCTTTCTCGACAGCACGGAAAAATCTAACAGCGGAACAACGGTCGGTTAACCCAAGAGATCTAACTAGCAAAGAACTATGATTGTGCTGTTGCAGTATTAACAACAGCGTCCGTCGCCATTTATATGTATATATGTATATAGGCGACTCTGATGAATCATATTAGACAGCTTTGCTCTCTACTCGTAGATTATATAGGTACATACACATATGCGACTATACGTTTGCGATTAACGGGTATGACTAGTAGTACATCAGAGCTTAAACAGGTTCTAGTGGCAGGTATATTTACACTGTACTTATTCATACATATGTATGTAAGCTAAATAATATATCATTTTTGTAATATTTATCTTTATAAAACGTTATATAGTTTTATATTAAAAAAACTTTAATCAGAAAAATGCGCAAATGTGCCACTCCCACTGAATCGTGTGAAGCCTTTGCAACTTCACATTCACCTTATGACCGTGAGTCGGTCCGTCAAGCCGCCTGACATCAGAGGCATTGTGTTAACAAACAAATAAAAACAGTGCCTAGAAAAGTAACGTACCCCTTTGTGCTAGCGCATTTTTTAAACATTAGCCGCAATAGGCAGATAACATATCAGGTAATTTCGAACTGCGCAGTAAACAGCTGATGACGAATGCTGAGATAAAGGTGCATAAGCGGTCTAGATGAATTAACGTACTCCGTAATTTGGCTGGCCTTGTTTGTGCTGTATGTCGTTTCTGTTGCTGTTGTTCACTCGACTAGGTAAGTTACGATTTCGACGAGACTGCGATACCGCCATTCGCTCGACGAATTATAATAATAGCGGCGACACTGCTCTTGGACGGCTTTCGGTCGTCACTGGACTTTCTTTGACTTGTCACAAGACAGTGGGGGTAAAGCGGACTTGATATTTAGATTAGAGAAAATCCTCGAAGAGACAAAATGCCGCAAGAGAATAGGGCAATAGAGAGAGAGAGAGAGCGCGCGCGAGAGAAATAGATAGATATATGGATTTGCAAAGGGAGCCAAAAAGCATTACGATTGAACGAAATTGTTTGGACAGCCCAGGATGCAGCCAGGAATGTCGGTGATTTGAGAAGCGACGTCTCGTTTACGATGTGCCTCATCGCACAGAATGAGTCTTGCCGTGCATTTTGTGCGAATTCGCGTTGAACTCGAACCCGGATGTGACAAGGTGCCACAGCTTGCCTACACCTCCGATAAGGTACTCTTACTTCATTCACCTCACAGATATAGGCAATCTTTAAATGTGAATATGTGTTAGATGTCTAGTGGCAAATATATATATATATATATATATATATATATATATATATATATATATATATATATATATATATATATGTATATGTTTTAGATATTTAGTGACAAAAGTATATACACACGCATTTATCTGTATATATGGCCACATTATTTTCTTTAATATCCAGATTGAGATGTCGAACACAGACGTTTAGAAGTGTTTTCCAAAATGACTTTCATAATAGATGTGTCTATTGAATGTTGTCTGTCAGTCATTTCAAACATAGTTTGAAGGTCATTTGCTGGACGTTGCCGGACTGTACCTTGTTGTGAAAAAATTATCAAGTGTATCAAAGCAACCCCCACTGTAAAGAAGACGGCGTAGATGGTGGATCTAGGGTTGTTTAGTCAATATCTAAGCTGTGTTATCGACACACTTGCACATTGTGTTTTCAGAGTGAGCGGGACGAACGTCAGTTGATCGGTCTCCCGAAGGCCAGCGAATGCGCCGACCTTGCCGAGGTCGCACGGGAACGTTTGGGCAGGCGACACTTTGAGGAAATACATATAGAAACACTGGTAGGTACGTCTTTTGCACATTCTATATATATTTGATTGTTGTCGAGCTGGTAGAAATTCAAGACGTTTCAGCCTACGATGCCGGATTTCAATAGTTGAAATGCTACACTGTACGATAGTTACTGTTACTTGTCATGTTTATGTTGATACCTTGATATTAATCAAAATTGTTGAAGAGCCTGGTACTCAGAGGTGTAAGCGTCATATTGGGCTGATTGATACAAAGCGTTCGTGCGGATATCATACTTATTTCGTAAGCTTCTTTTTTCAGTCACAGGTTTTGTGTTTCCTATTTCATTCGATGTGGTACGGTGCATTTGGGGTGCATGTGTAGTTGTAGTGGCAGTAGATGAAACGCCGAGGCATTAGTTTGTTGAACGGGTGTCATAGGTAGACATGCGGACTCGGCTTCACGCAAGGGAAACTTGTAACCGACGTATAACGCTAACAGATGATGCGGTTGAATTTGCCTAGACTCATAGCGACATTGCAGCGGAGCTCAAGTGTCTAGCGGAGGCCAAACATACGATGTCATCATCGGTGGAGCGGGACGTTCCCGCAGCGGCTGATGCCAGCGGTAGCGGGCAAACGATGGAGCAGGTTCACTTTTTCAGCGGAAATCACTGTGTTGAAGTTACGAAGGGCATTCTTCACCTCTTCAAGGAGGACCGCAAGACTATGATTGATCCCGAGTAAGTGCTTTGAGCCACACCAGCATTATTTTAAAGACAAAAAAAAAACATAAATGACGACAATACTCCACCTTAGAGGGTCAATGGTATTCAATTGTTATTCTAGTGAATTAGCAGGGTATAAATATATATTTTTACAAACAAATACATATATATATATACAATTTAGTATGTTGAAGTCACTTTTACATTTTTTTGCTAGCACCCATTTATGGGTAACGATATTCAAGTTACATACAATTTTAGAAAGATCGTACATCTTGTTATTCCTCGATTGCTTAATATTATATTATGTGCTTCTCTGTGTTCTTTGTTGATACTTCAATAACAAGTCCTCTTTTGCTTTAGGGATAATGCGAGAGATTGATCTTCCATTTGACCGTGGATACTTGGGACGTTTGTTAAGAGGTCTAGTGAAGCAGAGTGACACGAGATCGCTTGTCTGAGATGTTCATTTATGACCAAATTGAACCATTATTTAAAAGCAGTCCTAGATATTTCATTGGTGATAACCTAACACAATTTTTAGTATTAATGTTTCTTCTCATGCAGTTATCATATTTATTTATAGTTATACTAGCCCTTATTACTTATTATTAGGTTTATGTAATTAATTAGTGTCATTAAGTGTATCCGCTCTAGATTTGACTTTTTCCTGTATAGATAATTTAGATATATAAAGATTTCAAATATATTAAAAATATATTTGTCCCAAGTATCTTTTCACTATATTTAGATATTTAATTAAAAGCCCCGGGGCTTTTCCGGACGGCGCTTTAATTATTGCGTCGACAACTTCGATCGTTAAAAGGCCGCGACAGGGTGATGGAGTCTCATGACCGATCCGACTATGAAGTTATCTTCTTTGTAGCAGGTCTTTCCGCCAAAGGGCTTGCTATTATCAACACAGTAACTCCCCCACTTGTTCTAGCCAGTCCGTCTGTTTGTACACCTAGGGATGACCGTGGGTTCGGTGTCTTATGTTTTAGTAACGACCAAGTGGTTAAAGGTAGTAGTGGGAAACTTGATTTAAAGCTTCGCAGCTCTAATAAAATAATTTCAGTAGCGACCTCTTTTCTTAAGTATGTTGCGCTTGTCTGGTGTATTGGTGCGTCAAATCCTGCTGTTCAAGCCGGTCACGTATTTCTAGGAGGCTCCACCTTTTTTGCCCCTGGTTTTCTCTAAGGGCCAAATTATTCAGTATTTATTGCGGCGTTATTCACCTTAATTCAATTTTTTCACAAAAGACGATCAACGACCAACTTTGAAAAGTTATCAGTCGGTTGAACGTATGCCACCTCAGTTGCTCCTGGTTATTAAGGTGCAGCTAGGATGGTAACTTCTGAAATGTGCGAGTGCACACTGTCAGTAATATAATAACTAAAGTCAAGATTGGCAGTTAGCTGAACACCCAAGCACCGTGTAGCGGTAGTGAAATGAACTAGAATTCAGTTTTCGTCGCACCATCTGGCGTCCCCCAAATTTCATGTATGTTACTTTGACGGGAGACATTTTTTTTAACCAACACAAAAGGAGGGGATACGCAGTCCCTGAGGAACGAATGCGGCGGAAAAGTCGTGTTTGACTAATATCTGTTGCACATTTTATTGTGTCTTTCGCTCTGTCTGGTGTGTCTTTGTGCATCTTGCTGCACCCAGGTGTAGCCGTTCGCTTATGCTGTGTATGATGGCCGTACCGGCGTATATGCCACTCCACGATCTACTTCAGTTTGTGGCGCCGTTTTCGCCGCACACGGAACATATCCGGGTAATTCGCGATGGCAAGCCAAACGTCTACATGGTGCTACTTCGCTTCCGAACGCAGAAGGCCACCGACGAATTCTACGCCGGCTTTAACGGCAAATCCTTTAACTCTATCGAGGGCGACATATGTCATCTCGTCTACGTGGCTAAGGTACGTTGTTGTTCTCGTGGTGTTGTTCTGGTCGGATGGTGTTGTTAAGTGTTAAGTGTTGTTACGTCTTTTTCTGTGCTTACTACCGATCTGTTTTCGCTGCTGTGTGATGATTGTTGATATATCTGCTGTTACCGTCATTGTTGCATAATTTTTGTTATTATATACGAGGGGCGACGATATGCGATCAAATCCACATCGCAAGCAGTAGATGCTAGCTGTTTTGTTTGTTGTTTTGCCTGGACGTCTTGTTATTGATATGTTGTTTTGCTGTGTATGCTGTGTATCCATCTTCATGTTTGTCGACAGGTCGAGGTGATCGGAGGCGGGAGTAGCTGTGACGATGACGACGATGATGATGCGCTTTCGCGCACAGGAGGATTGTACAGCTGGACGCGTCTTGACTCGGGCCCGATCACGGGCCACACAGAGTTGCCAACGTGTCCGGTCTGCCTCGAGCGGATGGATGAAAGCGTAGAAGGTGTACTCACGATCCTCTGCAACCATTCGTTCCACGACACCTGCCTGGCGAAATGGCACGGAGACAACAACACCTGTCCCGTATGCAGGTACGGTGGAAATATGTAGAAGACTTTTTCGACACTCCACTGTTGGATACAGGCCAAACTTACTTATTCTCTGCTACGACTTCCATATGAGAAGTTTAGCACAAATATATATATATATATATATATATATGTATATATATATATATATATATATATATATATATATATATATATATATATGTATATATATATATATATATATATATATATATATATATTGGGTTTGTACTAGTATTGTACATTTAACGTAAAGTTGTTTGATATCTCAGTGTCTGTGAGTTATTGTCCAAACACCAGTATTCTTACTTGAATTTGAATTTGTCTAGTCTGTATTTTTAATTTATGGATTATGCTTGCTATGTAGAATCACACTCCTAAGGCACGATCATCAAAAAACAAAGTAACCGTATCAATTCGATACGGTTCTTTGTAAGCTTCTGGTAATTTTGCTCGTTCGGTATGCAGAGCATTGAATATTTAAGATTATATTTATTTGCTGTGAGAAACTGTTTCACTTTACCATTAAAAATGAATGCTTGACGTAATCGGCCTGTCACCGTTATGTGAATATTAATTATAGTGATCAGCACCGGATTGCGTCTTGGTGTTGACCTAGTTGTCCCTCACCGATGTCGTTGTGGCTACACTGTGGACGCTTTGGCGCATCATGGCTTATCATGCGCCTTAAGTGCAGGCCGAAGAGCACGCCACTCGGCATTAAATGACACTTTCAGTCGAGCACTAAGATCTGCTGGCTTTCCGTGCGTACAAGAACCTCCGGGTCTATCCAGAGATGACGGAAAAAGGCCTGACGGTCTTACTCTAACCCCCTTTGAGCGTGGTCGCATGCTTGTTTGGGACGCAACTGTAACCGACTCATTAGCCCCTTCGATGGTCGGTGCAGGTGCGGACCAGGCAGGTCATGCGTCTAGGTTAGCAGAGGCTAACAAATGTAGAAAATACTCAGGCGTTAGTTATCCGCATCAATTTTGTCCGTTGGCCTTTGAAACAATAGGAGGACCAGGCCCGCTTACATTGAAGTTGATTCAGCGCGTGGGTAGAAGCCTTAACCTCTCCACGGGAGACTCAAGAGCATCGGAATTTTTGCGTCAAAGGCTGTCTCTTGACATCCAACGAGGAAACGCAGCATCTTTTCGGGGCACATTGTTGAACTGGGCTAATCCCGGGTTGGATAACCCGTAACCACACGTTAACGCGGAGACAATTGTTCACTCCAAAGTGCTAACATAAAAAGTCATTTAATAAATCAGTTTGTATAATTCTGGCTCTCCAAAAAAAAAAAATATATATAGTGATTCCAGAGAAGACAACTTTTTTTAGACCGGATCAGGTGGGCCAAATCGTGATGACAGGGAAGTGTCGAACGGCACGGGTTTCTAAATAATGTAGCGTAGCGGTCTTGAGATGGCCGGAAAATTATGTACACATCGAAGCGCGAATGAGATTGCAGCGTTTGCTCCATGATGGCTGGTTATATAAAGGACGCCTGTCAATGAATCAATCGCTACTGTTCATTATTCAGGTACACGCAAACGCCGCAGCAGGAAGCTGAGAACTGCTGCCAGACATGCGGAGCTACCGAAAATCTCTGGATCTGTTTGCTGTGCGGTCACATCGGCTGTGGCCGCTATGTAGCAGGGCACGCCAACACGCACTACAGCCGCACCGAGCACACGTTTGCAATGCAGCTTGATAACCACTCGGTGTGGGACTACGCCGGCGACAACTACGTCCACCGTCTCGTGCAGAACAAAACCGACGGTAATATATATATATATATATATTTATGTCGAGCCCGGTGGCGTGGTGGCATGCGTTTGCGCCTCGCGACCGGAAGAGACACATAGGTGCGCGGGTTCGAGCCCCACCGTTGCACATTTGTATTTACGGGGGTCCGTCTATGAAGCAATGCGAAAAGCAGTCCCATGGTTCCCACGTTAAATCTTGGCTGAGGGTCAGCCCCGAAAGGATTTTATATATATTTTGTTCAGCTAAGGCCCGTAGGCGTAGCCCGCTAAGGCGGTGGAATGACGGTGGAAGATGCAGTGATGGAATGGTAATGTACGTCTTCCAATTATATGTTGACGATGCTTTTCGTGGCTTTTAGGCAAGTTGGTCCAGCTGGAGTCGGCCGGTAGCGCGACGATGAACGAAAAGGTAGACTCAGTCCAGTTGGAGTACACGTACCTTCTGACATCACAGCTCGAACAGCAGCGACGCTTCTTTGAAGAGTCGCTTGACAAGCAAGCGAAGGAGAGCGCCCGCCAAATTGAGGAGCTCAAGGAGAAAACCCGAATTGCCGTCGAGGAACGGAAAGAACTTGAAGGCAAAATGGGACAGGTGATTTAGGGGAGACAAAAAGCGAACGATGGAATTTGCGGGGAGAGTATCGCGCATATATAGTGTATATATATATATATATATATATATATATATATATATATATATATATATATTTATACCTGCGTATATGTAGATATCACACAGACTTCTGTACTAATATGCGCGTTGTTTTAAAGCATGACAGCTAAGACTACGATTATATAATTGCTCCCCTCGACCAATATAGTTTGTGATTTTAGTGTCTAAGTCACCTTTTAGCTTAGCGCTCAGATTATTTTTTAGCATTCATTAATGGGTAACGATATTCAAGTTGCATAACATCTTTTAAAGCTAGCACATCCTGTTACTTCCGTCGTCTAATTGCTCATTTTAGACAGGTTTCTAGACTTGGTTAAATTTAATTAACGCTTCATTCAGGTGCAGTGTCATAAATGATTCAGACGTATATATTTCGCTGTAAATCACTAGTGGCCACTGTACTACTCCCCTGAACTTGTTTAAAGTTCTGCAAACTATCAGTGCATTATAAATTAAAATGCGTCAAATGTAACGAGATGACATCGTTCGTCACACTTTGACATTAGATCGAACGATCAAAGAAGTATTCTTCCTGAAGTATCTAAAAATGTCGCGCGCACGAAGTGCATCAACAATGTATTTCCCTTGCGCATAGCCAAAGAGATTCATCGTAATTATCTCTCATCGTTTTTACATATAACCTAAGTAGTCGGCGGCTGTATAGCCTACCCCTTTATTGATTAACAAGTATCTATGTATGTATGCTTGTATGTGCATATGTGTATATTTGTCTTATGGTAGGTCATCAAGGAAAGAGACTCCGTGCGAAAAAAGCTCGACATTATGACGGCTCAGTTTACCAAAGTAAAAAAAGAACTTCAAGACGAACAACAGCTGAGTCAGTGCTTATTAGCCGACAAGAAGGGATGGCAAACGAAGCTTGAAGCTCTTGAACGCGTTATGCTGAAATCAAAAAAGGAATCCGATGAAAAGGTATGCATACAAACTGTCAGGACAAATTTGAAAGTCGCCTTTCAGTTAGTTTATTAAACTTTTATAGTTAGATGCATGCTGTGCGCTCATCGATTTTCTTCAACTAGTTATCATCAATCATCCATTTTTGGTTTTCTCAGGACTTTTTTTTTAATGGTGAGAGGGAAAAATGCGTTTACGCACACCCAGAGCGGGTAGTGTGGGGCTCGATGCCGATGTTGTTGGCATAATACCCACTAAAAACCTCTCACCTAAATGGCCTCAGGAAGAGGCGAGGAGCTGGAACCATTCTTTAATATTACTTCAACAAAGTTTCCTCAGGACTACTACATAAAAACACCCACAATTGGGTTCTGCACTTGGTCGTTACACGCCGTCATAATTATTTGATTCTTGTTGAAAAAAAAAACATATAAAAGTGCAAAGTTTCTGAGCAAAGCCGAAAACGTTCCATCTCGAACAAATAGCGTAAAAACGCTTATATATAGACAACCCTTAAAAGTTTCTTATCTGGCCTTGTGAAGTAATTATCAGATTACTATTACACATATAATCCTGGAGGTCACACGCGCCTAGCCGAAATCCGACCATGATTTATTGGAAAGGATATTTATTTAGATAGTAGCCCACAATAGCTTTGTTTACTCACGTTTACTTCCATGATATCTTGTGCATAACGCTTTACAATACATTCAAGTTTACTTTCCGTAAATACCTGAGTAAAAATGTTGCAATTCGAAAAAACTAGTTTTTTTTCAAACGGTATGACTAAATGAGTGGAACTGGCGTGTTTTGGTTATCCCTCAACTCTCGGTTGTACAGATTAGTGAGCTAGAAGAGCAGTTGCGAGACGTTCTCTTCTACCTCGAGGCAAAGTCAAAGATCGAGAAACAGTCAGAGGAACTCCGTGAAGACATGGCGGGAGGCAGCATCGTACTAAGCCCTACGGGAGCGGGGCCAGCGACCACGTCGACCAGCAGCTCTGATCTGCAAGGCCGACACGCCGCTGCTACAGGCGCCCGTCCTCGCAAGAGTTCACGAAAAAAGCAGTTGGAAAAGCCGTAAGACGGGCGGCCGCTACCGCTGAAAAGAAAGACGTTTAAACAGCTGTTGATGGTTACCAACCAAGATTCATCATCGACTTCCGAAGTGCGATGCCGCTTGAAAAAGCGGCACACTAGAGGGGATAAAAAACGGACAGAAATTGGCCACACATTGGTAACCTCTACCTGGATCAATGTGTAGTGTGTATAATAGCGGGGGCCAGACTGGCTATGGATATTATGTACACACAACGACTGAAGCACGTGTCAGGTTTGTTGTAACGTTTCCATGTATCAATACAGGGGCGCCTATAGAAGACGATTGCGTGCGGTGAATTGCGTATCGTCGTCGGCATTGCAGTCTGCCCAGTGTCTGTAAATATAGTTACAGCCTTTTTGGCTCGTCGGGCTTTGTTGAAGCGCTTGTGTGCGGCGCTACAGTGATACTTGGGCCACTCACGGCTGGGTGATCTAGAATTCATGTGATGTCAGTATGTTAAGTACATACACATAGTCGTTTAAACTGAGAATAACAGAATAGGGCGAATGAGCGTTAGTTAAAGCGGGGAGTTCGAGGAAACGAGAGAGAGCAGAACACACCTCGGTGGCATTGGATGTAGTTGACCAGCATATAAATATAGAATAAGGGCTCTCCGTAACCCCAAAGTTGACGTTTACCAGAACTCTGTCGTTGTAAAAAATAGATCAAACCGTGAAAGCTGACAACGGGAGTGCTCCCCTCCCGGTTAACCGACTCCGTTGATGAATTGAGAGAAGTACTGCTTAGTTAGCTATATATATACTTTTTTGCCAGTATCTACTGGTGTCCCTAAATCCAGAAACAGGGGCAATATATTATCTCTGTGTGCGCATATGTATCACAGTTTCGAAATTACTTATATTTTGGCACATACAAAATAAATGGTTTACATATATATTACATATATATGTTAAAATCAATGCCACGGATTGCGTCTTGCTTTGAAACGGCTGAACTAGGTGACGGCTAACAATTGAAGCATTTAAGTTAGGTCCAATTAAATTTAAAACTAGCATGACGGTCTTTTAGCCGCTGTATTAAGGCATTTCCATCGGTTTAACTGCACTTTTAAAGATAAATTTATTGTTAACCGTTTTTATGTTACAATAGTTTGTCAGGTTACAGATTATTTATAAAAGCACGGATACGCTAGTTTAGTTACTCTGCATCTCCTACAAAAATACGTTTTTTTATTAATCTATTATAATAAAAAAAACTTCTGCGATATGAACATCTCCAACAGCGTTCTCAAAGCCTACAGCGAAAATGACACGAACATCAAGGCCACTAACAGCGCCAACAACAACAAAAACAGACATAAAAAAAAAGGGACCAACAAATGTATTTCGTTTCTGAACGATGGCCGCAAGTTATCGGGATTACCGTTGACAAATGGAATAATCCCTTCTTATATGTAATATTCTCAGCTGATGACCGGATCCTTTGGCAATTTTGAAGTACTGCGACTAATTTTTCAGAGCTTCATAATTCCCTGGGATGCCCCGGGGATCGAAAGGCCAATGAAGGCAACTGTCTCTTGTAGAAGGGCATGACCACGCAAAAAGGACGCGTCGGCGTTTAACAAACCGTTGGCAAGACGCTTTGGTAGACCCGAATGAAGATGCGCCAGTCTCCGCACACTAACTTCAAGTCTAACATGCGCAGATGACTAGACCGGCCGGGAAACACCGTGCGTGCGATATTTGTACAGGACGCACTTGTGTAGGAACGAGAAGGCTTTCTGTCTCGCGTGCACCCACTATGTATTCGAGGATACTCCAGAGCACACAATAGTGAGCTATTCAGCTTGCGCAAAGCAGTGCGTATTTTTATCGTTTTTACTAAGTACAGCAGTACAAGATGTTAGCAACAAACAAATTGTAACTCATTTAATAACATTAGTCAGTCATATAATTAGGCTTGCCTTCCGCCCCCTTCCCGTTTGTTTGAAGCGATGCGCATGCAGCCTTTAGCCAGAACGGAAAACTGGGACAAGACCCGCCCGTGTGTGCAAACCGAATTTTCCGGAATATGCAATTTCGTCTAGAAAATTTGCTGTAAAGTTCGCCTTCAAAAGTACCTTTACCTAAACCATAGGCATAATTTAATTCAATTTATACTACTTCTTTTGCGTCAAAATGGGGTATAATATAAGGGCTTTACATGAACACGGTACAGCGCTATGATATTTCAGTTAATTGCCTGGACGTCACTTTACGGAAGAGTTGCAACATAACATACTGGTTATGCTCGCTGGCTTAGTATTTTCGAGACGCGGAATATGTTGCTTTTGCGATCGGTGTCGGCTACTGATACCGGAAGTAAGTTGACCGCTTCGTAGATTATTTTGGGTTACACTGAAAACCTAGAAACATTAGTAGTCTAGAAGTAGTAGAAATCTAGTAGTCCATTGGACTTGAAACCATGATCTACCATCAATTTCTCTAAAAATACGTAGGAATCTAAGTTTGGAACCAATATTTGTAGTTGTCAGCATTTACTGATGATTGATTATTTTATGAACAGGTTAGATGGCGTTTCTGAAACTCTTTAAATACTATTTCATTCTTTTATAATCTAGTGAGCAGAATACAGGGTGTGACAAAAATATTTCGGAAGCGATATAAGGAATTGTAGAGCTCGTTTAAGCAAATATTTTTTTTCCAATGGAACATAGTCTCTGAGAAATCTTGTTTCGGACTGAGAGTGAAATTACTACCATTTGTGACACTAGTGTTTTTGCCCGACATAGGACAGCGCATTCAGGCAAATGCACAATTCATGACGATTATTTTGGTACCAAACTTATGGCAAATGCGCGCTGTGGTCTCGGAGTAATTACGATTTTTCGGCGGGATGCCCAGATTGAGTGCATGTAAAGTGACTGTGTGGCGACGCGCTGCGGCTGTCGCGCGACACGTCGGCAGTAGTGAACGTCGCCACACAGTCATTTTACATGCACTTAATCTGGACATCCCGCCGAACAATCGTAATTACTCCGCAACGACAGCTCGCATTGCCATATATTTGGTACCAAAATGAAATGACCATTTGCCTGAATATGTTAGTTTTGAGCGCTGTGAGTGGTCGTAGAGTTATGCTTTTGAAGTATTTGGCGTGAAAGCTAATAAAGAGCGAAAAGTGGATAAACAAAGCGGAGAATTGCTTTATGCGAATTATGTATTACAGACTTCGCTTCGTTGCGCGTCAGATTCAGATTTGTTCTTGTTTTAAAAATGTATTATATTTGCATTAACATACCTTCACCAAAATTAAAAACGTTTAAGGGTTGCTTTTAATTCTTGAGCATCCTACATCCCTCACGGGCTTGAAATCGCCGAAAGGCATTTATTTAATGCTCGGGGATCGGAAATGTTGAGATATGTAGGGTTTTTCCAACAGTCATTGTGGCAGCATGGCCGCTGACTTTCAGTGGTATATATTCCCAACAAGTATCACTCCAAAAAATGTTCGATCAAAAATGAGATCAAACAGGCAAAACCGAATAGAAAGGTACTACATTTGCATTATGTGCGCAGCAGATAATTTTCAGCTTGATCTTGAACTCGGGAAGACTCTTATGATGGCACCCATGATTTTTAAAGGCAGATCACTCCAGATAGAGATACCAGGTAGTTCAAGAGGTTCTTTGCTTCGCTTTTACTGCTATTGGAAACGGCAACTTTTCGACTGCTAGCAGTCAAAATATAATGGTGATTGGCCGTTGCGATTTTGTTTGATCGCTTTTCCCGTGCAACATATCGGCGTGATTTTGAAAAATTGAGAAAAAATTGTTTCGAGTGGTTATCAAGCATTTTTATTTCAAAGGTTGGAATGCGACCCAAGTGAAAACTGAGTTAGAGGAGGTGTACGGTGACTCTGCGCCGTGTTTTGCCACGGTTTTCAACTGGATTAATGAGTTAAAAGAGGTCGCAGGAGCACCGAGGATGAAATACGTTCAGGACGCCCAAAAACGGCAACTGATGAGAAAAATGTGGAAAAAGTGCGGAAATCGTTGCCGCAGATAAGCGAGTGAACATTAGGGAGATAGCGGATGCCTTGGGGATCAGTTTGGGTAGTGTGCATTTCATCCTGCACGAGAACTTGAAGATGAAAAAGTTCAGAGCAAAATGGGTGCCGCATTTGCTCAACCAAGGCCAAAAAGACGCGCGTGTTTCCGCTTCACAGCGAAATTTGGCCAAGATGTCGAAAAATCCGTCGGATTTTTGGCGCAGATTCGTGACCGTCGATGAAAGATGGGTCCATCACTACACTCCCGAGACCCAAGAAGCATCTCGCCAATGGTGTGCACCTGGTGAGGGACCTCCGAAGAGGGTGCGGACAACGGCATCGGCCGGAAAGATAACGGCTACGGTTTTTTAGGACCAACGTGGAATAATTCTAATCGACTACCTTGAGAGCGGTAAAACGATCACGGGAGAATATTATGCAAGACTGTTGGACTGCCTGAAGCAAGAACTCACCGTGAAACGGCCCGCTTTGCAGAAGAAGGTTGTCCTGTTTCACCAGGACAATGCTCCTGCACACAAGTCGAGGCAAGCATCGGCAAAACTGGCCCAATTGAGGTTCGAACTTATTAAACAACCTTCCTATTCTTCAGACCTGGTCCTCTCTGATTATTTCCTCTTCGGACATCTGAAGAAAAGTCTCGGTGGAAAGCGTTTTTCCAGCAATGAAGAGGTTAAGGCTGCTGTCAATGCCTATATTCAGTCTAAAGACGCGGAATTCTACTCAACAGGTATAAATGCTCTGAAATCTCGGTGGAAAAAGTGTATTGAGCTTCTCGGGGAGTATATCGAATAAGAAAAAATTAAAAACACGATTTGAAAAATTCTTCGTTTTCATTTTAAGAACTTGTTGAACTACCTGTATATGAGACCTGCAGCGTTCCTAAGGCCCTGTTGAGCAAAACGCATTTGTATGTTGGTGCTACTAGATCACGCCTCCGGTCTGTTTGGAGACTTCTAGTCTGTGTCGGTAACAAGGACTTGTGTTTAGCATTTCTGGTGCAGGTAGAAAGATAGGTATTTGGTTTCCTTTCATTCTCATTGAGTTGTGTCAAGCGCCGGGAACACTCACCAGAGAAGAAATGTCAATTAATACAGATCTGCGAATTTTTAAGCGATATCTTATCAAGGGAAGACTATGTATACTAAATTTAGCTCTGGCATTCTTGTCGATGGTTTTAGCGACACCATCCCAGCTGGCCAACGGTTTAATCACGCAATTGAATGCTAACGGGTACGTAGTGGCATGTGTGCGCGCAAGCGATCCAATTGTATTGGTAATACTTTGCTGAGGCCCTATCAATGTCTGTATGATAACTTGAAGTTAATAAAAAATAAACTGGAATATAAGCGAAGAAAGGGCGTTCTCAGCTCGGGCGAATCGGGGTTAATGCGCAATCATGCGTTTTCCCAATAAATGAGCTCCCCACAATAGTAAAAAAAAATCGTTGCCAGTTCCGGCTAACGAAAACTTCAATGTAGATCAATCATCAAGAGGTATGTAGCAGCAAGGCAATGACAACCACGTCCAACAAATTCAACTAGCACGACCAGGGCTCGAACTAGCGATGTTTCGCTAACCGTGGTTGCCATGGCAACGCCCCGTTTCGAACGGTGCGTTAGCCGCCTAAGCCACCGCCACTACTCTTATTGATATGTTAGCACTTACAGGAGACCATGAAAATGTTCCTGGCGGTTTACCTATAATACGGCTTTATCACGGCTTCTGTCCATCGTGTTACAAGAGAAAAACGTTGTGCCGAACGACGGCGCTTCTAAGCATGATCTTAAAGTACAGACCACTCGGGTAGATAAAGGGGACAATCTCAGCCCGCTGTGTGTTGTCTTCAGTGCAGTATAAATGATCTCCCTGGCGAAATCAAAACGCGGCGGCACGCCTAATTGAATACCCTCACGTACGCTGTCGATCTGGTCGTCTACTCATGAAGACTCTAAATCTCTTGGGGATCAACTCTCATTAAATAAAAATTGACGTGACCGTGCGCTTTCGTGGGTCAGTATTCGATATTGTACGAGAATGACTGTATGTATGTAGAAGATTTCGTAGCACTATAGTCAAGCTGTAGTGAGCACTGGCTCTTTGGGACGAAAGCGAAACGATACTAAACAAAGGTTGCGATTATGAGACTAGTGTTGTCTAAAACTTAAAAAAAATGTCTAAGACTTATGTACGCTTTGCTCGTACTCGTGAGTGATTCACGCTTGAATTCTTCAGAAGCTTTCCGACATGACTCGCTTTATTCGGAACGAATGTCTTTCTTAAGCAACCGATAAATTGGTGCCATCAAATTAGCAGGGTCTTCTACAAGCAAATCATAGAATTGTACGAGATCCAAAAAGTTTTTAGTTCCAATGCATTCCCTGTCGTTCTGAATGGCATGAACACTATCTTGCATTTCCGATTTCTTTAGCGATAAATAGAAACCACATAATTTCTCATCCCTTCATGGCTTTAAGAGGTTGCTTTTACCGACGTTCACAGTTCATAATGCAACTACTTCGCAAATGTAGACCTGCGTCGTTCTACCGACTGAGACTCGACCAGAACATATCATAGAAAAATTCAGCGCCCGAAACGCCGGCAAGCACAGCTTCAATATCTTGTTGTCATATGGTGTACCTACGTCATTTCTGCCAGTTGGAACAATGTACCTGGCCTTCTAGTCGTGAAGTTTTTACGATATTCTGGATCTATGGAGACGTGCATGAAGGAACTCGACATCGGATCTTGGAATGCACTGATACTTGCACATCTCACACCGTCGAAGATACCCTGTACTGTCGCCAGCATGTACTTGAGTGGTTTTACTTGCCGTTTAAGCAACCTTCAAGCCAACGCATATTCTGACAGTACGATGCGCAGAGAACTTCTGTAGGCAGGGTATGATTACCATTGCCAGCCAGTTTTTTCTAGGTTTGTTTGAAATGTGTTTTAGCAGCGATCGTATGAAGGTCGAGACTATCAGATTTTGTTAGACATCCTCAGAACAGAAATAGCAGTACACTTACATGAGTTTTTCGTATTAGTTGCCCTGCACTGCCGAACGGAGGGGGAGCAGGCGGACCTCTTCTCGGATGTGGTGTCGCTTGTGCTTATGTATTAAGTAAGTCAAAAAGTTCGTCGGCTTTCTGGGACCACATTTTTGAAATTCCCGCGCTTTGCAGCAGGGTCGCCTGAGAGTGCGGCTGGGTGTTTACATTCAGGAGCAGACCCGTGGCGGCGCGACCGGTTCCAACTTTACCGTTTCGTTTGCGGAATTGGCAGCTGTTTGCAATGGAGGACAAAAATACGCATTTTCGACACATTATGTTGTTCTCCTACCGTGAAGGCATAAGTGCAGCGCAAACAACCCGGAGGATATGTGCAGTCTACGGCGAAAACGCAGTTCACAAATCCACAGTCGAAAAGCGATTCGCCCGTTTCAAAGCTGGAACTCCAATCTCGAAGATGAATCGAGGTCAGGACGACCTAATGTTGTGGAGAGCGCCGAAGTCATAAGCCTGGTTACTTCGAACCCAGGTTTGACCATAAAAGAAATTGAAGATATAACGGGAGTCTCCCACGGAACCGTTTGGAATCGCCTCCATGATGCAGGTTTCTCGTGCAAGCGGAATATCTGGCTACCACACGACCTCAATGATAGGCAGCTTGAAGGGCGAGTCGATACCTGTCACGCACTCCTCCGGAAGAGCTCGAATGAGCCATTTCTGAGGAGATTGATAACCGGCGATGAAAAATGGACACTCTACAGAAACGTAACACAGAAAAGAAGTTATGTCTCCAGAGGTTCTCAGGCCGCAGCTATCCCTAAACCCGAAATTCATCAGAAGAAGGTTATGCTGTGCTGCTGGTGGGACTGTAAGGGCGTCGTGTATTTTGAGCTGCTTCCAATGGGTCAGACGATCAACTCCGTCGTCAACTGCAGACAACTCGAAGATTTGAAGGCTGCAGTAACAACGAAGCGCCCGGAACTGTCAAACAGGTGGGGCGTCACTTTTCAACATCATAAGGCGACACCACACAAAAGTTTGGCCACCCGGCAAAAATTGGCGGAGTTTGACAGGGATGTGCTGCCGCACCCAGCTTATAGTCCCGACCTCGCACCATCTGATTATCACTTGTTCAGGTCTCTCCAGAACTCCCTTGATGGCACAACATTTGAATCTTTGGAGGCTATAAAAAATCACCTCACTCAGTATTTCGACGAGAAGGACAAGACGTACTGGGAGAAAGGAATCATGGATCTACCGAGTCGATGGGCGAAGGTTATCGAACAAAACGGTCAATATATCATTGAATAAAAATACTGTTGTCTGCATAAATAAGGCTCTTTAAAATCGGGTAAAAAAGCTGACGAACTTTTTGGCTTACCTAATATTAGTAGTAGAGATCTGTTGGGTCAATGCTCGGGAACGTTCGTTCGGAGCGCCGTTGTTAGTTTTGAATTGGAGTTTGTTTGTTGACATTTTTTTAGAAGATAATAGCACACGTTCATTGCGAGCTCAATTAAGCACATAGATTGTTCGAAGCCCCTTTTATGAGATAACAGTGTATAATTTATACTTGCCATCTTCACTTATTTGCAATATGTTGCAACTGGTTTGTATTCTTATGTCACTTTTTAACAGATACCAGAGCGTCAAGATATCGCAATTGAATATGAGCAGATACTTTGTCTGCCTGACCGAGGCCGGTACTTTGTTCCGGTAGGAGAACCCAATGTTTCTGATAGCTACGGCTTGTTTTTTTACGAGTTACGGGCTTTTCGCTTACGTTTTACTTTATGATTACACTATATACCCCGCCGTATGACGTGCGACTACACCGGCAATTTTTGGCACATATTGATATTACGAAGTACCTAAAAGGACACTGCTTTGGCCCGTTAGCAATGTAAACGCGTTCACAAAAAGACGAATAGTAGCAACAACAAAAAATTGTAAACATATAAATCATACTCAGTTAATAGTTCGGAAAAAGCACGCCTAGTTTACTTGATTCAGGTTGCTCGCAATAAAGGCGGCAGCATCCATCAAACCCAGAATGGCGGCAATAAACAGCCAAAAGCAAATTAAATTGACGGCAATAAACCCGCCAAAAGCATGTAAAATGATATCAAAACGTGTAGCATTATGAGCAATATTTTTGGGAGAGGAGACAACACTCCCGTTCTCTGTTATATACATCCGGCATTCATTTAACCCAGCATGACAGCAATAAACTGCCAAAAGCAATTAAAATTCACGGCAATAAACCTCCAAAAAGCGAATTTCAAAGCGTATGGCAATATACGCAATTTTTTGGAAAAAATGGTGACTGTTCTCTATCCTATACAAGTGAGCGGTGAAGAGAAGGTTCAGTCTAGTCCAGTTTGTTCGACCGCAGCACCCGTCTACAGCTACACAAACATCGATACGCTTCATTCGTTAAGCTATCACTGCCCCCGGGAAAAATACATTGCCGAGAACTCTGATGTCACGGCGCTTGGAAAGCTCTTTTTCTCGGCTTAATCTCAACACAACTAGGCGCAAACATCTTTCAAGCGTCATAAGTTCTACGAACTAAGTCAACTCAGCGTGGAAAACTTCGCTACACACTAAAATCTTAAAGTGGACAAATAGTCACGTTGCCAGTGCACGATCTTACTGCCGCTCTTCCGGCAAGAACCACATAGGAGGGACACAAGGGGTTTCAGCCTGCTGCTACATTTTAGTTATTATAGCGCAAAGGGAAACCTAATCGGCGTACAGCTTTCTACGTATATATATATATATATATATATATATATATATATATATATATATATATATATACATATATATACGTTAGCCTCCAAAACTATCTTCTGCTGACTGGCACACTGTTGCTGTATGGGCCGGCATATTTAGTCTGTAACCACGGGTACATAGTTTCGCATCCAAATATGCTCTATCTTTCGTGGCCCCATTGCGTCACTCATTTTGTTCGGGCCCTAGCTGCAACTGATCAACACGTCGCCTGTCATCTCTGCTGCTGGACCGCATCGCCCACGTGCAACACAATGGCAAATATATATAGAGAGAGGAAAAGTTGCGGTAGTCAACAGTGGGGAGAAAGAAATACCTGTGTTGGTTCATTCATCATCACACCTCTCCACTCAAACCTACTAGACACAGAACACGCGAAACTCTCGGCAAACCACTGAACAGCAATCGCAAAAAGAATAATTTACTTTAGTTATTATATTTATATTATTTATTGTCTTTATTAATGTACGTGCTTAATTATTGACGGCATCATCACCATCATCATCATGGTTATCATCACTGTCATAGGCAGTTGGCCGTTCACTCCGACACGCGAAACTTATATCGACAAACCATTAAACACCAGCCACAATAAAAATCATTTATTTTATTAATTTATGTCCTAATTACCGACGGCATCATCAGCGTTACGATTACTGTCATAGGCAGTCGATCGCCTCGAATGACAAATGAATAGCTAGATGTTTGCCATCACAGTAACAACTGTGCGATATGTATGAAAACGCCGCACACGAATTTCGAATTGATCCATTTTTATCAATCGACAACGATCGATGTTATTGGTGTAGTTTTTAGATTTGATGTTGCTCATGCTACTTTTGTTGTTGTTATTCCGGTTGGTGTTGTTGTTTCGAAAGTCATTGTTATTGTTGTTGTTATCACTGTTTTTGTTGCTGTCACAATTGCAGCTGCAGCAACCACCGTCGCTGTGACAGTTTCGACCTGAGCGATCGAGAGAAGAAGTCTATGAAAACAGTGCAGAACAATGGCAAATCTCTTTTCTCTCTTCGTCATCACGTACACTCATACACATGCACACTCGTGTGCTCTTATTCTTACAGAACAATGACCACTTCGTTCAAAATCAATTGTAGTTCAGCACATTGTTAACGTTGGAGCATCCAGGTAGATCAAAACGTCACTACAGTTGCATTGATTTTGATCATTTGTGCCTGGCGGGCAGTGCAAATACCTAATCGGCTCTGATTCCCTTCTCGCTCTCTCTCTATTTATATTTATATATATCTCATTCACATAAAAACGATCTGTTTCTCGAGACTTAAAAACAATAATGTGTGTATGTATATAAAAGATTGGCATCATCACTAAAAAGTACACTAGAAGTCGTCGCAAATATATCACAACAATGCCGCCAGGATTTTACAATGGGCCACAAACGGGTAGCAACTCGCGTGGTACTTGTCGCAGCCAGGATGATCTCTCGAATCTTGTGCCGCATCTGCATAGCTCACTAGGCCCATGCCAAGCGGTCGATTCATTTAGTGGCTATAGTAAAGGCAAAGGCCGTGGACCGCAAATCGCGGCATGACGTGCCGATTCGATCGGTTGTGTTCATAGCCTCCATTAAAGTTTGGTTGCTTACCGGGATGTTTTGCCCCGGCAAGCGACCCATGCCTGATACGACGCTCAGTTCAAATGCAGCAAGTTGTGGTAGTCTGATGCGATGTCTGAGATCCTCGTTGAACGGCATACAAGGCAACTAAGGGCAGATGGGTACAACTGTAAGGCACGTTTCAGGGAAAGCCTTCACCACCCATCAAAATGAATCGTTCGAGGTTCTATATAGTAAGATTAATATCTCGACCCTGTAAACTGCCACAAGGGCGACTCCTAGATCAAGCAGAGCGAGCGCAGGAGAAAGGATTTATCGGTGTGTTCCATTTCGCCTAAAACTTAACGCCGCCTTTGAATTGATACGATTTACCGCAAACCTCAGTCCGGTTGCGGTCTTGATAAATTCCAGCCATGCTTATTATATCTGGAAGTAGCGTAAATCTTACAAAACTGGTCAGCACATAGGATAGCCAACAAAGACTTATTAGTTTTCTCTCTTATGCGCTGCTCCATCTCTTCTCTTGGTTCCGAACCAGGCGCCTTGAAATCCACAAACACGCTCTTTCTATGATAGCTTAGCAGCAGTCAGCAATATCATATAAACGGTGGCTGTCAGGTGCTCCCTCCCTCTCGAACTGCGCTCACCCGTAGGTGCAGCATTCATTAAGAAATTCAATCAGTCTGCGCGCTTGAAAGAAGGATTTTATTTTGTAGCATACACCTTTGCAATTCCGAAATCCGAGAACGGTTTGGTTGGATCACTTGTTTCTCTTGAGATGGTCCAGTGGAGCAAAGCATTCGTCCAGCAAATCGGGAGAGTTCGGGAAATCGGAAAACACTGCTTTAGCAGTATCGTCCAACATGGCACTAGGCGCGAATTGGTTAGCCAGAGCACATGCAAGAGTGATTATTTATCAGAAATAACCGTGCTCTGACATTTTTTTTATTATTTTCAAATTGTCGGAGTACCAAAGTTTGAAACTGGGATTAAAAAATCTCGGGCAAGATGGATCGACACTGTGGTCATCATCTATTGGAAAATGGCCGAACTTCCAGTACATTGTCAGAACAATAGAAAAACCTGTACAAACCTCGTCGTACGAACTTTACGAATTATTCTCCACAATATTTCCTCCCGCAGACAGCTCATACTAATAAAGTATCTGAATGCCAGACGTCTAGAATCTTCAATCAATCGTGTTGGTACTCTATCCTTCGACAAGTGCCGCAATCTATGTCGCAATGAACGCTATGCACACACACATACATTCATACATACACACTGTCCCTATTTTATTCCGTCACCTAAACCATGAAAGTATCCTAGTATTCCGCAATCTCGTCTCTCTCTCTCGAATATATCGATGCTCGTACTCTGCCTGCAGAACTCTTATCCACATGTACCACCACTACTTAGTGTACCACCATCAATGTATGTAAAGAAACATCGATAATGTTACATCGATAATCGATAAACACAGGGTACTGTGCGGCTCTAACAGCGGTTCAATATATTTATAGCTGCAAGTGGAAAGACATGATGATGATGGCCGTGTTTAAAAAAAAGAGATGACAAAATATATTTACATGTCGGCTAAAACTGCTTAGGTATTGCATTCACGTCCCCTTCTCGTTGTTTCGCCACGAGCATCTAACTAGCTCTGTCATAGGATACTGCAGCATGCACTCACCCGCGCGCGCTCTCTCTCTCACACATACATACATGCACGCACGCACGCATTCATACATACTTTACGTCTAATGTACTCTGAAGAAGAAGTGGCTCATTGGCCCTTGCTAGCTGCCTCCACAGCGAGCGCTGTTCGTCCGTTCGACCGAACGCACCACGTGCCGCACCACCTCAGTGCACCTCCTGCCAGGTGAACCTCTGTTTACCCGTGCTGCCACAGGTCGCCAGGTGAAGCTTCTTGCCGTCCCACTCCAAGCAGCGCGCAACAGCCTCGCCCTTGCGATGCTTCATCTGCCGGGTGCTCGCGTCGTACGACCACGGCCCGTTGACGGTGCCCAACTTGCAATACGTGAGGAACATATGGTTGGCGTCGGCGTCGACGCACCGCTCGCCCACCGCCAGCTGACCGGCCTCGTTCAGCCGGAACAACTGGTTGCCGCCGCCGCTCGAAACGCAGCGGGCGAGATCGACGTCGGTCGGCGGATGCGGGTTCATCGAGTCGAGACAGTGGCCGCTCTGCTCCGCCTTGATGTGGCCCCACTCGGCGTTCGGCGGCAGGTAGGGGAAATGCTTGAGAACGTCATAGGCGACCTCCTTCATGAACCAGGAGAATGGCCGACACCCGAGCCGTTTCTTCAGCTCCAGCTGGACTGTGAGATCGCCGGCGTCGTAGTAGCGCGCGAGCGGCTCGCGCGTGTAGAAGTGCTCCTTGAACTCGTCGAACCAGACCTCGACGACGCGCTTGTAGTTGGTCGTGATGAGCGGGCCCTTGCGCTTCTTGGCGAGGTCGCCGAACGAGTACGGCATGAAGCCCCGATACACGTGGCCGACCCTCGAGCAGGGCACCCACAGGATCTGGCCGCCGCACTGCCAGATCTTGAACGACAGCTCGAAGTTCTCGCCGCCCCACACGAGCAGGCCGGGATCGTAGCCGCCTAACTCGAGAAAGTACTTGCGGTTCATCGCGAACAGGCCGCCGGCGTGCGTCGGCGACTTGTACGGCTCCGAGTGGTACTTGCGGCGCGTCACCTCCTCGTCGGGTATCTCGATCTCCTTGTAGAGCATGCCCCACTCGAAGATGCCCCGAAAGTGCTGCTTGCCGTGGTAGACCGGCCGGTACTCGAACGTGTTGTGGTCGATGCCGTCGATGACGGGCACCGTCATCGTCCGGTGGTTGACGCGGATCGGCGCGAGCAGCGGCGGCAGCCAGTTGACGCCGACCTCGCAGTGGGCGTCGAGGAACACGATCACCTCGCCGTTCGCCACCTCGGCGCCGTGGCTTCGCGACCCGATGAGGCCTTTGCGTTCGGCGTTGCGCACGAGCCGCACGAGTCCGCGCGGAAAGTTGCGCTTGATGTAGACCTCGAGCTCGCGTTTGAGGTTCGCCTTGTCGCTGTAGTCGTCGACGAGCACGACCTCGTGCAGAAACTGACGCGGCGTGCGGTTGATGACCGAGTGCACGGTGCGCATCAGCACCGACAGGCCCTCGTTGTGGAACACGACGATGACGGACGCCGCCGGCAGGCTGTCGGCGTAGTGCCAGTATCGGCACTCGTCGAGTCGGAAGTCGGGCACCGTCCGGTTGGGCGAGATGCCGTCCGACACGAGCATGTTCATGCCGTACTGGCTCATCTGGCGTTGCTGCTCGATGGCGCGGCCGGCCATCACGTACGCCTTGCCTTCCTCGCCCGGTCCGGACACTTGCGGCTCGACGCGTTCGTAGTTGCCGATCTCGCCGGCCTTGTACACCGGCAGATCCGTCGGATTGTCCTCGCCGGTCATGTCGGGGGGCGCGTGCACGACGATCTCGTTTGCCACACTGTCCACACTATCCGGCCGAACGTGCCGCTGCTGTTGCTGAAGGGCATCTGGCCGCGGCATGTGTCCGACATCCGGACTCGGAAACAGAAACACGACGGCGAAGAACACACTCGCAATGAGTGCCATCGACAGTTTGACGAAACGGCCAAGTCGAGGGGTCATCGCGGCTGTTTTTGAGCTGCTCTCTTCTGATGACGGATCTGATGCTGCTGCTGCTGTTGCTACTGATGCTACTGTTGCTGTTGTTGCTAATGGTGGTGATGGCCGTGATCACCACCGTGATCACCACAGAGATGACACTGTCCTGAGATGTAAAAAAGTCTGTTGATAGGCGCCCCCGCGCGCGCTGAATCTATCGTTGACTGCTTGATGAGATGGATGCTGGCGGTGATGCTGGTGGTGGTGATGGTGACACGTCACCGCATGCCAGAGTTATACGTTCTGACCGAATAGAACCGTGGCCGGCCTGAGTCCATCGCGTGGCCTCGTGGCGGGTCGGTGGTTGGTCGCACACCTGTGATCAATCGTCAGTGCGGCCGTCAAAGTGTCGCTCCGCTCTTTAGTGTGTTCACTTCCGTGCTTAGTTCACCTCCGTGCGGTTCGCAGAGCGAGTCCAAACAACGATGTGATTGACTTCAGCGTCGATGACGACGCCAACAGTATCAACACCACAACAACAACAACCGCCGCTCCGTTGACTCAGTCCGTCCAGAACGCGTCCCCAACAATGTCAACCATCACCACCAGTTTGTCCGTCCCTAACTAACCGGCAGACAAATACTGGAGCTCGAGGAGAAGTTCTGTCAAATGTACGGCTGCTCGCCGCTTGGCGTTTCCTCGGGTTCCTTTCGGCTACACAGAAGATTCTTCTTCTGTGGCAACTGCAGTTAAGCTACTCCCTCCGTCTCTCTCTCTCTCTCTCTCGCTTTCTCTTCCTTTCCTTTTCTTCACTTCTGCACAAAGTCTTTACTTTGATGTGTTGTCTTTGTGACATGCGCCTTTTTTTGCGCCCAAATGCAGCTGACGTGTGTCACTTCGTGTGTTTTACAGTATGAATCACCCGCACCGCAAAACGCCGAACAAAACGAGATGAGTATAATCCTTCTTCGAGCCGCCTCAATCTTCAGTAGTGGAGAATTCGGGGCAGTTGTAAACGTAGTGGTAGTTGTAGTAGTAGTGGTAAAATTGGTCCTGGTTATACTTGAGTATACATAATTTTGTATCCCTGTTTACACGATATACTGCGACAACTGTCCGGAGCGCAAGAATCCTCCAGTTGGTGTCGTTGCCGACTGCAAAGCTGCCACCGCTGGCACAAGAGAGACAGAGAAAGACAAAATAGAAGCAAATAAAGTTAGTTTAACTTGTTGACGTCAGGCCGAAACCCGCCGTCTCGGCAGTGTCACGACAAAATGTCGGCGTACGGCGATTTCGCCGACGACCATAACGACAGGATCGATCAACCCAGCGACGACGACGACGACGACGACAACAACAACTACTACAACAAAGATAACAAAAACGTCACTATTGAGACAGTTGTTCCACCAGTTGCACCAACAAACACAAGCATAGGCAAGCTCAAATAATCGCTACTTCGCTAATCGGTAAAGTTCTGCGTTGCTACTGTTGTTGTTGTTATTGTTGTCGTCGTCGTCGTGGTGGTTGTTTGTTGCTTGACACTGTCGGGATCGACCGTTGCTCGGATCGAATCGAATCGCTGTCAACTCGCCCGCCGGAACAGCACTGCGACCGTTGCTGTCACATTGGCACAACTACTACAAACAATTCTTCTACTACCTTGAGCTGCTGCTCTTCTCTCCTCCTGTGGCTGCGTGTGAACCCACCATATGATGACGATAGTAGGCAACTTTGTTTTGATGGGTCGGTCTGTTGTCGACGTTGTCGTGTTCGTCGCGTTGTGCTGTCATCCATGCCGCTTAACCCCGTTAGTCAGCTGCTGCTGCTGCTGCTGCTGATGGTGCCGCTGCTGCTTCTGCAGAAAAGCCAGTCAGCCAGTTGCCTCGATGTCAGCACGACAAATGGAGAGGGCTCATTTATTTTGATGATGTCATAACAATTATTCAAAACAATAATAATAATAATAATAACTAATTGCTGAATGTCGAATGTCGATGCTGTCGTCTGCTACTGTCACAGCCCTGTCGTCTGCTATTGGCATAGCCCTGTCGCCTGCTACTGTTACAGTCTGTCGTCTGCTATTAACACAGCCCTGTCGCCTGCTACTGTCACAACAACTGCTAATACTGTCGTATGCCGGCTAGCGCCGCCACAACAGCAACAAGTCAGAGGAGACACGTAAGTGCGCGGGTTCGAGCCCCACCGTGGCACATTTGTATTTATGGGGGTGAGTCGTCGTCGGTGCGAGACTGGACAATCAGTATAGTAATAAATACACATTCACACGAAGACAGCATAAATCGCTGCGCGATGATGTTATTGCATTGGCGTTTAATAATACCGGAAACTATAAGTGCTTTGATGATCAGTGCTTAAAGTTTCCTTTAAAAAACCTGGCTAGGCTGTACATCGGTACGCGTTTATATATATATATATATATATATATATATATATATATATATACAATAAATAATTTATCTACAACATATACAAACCACGGTCGCACCCATGAATCCCATAATCTCAGAAATCCGCTCTCAAAACTCTTAGAAGCAGTTGCAGCAGCTGATCACAAAACAGCAGTGACTATCGATAAACCCGCCGCCTGTAGCATGACCTGTGTCGTGTCTGCGTAACACTTTGACATCTATGTGAGTTTGTGAAGCAATTGTTCAGTCAATTTCCGAAGAAAGCGGGCTCGAGCCCCACCGTGGCACATTAGTATTTATGGGGGTGAGTCGTCGTCGTCGGTGCGAGATTAGACAATCAGTAAAGTAATAAATGCACATTCACACGAAGACAGCATAGATCGCTGCGCGATGATGTTATTGCATTGGCGTTTAATAATACCGGAAACTATCAGTGCTTAAAGTTTCCTTTAAAAAACCTGGCTAGATTGTACATCGATACGCGTATTTATTCTAAAAAAAGTTTCCTTATAGTTAACCTAATGATTGCATATATATTTATATATATATACGCTCGGCTACACACAATGACATGTTGCGAACGCTGGCGTTAAGTGAAATTAACACATATAGGAGTACGGTATAGAACAAACAGCTCTCGGGGTACACCGGGATGCCTTGTGGGGATCTGCGGCTCGAAATGACGAGATGGAACGCGAAGCAATAACGTAGTTGTGGAAAAACGAATGAAAAGCTATTCCGAAGGCTTTCCCCGGTGAGGCAGTTACATACGCTTCTCCAAGAAACTTTGGATATTATATACAAGATTGATCATATGGTGTAATGTGTCGCCAACAGTTTGAGGCGCTCTTCTATTAGTGTGTGCTTGCTGCTTCAGTCTGCTGGTGATAAATCGCACCGATTTTTAATTCGAACATCGTATTTATATTTTTGTTTTGCTTAGCATTTCAGATTTGTGTATTAGTTTGTTTATATATGACGGGTGCAGTCGACTTTGTGTTTATTGCCGATGTTTGTTGATGTTTTGCGTAAGGAAAGACGTCCGTTTGTTAGTCCAGTGGTGGACTCCCAGCGTGCGTGAGTGTTTCAGCGCGAATTCGGACGCACGATGACGCAGATCGTCCAGGAAGAACACTAAGCACCTTCTTCGTTCATAGTTGGTCCTGAACTGTGCACTCTAAGATGCGATGCTATGCAGTTAGCCCAGTTTGGCCTCCTTAGATGTTATCTCGGGCATCTCGCCTTGAAACCGTAAGTTGGTAATACAGCGCCGCGTAGTGGCGCTAATTATCGTTCTTTCCAATTTGCCAGGAGACGGTTGGTTAACTATTAGGCATTTTGGAGGTCTTTCCAAAGGTGCAACAGCCTCAGTGGCCTCTCATTGGACTCCTATGATACCAATAATAAAATAGGTACTTTATTAGTCATTATTGAAATAGTAGTAGTAGTAAAAATTGTCGTAGGAGTGTAGACGCAAGTTTTCGACTTTTGCGTCGGATGCAACAGACTTGAAGATGCTTGTTGGCACGCTAACCGCGAATATTATCCAACCCGGTCTGCCCGAGCCACGAACAACCGCCACGAACCGCGGCGATCCCGAACCGCCGAATCCGACCGAGAACGAAAACGATGTCTTATGAAGAACTGAGTGATGGAACATTAAGCCTAAGCTATCTGCTCGTTAGGATGTCAGAAAACGGAGTTATTGTTATCCAGTGTTTTTCTCATGCATGTACATAAAGGAACCACTGACGACGATTCGAATCGTTCTTCTGCCTCAACGCTGCCCGCCCGCAATTGAGCGGTTCAACTAATCCAATGATGCGTTTCTAGATTTATATGTGTATTTTTAGCTGTATTAACATATGTGTAGAGGCTTAAATAATCTAGAAAAATCGATACACATGTCTATATAAATACGCACATATGTTATGAAGGTCGGGGAATCGTCCGGTTTGAAGTGAGGTGTACACTGTTGGGTGTGTCTTAAACAAATACATATATATATTTGTTTCTATTAGTTATTTTTAATTATATAACTTTCTATTAGTGGCTGCCTTGGATTCTGTGCTTAGTCACACCTGTCATGCTGCCACACTAAAGGATTTGTTGCTCTGAAGAAGTCATATATCTATATATATTCTTTGCGAGCGCTTGGGAACCTCCATTGAGACCGCTACACAAGAGACCGATTACTGATCTCAACAACTACACAACACGTTCGATGGGGCACATTTTAAAAAAACACACAAAACGCTCTTTGTACATTACTGGATTAAGGGTATGCCCTACCTATCTGGTAAGGAGTATTTAAACCTACTAAAGCTCAGAATCAACGCACTACCAACGCGTGCCAGATGGGCCAGGGGACGCCCGGGCTACAACAAATGTTGTAGGCACGAGTGTCATGCGCCTGAGACGTTGGCTCATGTCGCTCAGATGTGCGATACAACGCACAAACTATAAAAAGACATGACGACGTCTGTGATCGCGTGGCGCGTCTTCTCCGCGAGAGGGGTCATGAGGTGGTTTGTGAGCGAGTATTCCGTCGACCGGGCGCACCGGGTCTAAAGCCCGACCTCGTCATAACAACACCAACCGAGGTCTGGGTTTTAGATGCCGAGGTTTGCGGCCCGAACAGGAACATCGCAAAAGCGCGGCAGGACAAGATCACCAAATATGACGTCGAGTTCCTATGAGCGGCGCTTCCCGCCTGCAAAAACCTCGCAGATTCGGATTCATCACTATCTCTATGAGTGGTCTATGGGACTCTGAATCTGCGAGTACGCTCTTGGGGCTCGGCGTCACGAAGAGGAATCTTATGGATCTTACCGATTTAACGTTGCAAGGAACCTTGAGGATACACCGCTCGCACCGGGTCCATAAGAGCGGGGGCTATCATCAAGCAAGGACACGGACAGCTAATTCTAAATTAAAAAAATTTTGCTATATATTGTCAGTTTTCCATGAACAGACTTCAGAGGCACTGAAGGATTGTGTTGGGATTCTAGATTGTGCTAGAAACGTAATAAAAAAAACTGCCTATTTGTCGTCATTGCATAATATAGCGATCACGTATCTCCTGCACAGTACGCTGTCTAGCTATTGCCATGTTTATCGAGTTCTTGGTCTATCTAGGGGGTCGCCGATCGAATTACTTGCTATTAGTGGCTACCTTGGGTTCTGTGGTTTATCCGCAAAATGTCTGCAAAAATGCTAAACATGGGCGAAACCCATAATGTACTGAATCAAAAGCACGAAAAGCCCTATATCGGAACAATCCCAACTAATAAGAAAATAATGTCTTGTCTCAGGTTCTCTGAAGAAGTACTTAGTGGCAATCCCTATTGAGCTAGAACTCCTTTGGCCTATGAAGTACTTAGCTAACTTGCAATTCCGAAGGGTAACACAGTCACACCAACGAAAACGCCCGCCCGTTTGCCCTCGCAGCACAACGAGAAAGATAGAAGTCGACCGTGGTTGATTGAAAAAGATTTACACATATGAATATAAATAAAATATATGTATACATTAAATTAAGAAAAAAAATATATTTTCTAAACAATAATAAATAATAATCCTATACAGAGTGGTCCAGGACTATTTCGAGAACGATGTAAGGAATTGGAGAGCTTGTTAAAGCAAACATTTTTTTCAATGGAACATGATCTCTAAGAAGTGTCGTTTCGACTGAGTGATAGTTAAATTGCTACAATTTGTGACAGTGGTGTTTTTGCCCGACATAGGAGCACAAAATGTGCTGTTGCAAGACAACTAGTTGTCATATACAAAAACTAAGCGCATCGTTCGCGATAAAATTCGGCTTCTTCCGAAGGAGAACATACAGCACTGAGCAGAAAATGCGACATAGTTGTTTAGAAGAGAACTTTACGACCAATCACAGCGGTCAAAACTAACATATTCGCATCTTTTGGCGATGATTTTAGTACCAAATCTATGTCAATGCGTGGTTGCGGAGTAATTAAGATTTTTCGGAGGGCATGTCGATATTGAGTGCATGCATAAATTACCTACTCAGATAAACCACTCGTAATAGCTCTAGAGAAACACACTACTATTTATTATCTTACAGTAACTGCTCGAAGGTGTCTCCGCGAGCCACTATACACATTTAGTAGCGCCTGCAGAGATTTTGTTGGACGTTTTGAAATATTGTAACGTTGCTGTGTTACGCTAAGTCAGCTGGGGATGTAGACTCGGCCGAACGGGTACTGCAGCGCGAGGGACTCAGCAACGATGAACGACGATACGCAGCATAAGGTGTAATGCAAAGCATAGCCGAGCAACGGATGGTTCTTAAGCCATGCTGCTTGGTCTATTTATTGGTTCACAAGGCACCGCGAGGTGCTGACACCCCAAAGGGTGTCAGACTGATTTGAATTGCGCCATGATGCGTATACAGTGGGTGGACGTCGTCACACTGCCCCCCCCCCTCTCTGAATTCTGTACGAGCCGAGGCAATAGCGTTGTTCCACCAGAACACGTGTCTCGGTTTCATGCTGGTTCGAGCTGGAGGAGCAGATGCCTTTTGGCACGCCCTCGTCAGTAGACTGTATAAGTTGTCTGCTGTTTCCGGCATTCCGTCGCTCTCCAGCAATCCTCCCCACGATTCCTTTAACACTTCATTACTTTTTATCCGCCACACATGTCGCCTGATTTGAGGTCGTATGGCCTCCCTGCTGCTAGGTCCCTTCACCTTGAACTCGATGCAGTAGTGATCGCTGAGGTTCTCATCCTCCTTTAGCACTCGCCAACGAATAATCTTTTGCGCCTGCGATGCCAACTACTTTATGCTTCAGTGGAGAGGACTTCTCGGCCGTGCACTAAGTACAACGGGCTGGACTGGGTTGATTCGTTTGGTGTTGTGTTGTATGCGTGGACGACGAATGACAGTTGATCGTCCCAATCACGCTGCCTTTCACCTATGTATTTAATGAGCATGTCGAGTAATGTTCGGTGGGATCGTTCGACAAGGCCGTTCGAGGTAGATAAGACACGAGGTGTGTGGTTTTCGATGAGTACAGTGGTCTGGCCTTGTCGTATTGTCGTGAGCAACGCGGCGAACAGCAGATTCTTTCTCTGGAGCAGTACCTGTGTCGGCTCTAGCAGAAGCGTTCCCGTAGTCGTTTCGGAGTCGGTTGCTACTGCTACTCGGATAGCGGTTTGAGGTGAAAGAATGGTAGTGGACAGGGTGTGGAATCGGTGCCTGATGCGTGCTGTGGTAACTGCGGAATGGGGGTCGTTGCTGGTCGAGTACTGAGATGTGCCCAGTGTGAGTTGGTTTATGGTAGCTAGGTATGTACGTAGGAAGTCCTCTCCGAGCACTATTTGTTCAGCGAGGGAGACTTAATGACAACAAAGTTGTACGGAAGAGTTGGTTTATTATCCTCAATGCCAATTAGTAAGATGCACGTACCACGTGTCTGCATTGGTGTTCCGTTGGCGGCGAGGGTGTGCGGTGCGCCCTGCGCGAAGGTCACCTTGCGGCGTGGCACGCTGCTGGCGCTGATGGTGGAGATGTCAGCTCCAAGGTCCACCAGCGCTATCACAGCGCCCACGCCCGCCACGGTTATGCGGAGTCTGTTCCGGTGTAGTGTTGCGGGTGGCGTCTTGGTCATTGCTGGAAGCGGTTGGGCGGTGTCCAGCGTGGTGGAGGTGCACTCTTGCGCGGTGGGAACCCTCGTTCTCGGTTCTTGTATTCTTTTATTTTGTGTCCTGGCTAGTTGCACCAGTTGCATAAAAGGGCGCCGTCGAGGGTTTGGCGCTCGCAGTCGGCTCGCATGTCGGTTCGTATGAACCAGCGGATGATGGTTGTGTCTGGCATGTCGTGGTCGATGTCGCGGCACAGTCGGTGTACCTGTTGAAGGCGGTGGGCGATAAATGGGGTCTCTTGGTCTTAGTATAGCTGTTTCAGTTTTTCTTCGGCGATTATGGCCAATGTGCCACCGTCACCGAGTCTTGCCAGGAACTCGCGGCGGAAGTCGGTCCACGTGGTGGGTTTCGCTGCTCTCGGGATGGCGTCGTATCAGTCGGCGGCTGTTTTCTCCAGCGTCAGCGTCGCCACTCGCACTCTTTGTTAATCGTCGTGGTCATTGATGTCGGCCGTTCGTTCAATTTCGCGGTCCGTTGCGGTCCGTGATTTAGTGACAGAGACAACGCGTGGAGTGGGGAGAATCAATCTGACCGTTTATTCGAACGCTCCGCCACGCACTCTTTAAAGACCTCCTAGTCGTATAGCCCGGCTCGGGGTGGCGGGCATATTTGAGTATACTATTACATTTCACTTCGTTAAGTAATATTTCCATTAAAATGACTGACAAACTATTCGCATTGTTTGAGTATTAAAATCTATATTGTAGTATCTAGGCAACACAATAAGGACACTCACCGTTCGGGTAACCGGCTTAGTTCGCGTCGACACCGGAAAAGACTCTCTGGTTTATTTCAGACCATTTTATAGGCATTCCCTGCGCCCCCTGGTGGCAGGTAATCCCCCACCGCGGGCCGTTCGCTTCCATCAATCATTATCATCATAGATCACTATCCACATTCATCCATCTCATATACTACACTCTCCCCCCCTTCACTTATTAAGCGTTACCTACTACCTACGACTAACTATCTATCTCACATAATCCTTCAGATATTTTGGTGTTGCTTTTGTCCTGCTCGACCGCCTCAGTTACGGTTGGGGTTGCTCGGTGTCACTTCCTTCTGCCGATATGTATTCCTCCAGTTCCGGTGATCGTTCCTCTGGTTCCGACTGTTCCGCCGGTTGCTCTTCTGGTTCCGATTGTTCCGACGATGGTTGTTCTTCTGGTTCTGATTGTTCCGACGATGGTTGTTCTTCGGGTTCCGATTCTTCCCCCCCTCTCACAGGGACCGGGACTGCCGGTCCACCTTGTGTGGCAGTCATTGGTTCCTGTCTCTGCTGGGTTATTGTTGTAGTTGGTGGCTTGGCGGACACCAGTCTGTTTCGGTGCCATAATCTTCCGTCGGCCAACAAGTATGTATCAGCCCCTTTTTGTGCCATTACTTGGACAGGTGAGCTGTACTTCTTTTCGCCTTTCCTTACTGTTGGCCGCCTGATGCGCACCCATTGTCCTTGTCCCAGCACCTCATCCGTGGCTGCTCTGCGCCGATCGGCGTATTCCTTCTGCGCTCGCTGTCGCCTTTCAGTGTGTTCGCGGATTAGTGTATCACTTCGAGCGGGTTCCAACGGCCTTTTTACATCCATTTGCGTTCGCATCGGTCGGCCATGTAGTAACGTGGCTGGGGCCCGACCCGTGGTTGCATGCGGTGTGGCATTATATGCTCCAACCATTTCTACTACGCGTTTTCTGAAGTCTCCCCCAAGCTGTTTAGCTGTCTCGAAGAATCCCCCCAGGGTTCTATTAAACCTTTCCACCAGTCCATTCGCCGCTGCATGATAGACCGGGGTTAGCTGGTGAACCACTCCGAATTTCTCCATGAACTCTGCGAACACTCTGCTAGTCATTTGCGTACCGTTGTCCGTTATTAAATATTCCGGCACCCCTTCCTGGTGAAATAGTCTGTGCAGGAAATCCACTATTTTCTCTGCGGTCGCTTCCTGGACTAGCTCCGCTTCTGCCCATTTCGAATAATAGTCTATGACTACTATTGCAAATCTCAGTTGTCCTCCCACTGATACGTCCGGTCCCCGGATGTCCAATGCTAACTTCGTCCACGGTTGTTTCGGCCACGGTATGGTTCGGATCGGAGCAGTCACAGGAAGTGCTGTTTTGTCGTGTCGAGCACACAGTCCGCAGTTGTGGATAGCTTGTTCCACGAATTTATCAATTCCTGGCCACCAGAATCGCTCCCGTAGTCGCTGTTTCGTCCGGACAATTCCTTGATGTGCATCGTCGTGTGCCAACTTGAACGCCTGTAACCTGCACGCCAACGGTAACACAATCTTGGCGCCCCGCATTAGTACTCCTTGAACTTCTGACAATTCATGTATCACTGAGGCCCACACTCTATCTTTTGGCGAGGGCTTCCTGTGCCGCATCCATCCCCGTACCTGTGTTAGCTCGGAATCTAACCTAGACATTTGTGCAATTTCTTCCCAGTTTAATGGTTTTACCTCTTCGGTCACATATGATATTACTATCTCAGTTGCATCATTCGCTTCGAATTCATCAGCACTTGGTAATCGTGACAACATATCCGGAATATGATTGGACGCTCCCGCGCGGTATTCTATAGAAAAATTATATCCCCTCAATCGCTCTACCCAGCGCCCGATACGCATTGGTGCTCTTCCTGTTCCCTTCGCTCCCAGCAACGTAACTAGCGCTGAGTGATCTGTACGCAGTCGAAACCGTCGTCCAAATAGATATACATGCCACCGTTCTATAGCAAAAAGGCACGCCAGTGCTTCTTTTTCCCCTGTCGAATATTTTTGCTGCGTTTCTGTTAATGTGCAAGAAGCATACGCTACCGGCCTTTCGCCTTCTGGGCCCTTTTGCAATAACACTCCCCCCAAGCCAATATTGCTCGCATCGGTTTCTACGATTACGTCGTACTCTGTGTTAAATACCGCTAGGGGTTTCGCTTGTATAATACTTCGTTTCATCTCTTCGAAGGCTTCCTGCTGTTCCTGTCCCCATACAAATTTTGACTCTTTTTTCAATAATCGTCTCAACGGCTCCGTCAATTCGAAAAATCGCGGAACACATCTCATATAAAAACTCGCTGCCCCCAACACTGATCTCACTTGCCCTGCATTCTTTGGTTCCGCTAGTTCACTAATCGCCTTGATATTATCCATACATGGTGTAACTCCGTCCCGACTTATACTGAATCCCACAAAATCCACCTTTTCCACTCCAATAACGCACTTTGAATTTAATGTCATTCCCGATCCCGATATCTTGCGTAATACCTCTCTAAGTCTACCATAATGTTGTTCTCTAGATTCTCCATAAATTAGAATATCATCTAAGTACACAACTACTCTTTCTAGTCCTCCCAGCATGTCCTTCATCATTTTCTGAAACGCTGCTGGTGCCGAGGCCAATCCGAAGCACACCCGTTTATAGCGGGCCAATCCCCATGGCGTAATAAATGCCGTCAGATCCCTCGATTCCTCCGCTAACTCAACCTGATGATACGCTGACATCGCATCCAGCTTAGAAAACCACTTCGCTCCCTTTAATTCTGCTAACAAGTCCTCTAAATGCGGTAACGGAAACACCTGGGGTATTATAGCCTCGTTCACCTGTCGTGAATCCACGCACACTCTTACTCCACCTCCTTTCTTTGCCACTACCACCATAGCTGATATCCACTCCGATGCCTCTATAGGTTCAATCACCCCCATTTCTATTTGTCTATCGATTTCTTTTCTAACGGCCTCCACTGTTGCTAACGGCAGTCGTCTCAATTTTTGTTGAGTTGGTCTAACCCCTTGTTTCACTTTCACACGATGTCGATACCCCCTCACTAACCCCAGTTGTCCTGAAAACAATTCTCTATACTCCTCCACTGTCCCCGACTTGTTCACTGCCGCTACCACCTTTTCATCCACTATACACTTTCGGCCTTTGCAATCCACACAGACTCCTAACTTAGCTAATGCATCTCGTCCTAATACTGATTTCCCCCACTGTACCACGAATACAATCATTTCCACGGATTTCTTTCCTAATTCAATTATACATTCCACTACTCCTAATAAATCGATCATTTCTCCACTATACGTCTTAAGTACCACTTCCGTTTCATCCACCTTCCGCACTTTCCCCTTTAATACTCCCCTTACATCATTATAATTTACTATTGTCACCGCACTCCCTGTATCCACTAGAAATTTTACCTCATGCTTATCTACTCGTGCATTTATCCTAATTTCCGAGCTAACACACAGGGTATAAATTTGCACATATTTATTCGGCTGACTCGCCTGCTCTTCCTCTATCCATGCACCGGCTCGTGCTCCGTCGTCTTCTCTTTCTATTGTGCGCACCGTCCGCGCGCTTCCTGCCGCTCCACACACCCTCTCGAAATGGCCGGTTCGATGACACTTAAAGCACGTCGCCTTCCTGGCCGGGCAAATTAAGTACCCAGCCAGGTGCGTATCATTTCCGCACGCCGTGCAAGGCTTCCACCCACCTCCGCTGTTGCTGCGGCTGCTCGCCCTGATCGGCTGTGTGGCAGTGGCCGGCTGCCGCCGTCGCGCCACCGCTGCCACCACGTGGTCTCGCTCTAACATCTTCGCCTCCGCCATGTTGCGCTCGAACCGGATGCCCATCTCTCGCACTTGGTCCAGCTTGATGTCGTCGTCCTCCATCAGCAGCCGCTCTCGCAGTCTCGGGTTCGACGTCCCCGTCGTCGCTTGCGTCTTGATAGCCTCATCCCCCGAAAACTGCTCGAATTTACACTTGGTCGCCATTCGTGTCAGCTCGGCTATGTACTCCTCGAATGGCTCCCCGGGACGCTGCCGTCGCCTATTGAACTCGTCCCGGGCCGCCGCCAGCCCTTTCCTCTGCGCGAACCGTGCCACTAGTCGCGCTTTCATCTCTTCGTACGCATCTCCCTCCACGTTGGCCGGCACCGGCCTATCCTTGATAAGGTTGTACTGCCTTATCCCTTCTAATCCAAGCGCGTTTTTAAGAAGCGCGCACTTTTTCTTTTCGTCGAGCTTTTCCGCGTTTGGATGTGCCTCCACGTACGCATCGAATGCTACGATCCAATCTTCTATGGGCGCCGCTGGTGGTCCGGCCACCGGCATAAATTGCTGCAGCGGCATTGGTCCGTACGACATCATTTCTGTTTGTGCGTTTCGTCAACCGTTCTTTACGCACGAACACTGACTCTGCTTCTTTGACTGCGTCGTTTAGTGTCTTGAAAGTACAGTCACTGAAAAAAATATAGAGCCACCCATGTTTGCCACATTTCACGCATTTATTATCTTCCTTGCGCACATCGTGGAAATAATAGTTAAATCCATCCGGTCCATCACAATTGAACTTTTTTTCATCCGAAAAGAGCACTCGGTGCCATTCAGTGGTCCATGACATCGTAACCTGGGCAAAGTCGAGACGAGCTTTCTGATGCTCAGCGGTCAATCGTGGTTTTCTCTTAAGTTTTTTTCTCGTGAGCCAAAGTGTCTTCCTGAGGAGGTTTTGCACATTTCGCACGTTCGTTTGCACACCGGCCGCCGCCGCAATTGCCTTTGCCGAGAGCGCAGAGTTCGAGGCTATCTTCAAAATTGCGCGCTTGTTTCGTTCCGAAATGGCATTTGGACGCCCCGGACTCTTTTTTACGCCGTATTTTTCACCCAAATTTACGAAGTTGTTCACTACTTGGCGAGAACGCCCCAATCGACGGGAAATTTCCCGATTAGAGAGGCCGACATCCTTATAAGCCTTGATTTGAGTCTTTTCGTCACTCGTGAAACGCCGACCCAAACCCATCGTTTCAGCACAGAAAAATTTCTGGTAGGAGGTCTGCTTTCGTTTCCGTCGAGCCGTGAAATGAGCCCAAACGTTGTTATTCCACTCAATTCACTCGCTAAGACATGCATCTTGGTGGTGACTTTATAATTTTTTTGCAGCGTAGCTGTGCCAAATGTCGAAATCTCGTGTTTTAAGGTAACCCGATACTCCAAATGCCGATAAAAGTATCCGCTGTTACTCTGTGAGCATGTATCATTATGATCTTTACACAATCGGTTATAATAAATGCGTGAAATGTGGCAAACATGGGTGGCCCTATATTTTTTTCAGTGACTGTATCTGCCTTTTGCAAAACTTGATTATTTACATGGTCGTCCCTGACACCGCTGATGAACTGTACTAGCAGTACTGTCGTCAGGAATTCCATTGGCCATTAGCATTCTTCCGCGTTTCTTCGTAACCTGCGCGCGAAGTCTTGAATCTGTTCACCTTCTTCTTGTTTTAGAGCTTGGCATTCAACTCTTTTTACCCATTTTGACGCACCTCTTGTGTAGATAAAGTCCCGGGGCCGCCAGAAGTTCTTCGTACGTCTTCTTCGATGGCTCCTCTGGAAATATCTGGTCCCGCAGCTTCTGGTACACTGTGGACGAGAGGTGGTTTAGCAAACCTAAAGCACGCTTGCTCTCGGGGTACTCGTTAAGCTCGATAAATTCACGGAAGCGACACCGATATGTAGACCACAGCATCTCTTCTTCCATGAATCTCTCGAACTGTGGCAATGCTCGGTTTTCCCTGATGCTTCCGTCTCGTCCAGACGAACCCTAGTGAACGTCCCCTAGTGAACTTGTTGCCGTTTGAACTATGGCACCCTGCCGATCTTGAAAGTAGAAGTAAGGCTTGAAGGAAGATCAGTCAGTTCGTAACCACTTCGTCGCCGCTAATATGTAGTTGTAATTTGACGTAGGTATGCACTAGTTTCGACCATCCCATCTTCGTCGCCACTAATATGTACGTAAACTGTACACACTCTGACCTGAGGACTTAGTCTATTGAACTTAGACTAGCCGAGTACGTAAGGAATGAAAACACGATCGCCTGCTGTCACCTGCAGAGTGGCTTGCTGACTCTCTGTGTCAGCTGTATTTATTGCCTCTCAGATTGTTCTCGAACGTGGTAGAATCGATTCGGTCCGAGTAGACGTTTCTATCGAATCGTCTGTACGCTTCTCGTACCTTCTCATGCCTACTCTTTGCACTGTACCTCCGCCAGCACGTGGCGCCGAACCGATAGCCGTGTGTCTACCTAAACATGCCTAGACACAACAGTGTAGCGTCGAGCCGACAGCTGTGTCTACCTGAATATGCCTAGACACAACACCTAGTAAGACGAGACGCCCGTTCGATGATATGCTCGGTCGACTGTGCACTCTGTAGTACTGCTGGTCGCAGCGGCACTTGTCAGTGAAGGTGAACAATGAGACGGACGCGGTAGGTATCGGGTTCCTCGATAGCGGGCGTGAGTTCCTGGCACCATCTCAATATTGTTTCGAGATGTTGCAGGCACGGGGTTCCCACGTCCTGGTAAGCCTTATGGAGCTCCCGTAGTGCCTGCTCATTTGCGGCGGCCGTGTCCATGAATCTGGCCCTGAACGCAGTGCGGAACGTGTCCCACGTTTCCAGCTGCTCTGCTGTGTCGAACCACGCCGCGGCGGCTATGTCTTGTAGCGCGAACCGCACGCCTGCGAGTTTACGATCATCGCTGTAGCCGTTGAACGTTGCCGTAGCCTCGAAGTCGCGGAGCCATTGGGCGGCCCTCGAAGACGACGTCCTCCCCGTGAACTTCGGGGGGTCCTGGGGGACCTGCACGACGACGGAGTTAAGCGCCATCTCTGGAGTCTCGTGGCCCGACGTTACGCTCTCGAAGGAGTCGTCCGAAGTGACTGCGACGTTGAGGATCGGGGCGGTGTTGTACGTCCGACCGGAGCGAGTCGTACTCATGCGTGGTCTGACCGCAGTGACGAGTTTCGGTCGGGAGCGTGACCGTGAGCTGTCGTAGCTCTACTCGTCGGCGGCTCCTCAGGGAGCTGGTTACAGCGTCCACCCGGCACTCGTCTGGCAGGAGGCTCGGTTCCTCGGGGAGCTGGTTGCAGCGTTTTTCGGCAAGATTTTCGGGTAATTGCAAGATTTTCGGGTCGGAGAAGAATCGAAGATGTCCCGCCGTTTCGAGTCTTAAAGACGTGAGGATGAGATGGCAGACAAACCATCCTCTTGCTTTCGCGGCCTCACACAACATCTGTCCAACTTTGAACGTGTAATACTTGTAGCACAGTTCTTCGTTGATAATTCGACGCATAGAACGGACACTCATATTGAATTTGATCGCTAAACGGCGAATCGACAGACTTGGGTCCTTAAAAACGCAGTTTTGCACAATTTTGATCACTTTCGGCGTCTTGTCCTCACGTCTCGTCGGCGGTTGTGAATCTTCCTTCCAAGTGTTGCACCACCTAGCCCTGTCTAGAGGTGTCTCCATCCCGTTGTTGATTAAGGGGCATTCTTTTAGTCTTTGGTTCGGCCTCTGGAGCTTGAACTTGCTGCAGTCTGTACGGATGTAGTCGTTCAGCTCTTGTAGACGGTACTGTGACTCGCACCAACGTTTCGGGCCACTTCCCTCGTGGTGCTTACAGAAGGACGATCGGCTACTGCTTGAAGGATGCGTTCTTCCATGGCTGGTGTTCTTGCTGTCCTCGGTCTTCCAGTGTCGTAGTAACGGCCATGGTACGATCCAGTTTCACGTACGTGACGATGTATGTTCGCAAACGTGAGAGATGTCAACTTTCTCGGCCTCTGTGTACTGCGCCATCACGATACAGTAACAATCACGTTTTAAACAGGCAACATAAATGTGAGAGATGTCAACTTTCTCGGCCTCTGTGTACTGCGCCATGACGATGCAGTAACAATCACGTTTTGAACAGACAACATAAATGTGAGAGATGTCAACTTTCTCGGCCTCTGTAAACCGCGCCATCAACGTTTCGGGCCACTTCCCTCGTGGTGCTTACAGAAGGACGATCGGCTACTGCTTGAAGGATGCGTTCTTCCATGGCTGGTGTTCTTGCTGTCCTCGGTCTTCCAGTGTCGTAGTAACGGCCATGGTACGATCCAGTTTCACGTACGTGACGATGTATGCTCGCAAACGTGAGAGATGTCAACTTTCTCGGCCTCTGTGTACTGCGCCATCACGATACAGTAACAATCACGTTTTAAACAGACAACATAAATGTGAGAGATGTCAACTTTCTCGGCCTCTGTGTACTGCGCCATCACGATGCAGTAACAATCACGTTTTAAACAGACAACATAAATGTGAGAGATGTCAACTTTCTCGGCCTCTGTAAACCGCGCCATCACGATACAGTAACAATAACGATTTCAACGGAGAGGACAATACATGCACGGGGATACGTCCTGCACCTAGCACAATTGCCACAAGAAGATAGAACTGGACCCGTTAATTTCCGGTCTAGCTATTCACTGCAGAGACTCGAATGTTTCACCGGTGTGCTTTGCTGATCGGCCGATTCGGACATGCATCATGGTAGGTTGTCTGCAATGTTTACAACTCGTGTGGGAGACTCTTTTAGAGGCCTGCCGAGGATGATGGTGATACAACGTTGTTGTGATTAGAGCCTAGTGTCTGCCTAGGATAACTAGTTTTCTCGCAACAGCACATTTTGTGCAACTGATGTCGGACAAAAACATCAGTGTGCCACAAACTGTAGCAGTTTAGCTCTCACTCCGCAACAACAATTCTTCTAGAGACCATATTCCACTCGAAAAAAAAACATTTGCTTTAACGAGCTCTACAACTGCTTATATCGCTCTCGAAGCAGTCCTGGACCACCGTGTGTATCTGTGAATAGGTCGCGTTGGAGCCGATGCTATTGCTCTGTCTGCACATCTGTCCGTCGTTTCTCTGGCCAACTTGCTTTGTTTACTACCGCTAGAGAGTAGCCGGTTTGTTTATACCAAGTACGACGACGACGGACTCCTCCTCCTCCTCCTTCCTGTCGACGAACGGGAACGGTGGCGGGTTGCGGCCATTGTTGTTGTTGTGGTTTTGTTAATGCTGTAGCGGCTGTGGCTTCGGCTGGCGCTGCTAAGGCGGTTGCTACAGCGAGCGGCGAATTCTCTCGGAGGCAGCCATTTTGTCGCTGTCGGCTTGATGCGGCCGCCGCTCCGCCGCCACAGTCATTGACTGTACTATTATTACTACTACTACTACAATTGCTACAACTGCAGCCGCTGTTGTTGTTGTTGCTGCTGCTGTTGTTGATGCTGCTGATTGTGTTGATGCTGATGCGGCTACTACTTCGGTATATGTTGAACGTCTCCGAACAACCGAGACCGAATCGATCCTACAGTAGTAGTTGACTTTTACTACAGTGTCATCAACGTATTGTGGTGGGTTCATGCAGCAGAGTGAGTGTATGTAGGAAGGAGAACTGATTCATTGAGTGAGTGAAGTGAGTTTAATTGATTGGTATACGATATGGTAGGTATGGCATTTGTGTCGACGGTTAGTCTGTCGTCGGTTGGTGGCAATGTCGTTGGTGGTGATCGAGGTGATGGCTGTCGAAAGACGTTTGTGTAACAAAGCCACTGCCATTGCTGCTGCTGTGGTTACGGCTGCTGTGTTGACTAACCGCTGATTCGGTAGCAGTTCGGTAGTATTTGTTCGACTATTTAGACTACCACCAATTCTACTACTACGAAATAAAAATACGTTTTGGGCTGACACCCCCCACACCCCACCAGTTAAGATTTAACGTAACCACGGGACTGCTTTTTGCATTGCTTCATAACCAATGTTACTACATACTGCTACTACTACTACTGTTACTACTATAAGCAGTACGACGGGGTTACTCGCACGAAGTGAGTCGTTCCAAGCAAAGTCGAGAATTTTCCAGTTTCATACATGTGCATAATAATAGGTGCGTGTCTGTCTGTCTGTTTGTGAACACTTATGTTATTGTTGTGTGGTGTTGATTGCTAAGCATCAGTCCACCCATCTGCATCAAATCGAACCGGTGTTTTTCTAGCGCGGCTCTTTCGGCGCTTGTCGACGACAACAACAACAGCAACAACAATAGCAATGTCAGCTACTGATTAGTTTGACTTGATTGACTAACTAACTAAGTGAGGCTGGCTTTAATTTGGCAATGCTGCTGATGCTGACTCTACTCGAGATGTTTGACGGTGACAGCGTTCGAGTGACGCTTGCTTCGGTTTGCCGCGATTCAGTCGCCCCCCCCCCCCCCCATACCCCACTGAGATCTAGCCAGCTCGGCGTGGAGACAACTGGCGTATGTCGTTCGTTCGTGAGGGTTCATGGGTTCGGGGGTTGAGGATATCTTAATATCTTAGTGGTGCTTGGCGACACTGGCAGGGCTGCTGCAAGTAGGCTGTCTCTTGTGAGTAGACTAAGAGCTATTAGCCATTGGCGGCTACTAGTCGCCAGCTACTGAGACCCGCGACGACCTCATTCAACTGAGTTGAAGTCGACCCGTCATTGGGTTGGCGACCGAGCAGATGGGGAAGAGGTTAGGAGGATCAGTGCCGTGGTCTTGCCGATCTACCGTTACCCTGCCCTGCTTGGAATCGAGTCGAATCGAATGAATGTGACATGCGCAGCTTCAGCCTCCTTTGCTGTTGTTGTGATTGTTATTGGTGTTTTGTTGTTGCTATTGCTGCTGCTGCTGCTGCAGCTGCTGAGTAGTAAGTGAAAGGTGCGCGCCCGGCAATACAACATCATATCGAGCAGAGAAAGAGCAGATGGTGTACACGACACAACAATAAAATGAATGAATGTAGAATATTTTTGAAAAGGTATGATAAATAAAGGGCATGCGGAACAAACAGAGTAGTCATAGCACAATCATCATGCATACAGGTCGAAGGTAGACAGAGATAATTCTGTAATAATAATTTTAATAGTAATATAGACAGAGATAATTCTGTAATAATAATTTTAATAGTAATAATAATGGCCATAGTAGTAGTAGTCATAATTAGAGGAGCTTGGGAATTGCGGTTGAATTTCGCAGTTGCGATTCAACAGCTTTGTAGGGTTATGCGCTCTGATTTGAAAGCATTAACTCTGCAAGTGGAGTCCGTTCATCCGTCCGTCGGGCTAATTAATATTAACAACAGCCGTGGCGAGCTGTTGTTGTTCATGGTACTCGGGCCCATTGTGGAGCCTCGTTCAGGATCAAATTGTGTTAACTTTGCTCGTATTGCATAATTTTTTGAGCGACCGCGAACGTGTCAGCACTGCTTGACGTATGACACTTGCTTCGACGATAGCCAGCTTCTTCTTCGATTCTTAAGACATTTCTACGATAACAGTAGTGTCTGTTGGAGATTATTCTAGTTGGCAACAGAACAGTGGGTATACACGGAGAAGTGCATGTGGTGTACGGGACGATTGCCTGTTTGATCCATAGCAAGAACCGCTCATGTTTGTTCTGCTTCCATTTCACTTTTCCGTCTCGCGGGTGAATAATGATAAGAACATGGCACTTCTGAATGTCAAATTTTCCATTGATTGAAAACCAAATAAAATGTCCTCTTTCCTCTCACACACATATATATATATATATATATATATATATATAATTCGCATATATTAAATTACATGTTATCATCTATATTATATATACGTAGCTTCCCTGCAGGGATATCTATAGGTCTTTATTTATATATATAGTAATGTAGTTCCTTCAATAAACCACACTGCTGATATATAAATATATATATATATATATATATATATATAGGGGGGGAGAGCGCGAGAGCGGAAAGGAGTGAATTTAGTTGTCTGTTGAGATCAACAGTAACGAAGTCATTACTAACAGTAACGTTTTTAGCCTTGAGTACTATAGCTGTTATTTTATTTGACGTTGGTCCCAACTTTCTAATGGTTAACTCGCGGTAATTCTTCTTTGCACAATCGTTTATAATTTTCATTCCTATGATTAATAATATGAGGTTTCTTTATTCGCCCTGCATTTATGATTACTACTATAATAACAACACTAACAAACGTCATGATAAGTACCCCGATCCCTCGATTTGGAAGTTTTGACTTTGAAGTACTAGGTTGACTTTCAACTGGTGATCGATTCATTTCTGCCAGATTTGCGCCAGATTGTCAACCAGATTTGTACAATTCCTTTCTCTCATTTCATTCAGCCGAGTTCGATCGATCGATTGATTGATTGATCGATCTCTGATCGATCGCGCCGTCGTGTCGCTTTTGGAGGTGTCCGGAGCGCCGGCGATGTCAGGACCGGCGATGTCTCCCGCACCGGAAATTGGCCCCGAGTGTCCGCCTCTGGGAGGTTCGTCGGGCCTGGCGATGCATCCGTCAGCAGCCGGTGGAGGTCCGGGGCCCGGCCATGGACATCAACACCATCACCTGCCGCCGCCCCCTCCCCCAGCCGGCCACGGCTACGGACCAGCGTCGACGACGACGACGATGATGACGACGACGACAACAACTTCCTCGTCCGGGCCGACGACAGCGAACCACGACCAGCCCGAACGCAACGGGGCGCCCGAGGCGCGCGAAGATTTCAAGCAGACCATGACCACATTTAACCCGATCCAACAGAACCAACTCAGGGCGCAGATACAAGTCTACCGGTGAGTAGACTGCTAGAAGCGTACTTCAATGGGTGTATGCGTGTATATGTGTGCTTGTATGTATGTGCGTATTGTAGGTATGTAGGCGCGACGAGGACGGTGCGACAGCTCTGTTATATCACTGGCAGCGGCCAGGGGTTTGTGAGGGACTCTCAAACCCGCAAAACCCGTATTACCCCACATTCCCATATAGCTAGTGTGTTGGCTGCATTGATTTAAGAGCACCACATACAATCTTTTAGCTTGCGGTAATAGTTCAAATTCTAGATGATATCGTATAGCACCGTGGTGAATGGGCGGGCCTCTTCGACGGGACGCAGCCCGACAGTTTGCCGGCTGCGATATTTTGCGACATGTAGATGTGTGGCTTTATGGCATTCTACACTCAAAAAAGTCAGGATATGTGACGCACTCGCTGCTCGAAGGGATCTGAAATAGCCGAAGTATCGTAAATAAGGTTCATCACTAATAGGCGTTTCTGCTTGAACCACTGGAAAAAGCGAATCACATAGGAAAGCACTTGTGCGTATCTCCATAAGCTACAGAGATTAAATATCACAAAAATTAACAGTGAAAATTATTTGAATATTCGGGTTAGGCTAAACCTCCCATCGATATAATGACAAATGCATTTTTTCTTCTAGGCTTCTGGCGCGTAACCAGCCAATTCCGGATCAGTTAAGTCAACAGGCCTTACGTCCAGCAGGACCTCCTACGGGACAGCCAAAGCCTGCCCTGCCTAAACAGAACCGGATCACTCCCTTGGCCAAGCCACAGGGCCTGGACCCTCTGGAGCTTCTTAAGGAACGCGAAAACCGTATTACACAACGCATCGCCTACCGGTAATATATCAATGCGTTTGCTATAAAATATATGCGAAGGCGTAAGCTCTTTTTTACCGTAGTTGGCCCCTACAACTTGTGCTCTGTTCGAAGTGCAGGACACTTCGCACAGGTTCTGAGTGATGGTAGTGCTTGACTTTGTTCCCATGTCGTATGTCGCTAACGTTTTACTAGCTATAATTTACATCTGTATTTGCTTTCTCTGCTGCTCGTATTTAGGATACAAGAGCTATCGCGAATCCCTGCCACCAGCCTCTCGGAGAAGATGAGAATTAAGGCGCTTACAGAGCTGCGCGCGCTGCGCCTACTGAACTTTCAGCGCCAGCTGCGCACAGAAGTTGTAGCCTGTATGCGAAAAGACACTACACTCGAGACGGCGCTCAATCCCAAACTATATAAACGCACAAAGCGTCAGGGTCTGCGCGAGGCACGGATCACTGAGAAACTCGAGAAACAACAGAAGCTCGAGCAGGAGAAGCGGCGCCGCCAGAAACATCAAGAGTACTTAACGGCTGTTCTTCAGCACGCAAAAGACTTCAAGGAGTTCCATCGAAACAATGTTCAGCAGAAAATTTCCAAGATCAACAAGGCGGTTATTACCTACCACCAGAACACAGAAAGGGAGCAGAAGAAGGCCCAAGAGCGGCTCGAAAAGGAGCGTATGATTATGCTTATGGCCGAGGACGAAGAGGGCTATCGAAAGTTGATCGACCAGAAGAAGGATAAACGACTTGCATTCTTGCTCTCGCAGACAGACGAGTACATCAATAACCTGACCAAGATGGTTGTCCAGCATAAGAAGGAGCTCAAGAAGCTGAAAAAGTTTAAGAAGCCCAAGACGGACGGCGATAACGATGGAAAGGACGATGGCGAAACTCGTGTGCGCGTCATCGAGACAGCTACGGGTAACAAGCTGAGTGGGCCCGAAGCTCCGCTTGCTTCCGAGCTCGATGCCTGGTTGGAAGCTCACCCAGGTTGGGAGGCGGCCCCACGAAACGCCGAAACGGATGACTCCAGCGATGATGAAGAGCCGACACCAGCGCCCGCAGCACCGCCCGAACCCGATCCGGTCGTGGAAACACCGCCACTCGCACAGGGCGTGTCCAAAGACGACGACGAGTACGAGAAGAACTCTGCTGCCCAGATTCAGAACTACTACAATATCGCGCATGCGATTCGTGAGACCGTCACAGAACAGTCGTCGCTGCTTGTATTCGGTCGGCTGAAAGAGTACCAGGTCAAAGGCCTTGAATGGCTGGTCTCACTCTACAATAACAATCTTAACGGAATCCTTGCCGACGAAATGGGTCTGGGCAAGACCATTCAGACCATCTCCATGATTACGTATCTCATGGAGAAGAAGAAAGTGAACGGGCCCTACCTCGTTATCGTGCCGCTGTCCACACTGTCCAACTGGGTTCTGGAGTTTGACCGTTGGGCGCCCAGCGTGTTTAAGGTCGTCTACAAAGGCTCACCGAATCTCCGTCGATCGCTTCAGGGCCAACTGCGTAATTCGAAGTTCAACGTGCTGCTGACGACGTACGAGTACGTCATTAAAGACAAGGCGACGCTGTCAAAAATCAAGTGGAAATACATGATTATCGACGAGGGCCATCGAATGAAGAATCACCATTGTAAGCTGACGCAGATTCTGAACACGCACTATACAGCCCCACATCGCCTGCTATTGACAGGAACGCCGCTGCAAAATAAACTGCCGGAATTGTGGGCGCTGCTTAACTTCCTGCTACCATCGATCTTCAAGTGCTGTAACACATTCGAGCAGTGGTTTAACGCACCCTTTGCGACAACCGGCGAGAAAGTCGAGCTAAACGAAGAGGAAACCATTCTCATTATCCGTCGCCTGCATAAGGTTCTTCGACCATTCCTACTGCGTCGTTTGAAAAAGGAGGTCGAGCACCAGCTACCCGACAAGGTTGAGTACGTCGTTAAGTGCGATATGTCGGGCCTGCAACGGCTTCTATACAAACACATGCAGAAAGGCATTCTGCTAACAGACGGATCCGAGAAGGATAAGAAGGGCAAGGGCGGAATGAAGACGCTCATGAACACAATTATGCAGCTTCGAAAAATCTGCAATCATCCGTTCATGTTTCAACACATCGAAGAGGCGTTTGCCGAGCACACGGGTAACGGCGCTGGGCAGCTTATTGTGGGTCCCGACCTGTATCGAGTTGCCGGAAAGTTTGAGCTACTCGATCGTATTCTGCCCAAATTCCGTGAAACGAACCATCGTGTGCTAGTTTTCTGTCAGATGACGTCTTGCATGACGGTCCTGGAGGATTATCTTAATTTCCGCGAGTTTTCGTACCTGCGGTTAGACGGTACGACCAAATCGGAAGATCGAGGCACGCTTCTAGCAAAATTCAACGAGGCGAATTCGAACATCTTTATTTTCCTATTGTCAACACGAGCAGGAGGTCTCGGTCTAAATCTACAGACTGCCGATACCGTGGTCATATTTGACTCGGACTGGAACCCGCACCAGGATTTGCAGGCGCAAGATCGAGCCCACCGAATCGGTCAAAAGAATGAGGTGCGCGTTCTCCGACTGGTGACGGTGAACTCTGTCGAGGAGCGTATTCTGGCAGCGGCCAAATACAAGCTGAATCTCGACGAAAAAGTTATCCAGGCAGGAAAGTTCGATCAGAAATCAACTGGCAGCGAACGACGGCAGTTCCTGCAGGCAATTCTTCAAGATGAAAACGAAGAGGAAGAGGAGGAGAATGAGGTGCCCGACGACGAAACGATAAACCAGATGATTGCCCGCTCCGAGGACGAATTCAATCTGTTCCAAAAAATGGACATTGCACGCAGGCGAGAGGAGGCCAAGGCGACTCCTCGCAAGCCACGTCTGATGGAGGAAGACGAGCTGCCGCAGTGGTTGGCGCTCAACGACGAAGAGGTAGAGAAGCTGACACACGCCGACGACGATGAGGATAAGGTGTTCGGCCGCGGCTCGAGGGCGCGCAAGGAGGTCGACTACTCCGACGCCCTAACTGAACGACAGTTCCTTAAGGCCATCGAGGATGGAGATGTCGATGATTTTGAGGACGAGCCCGCGGCCCCCACAACCTCGGGTAGGCCCGGTCGAAAGAAACGTCGAAAGCTGGGTTCCGAAGATGAAGAGGAACCATCCGGTGGACGCAAGAGGGCGCGCAAAAGCCGTGGTCCCGGCGGTGGTAAGGACGAAAAAGGCGGCCAAGTAAACCAGCTACTTAAACGCCAGATGAAGACCATCCTCAACATGGTAATAAACTATACCGATGCAGACGAGCGCGTACTCAGCGAAAGCTTTATGCAGCTGCCCTCTAGAAGGGATCTTCCGGACTACTACGAGATCATCAAGAAGCCTATTGACCTCAATAAGATGCTGAAGCGTATTAAGGACGATCACTACAAGTAAGTTTCAGCTAGTGACATTACCACTCAAATTGTTTTTGGTTAGCATAGCTTCTTTGAGAAGCTCTCACATGTGGCTTGGCTACCCTATAGCTAAAGATGATAGTAACTAAATTGTGAGCAACGATAAAACAAGCCTACCTATGCGTTTCCATGCTAAATGATAAGGATGTTTATCGCAACGAATATCTATTTGCCATATATATTAAGCAGTGTGCCACATTAGTTATATTATAGTTATGGTCGATTCAAAGGCCACTTGAATTAAATTGTACGTTTATGAAATTTCGACTATTTTCAACGAGTTCATGCTGCTCATATTGAAACTATATATATATATATATATATATATATATATATATATATATATATATATATATATATATATATATGTATATATATATATATATATATATATATATAAACAAGTAAGTTGTTTTAGATAATGCATATTGATATCTTCAGTTGAAACAAATTAGTCGGCCATGACGGCTCGTCGGCATTATTTTCTTAACCTTAAACTGGCTCTACCGATTAATTCCAGATCACTGGACGACCTGGAAGAAGACTTCATGCTGCTGTGCAAAAACGCACAGCGGTACAACGTGGACGGGTCGCTGATCTATGAGGATTCTATTGTCATGCAGTCGGTGTTTACGTCCGCCCGCGAACGTGCGGAGAAGGCTGACGAAGACCAGCTCGTCGAGGACGATGACGGCGACGAAACGACCCATGAGAAAAAAGGTCGCGGCAAAGGAAACAAAACACCCCGACGGGAAATGATCAAGAAAAAGCCGCGCCGGAAGTATATGGTCGAAAGTGACGAAGACGAAACCGAAGACAGCGACTAATCACAGAAAAAAATTTACCACCTAGGTATTCGAGCAGATAGGATAGTTATTTGTGTTCCGATTGTGTGACGATTAGGCTGAATTGTGTCGAGAATTGTGCGAATTCGACCACATGTCGAACTTCTCTGTAGAGGTGTATACATGCATTCAATGGAAAATAACAAGTCAAGGGTCAAAGGAGAACCTTTGAAAGTATTCTGGTGTGAGGAGGTTGGCCGTGTAGTAGAGAATCCGCAGTATGTGAATATTGAGGCGTAGATGAGTATATATATATATATATAAACATATGCCGAGCTAACTCGAGACTCGAGATTAACTCGTGCCGTGAAAGGGGTGACACGTGTAGAGTGACGGAAGAAGACCATCTGAGGGGAGACGGATGTAAGGCCCGGGGTGACATTATGTATTTTAATCTATGAATAAACGTATCTATTATCAGGATATCATGGATTTTCCGTTGCAGGTCGTATTGATATTACAGTATTCCATGCCTTTTATTTTAAATCGTTTTCTTTACCATGAACGCACCAGCTCATTTATAATGGCAGCAACCACAAGGATGCAGATTAAAGCCAGTCTAAGAGTATTCATAGTTATTCTTGATAGGCTCTAGCAGTTTTCCACATAGGCGTGCGCTGCTATCAGACCTTATTTGGACGGCGTGTCATGTCACGATGTAGGAAGTTGTCAAGGTTTCCGTTTGTAGAGGTGAACATATATTGTCACATAAAATGAGTATATTACATAGCTAATAGTACTAGTGTTATTATAATTAATACTTTCTTACTTCCAGCTAAAATTACAGGGAACTTTTCTTATGACTATTCCATAAATTATACGACAAACTAGGCTCACGTTTAACCTTTCACAATCAAAACTATTTACATGGACACGTTTTAGTACGTAGGAGCAGACCTTAAATTGCTCTCCTAAGTACAGCTTTCTTAGAGGAACCATGTGAATATAATGGGTTAGGACAGGCACGCCAAAAGTTCGTCTTCTTGTAGCTTGAGAAGGCTTAAGAAACCCGTTTTCGTTCTAGCGCCTGGAAAATAGGGCCTAAATTATAGGATAATGGTGAACATCCTTTTAGCCTACCTGTATTTGTGATCCGTTTCGATGGCAGACATTTCCGACACAAATTTAATCGTATTCGATATTTGCAGTGGAAGAGCATAGACACGAAGTAGCGACACATACTCCCTTGTATGCCGTATGTGCAACTCGGGGTAGGCGGACGATGTAAGGCACTGCTATTAACGCTGCGCCTTTTTCGACACTGAGCGAGAGGTACTGTCCTGGAAATTACGGCTGAATAACCCCCTGACATGCCAAGCCCTTGCAGAGGAGCTCCTCAAGGATTACAAATCCTCGAGTATGGTAAGAAGATTCGCAGAAAAATCTTCGAGGCGAAAATAACCGCCGCACAAGGCCGAGCAGCCTAAGTGGCAAGAAGAGTGGCCAGGCCAGAAGCAATCTCGAGAAGACTGTACTGCGGCCACCCCCCGAAAAGGGGCAAAGAAAACAACTGGATTTTAGTGGATGCGAGTCCCACACCACCGTGCCTCTAACAACGACGCCCCGTGTGCATACCAGTCACCTCTATAAAAAAAAGACTAGTCACTCAGGGTTTTTTTTTAATAAATATAAAAGCCCCGCAAACATATTTATAATTAGAGCGTCGTATCGGCACAAATTATATGTCGGATCGCAGTATATTATCACGACGGCAAACCTGTACCTGGTGCTTTACGTAGCGTTAGATTTCCAAATGTTAAATGTTACACTTTCTCATGGTTTAGTAGACACGTCATAAACTGCATCGATGATGTCGTCTTAATCGGTGCTTCGTTGTGAGCAATTCAGGAAGTGAACTGCTTGATTAGCCCCTTCATGAGTCGATCCATTGCCGGGCAGAAGCGTGTGAAGGTAACCTCCCATTGCACTTTTAGGTTGGCGATATTGACACGTTGTGCGTGCTAAACTGGGGGTAGTGACCCTGACGACCATGATGCGTGACACTACAAGTTGGAGCATCCGGAGCACAGGACACGAAAACTGTGGGCGCACTCAATAACAGCAACTATGTCACGGCGAGGTGATATAAGAGTAAAAGAACGTCGGCTGCTGATATAAACGCTGATGAAGTGGAGTGTCAGATCGGGCCAAGCACCAATAGTCGGCGGCTGAGCGAGGCGCAAGGGTGACCGGAACGGAGGGACCGCAACCCTCAGAATTGAAGGCGCAAGAGGCGTGAACCGAGAATTGGCGGCCGCCCTGAACCAAAAGGCGGTAGAAGAAAACGTGCGGGAACATTTATTCATACAGGAAAATTGTCCTGACGACAACGAGATGATGCCCCTCACAGGCAGCACGGATACAGCGAAACCTCATCTGAGGTATTAATTAAACTGGATTGCCGGAACGCCCTCCAGAACTGGCCAGGGCGGTTAGAATGGCGAACTGACTCGGGCGATAAGTGGGACATATCGGCCCGGAGAACAAAACGAGCAGTGTGCGGAGCTCTAGTCCCCAGGATGCAATATTGCCAGACGACGCACTGCCGCACTAAGATGATGATTTACTAGTAATGGCAGGTGACGCTAGTTGGTTTCTTTTATATCCTATTCAGACTGAGGTTAACACGAGCACAGGTTAAACAGAGAATTGGAAAAAAAACTCGAACGAAGCACTATGATTTCGGTCCAAGCAACGTCACCAACATTGGGCACGATCCGCTTCTTACCATCTTGTAGGCTGCTAGTGCGTACGTTGGCTTTATCAACAGACTCCAGTTGCTTCGCGACCAGAGGACGGTCTCAGGATTAAATCCTGTGGGATTCCGGCTGTAGCCCTGAACTCATGTTTCCCGCGAGTAGATCTGGGTGGCCCAAGTATGATGAAAAATTTCGGCAGAAATATAAAGCTATTCCCTTTTTCATTAGCGCTTCCATGGCCACTTTCAGTTTATCGCGTTTAAGACGTTTTAGCATCTAGGACTATGTTAAAAGCGACAGAGAAAAATGTACTAAAGCCATACAATTATTTGCTTCAAGGGTATTCGAGTTCGTTTAGAGCGTCGAGTCTAGGCCGACTAGATGCAGCTGATTACAGATGACAACGGGGCAGACCAAAGCGGCCCTACAAGACATCCAATAGCTGCCCGAGACAAGGTGCCAGATGGGGGAAGGGAGACTACCGATGCCTAGTCACAGTAAAGGCAGGCTTCAATTCCCCATCTGCACGTACAACGATGCGTAGAGATGAGAGCATGAACTAAGGGCGTGGGTAAATGCAGCAACCACACGCCTAATTTCTAAAAGCATTTCTTCGAATTCCGTGTCTTAAGGATGGGAAGTGGGGGTATGAGTTTTGTGGGTTTAAGAGACCAGTTAGACACTCATCACTGGAGGTTGCCGGTAGAGTAGCAGTTGAACTTGCACTTAGACACCAATTTGCGAAGCAGTCCTACGAAATCGTCTGAGCTTTATTACCAGCAGCTGCATTTTCTAGTGAAACTCATCCCCGGCAGGTCTAGCCCTTTATTCAATAATTTCGATCGTGCCGCAAGCCTGACCTTTTTTTGCAAAGGTACCTTCAGGTTTCCTTCTTGCGCACCAGCCACCACAAACATGGCTGTTTTCCGACTGCCCGTGGGTATATCTTCTAACGCCGTAAGGCGATCAACTAGAGTTCTCGAGGTGAAAAACGAACATAGGTTTAAACTTCTTCATTCTGCTTAGTTAGAGGAGCTTCTGCATCCGTGGCGACCGTTGCTTCCGGTTAAGCCACTTTATAGTAGACGACAACGCAAACAACAACGAAATTACACACACTGCACCCAAACCTCTCTCGGCAAACGCATGCATTTCTGCAACGTCTGACCGTCTTGCTCTCAGTCGGATGACAGTTGTCCTTTCTGGCCCTCGCTCTCGAACGGCGCCACAGTCGCGTTATGAAGTCGCTACGATTGTGATCGCCTGTTGGGTGGCGGCAGCGAACAAGCGTCGTACAGCTAGTTACTGCGTAACGAAGACGAAAGCCAGTAAGTTGAGGTCAGTGAATTGAGACACTTTCTAGGTCTTCGCCGCTTTAGTGTCGGATGTCTCAGATGGCCTGAGGAGGGGATGATCGCCGTGTGCCTACTGCTGCTGGTGCAGACGAGCGAGCAAAGAAGCGATTTGATTGAGTGAGTGAGTGAGTGAATGATTGATCATTGGTCTTGACCATCGTCGTCGTCGGCGGCCGCGGCAACGGCGGTCATCAAGAGATCCATCAGTCCACCACTACTCTCCCTGTGTCTGTGAAACCTAGATAACCTGGATATCTATCTGCTCTCCGAGTCTACGTGCTTCTGCACGTGACCACCGACCTCACGGCGGCTGACAGATAGTAAGTAGATAGATTATTGATAGATAGATAGCCACATAAATAGCCGAACCGGCCCGCTAGCATCCATCGACATGGAGCGCAAGATGTTCAACAGCAAGACGAACGTGGTTCGCCTCTATCGGAGCGTAATGGACGACGTCCTTGATTCGATCGCCAAGGACGGCTCGGATGTGGGCGCCGATGACCAGACGCTGGCCGAACTGCGTCGCTTGTGGCTGGCCAAACTGGCTCAGTCGGGGGCCCTTGAGGCGGACTATCCGTTTTGCGTTCGCGCCCCGCTGCTGCAGCCCGTAATACCTTCATCACTTGCGTCATCGTATCATCATCATCATCATCACCACCACCACCACCACCATCCACCACACCTGCAGCCGCAGCCACAGTCGCAGCAGCAGCAGCAACAGCAACTGCAGCTGCACCAACACCAGCCACCGCATCGTCCGCTTATTTATCAGCTTCAACCTCACCAGCAGCAGCATCCGGTTCTTCATCAGCACCAGTACAATCATCAGGTATCGTCGTCACAGCATGCCGCCGCCACCGGCAGTGCGAGCGGCGTCGAGATCCAACAGGTGATCCAGTCAGGAGGGCTGTTGGACACGACGGTTGTTGCTGGTGGTGGCGTTGGTGATGCCGCAGGTGTTGCTGCAGGTGCAGGCGGGGTCGGCGCAGCGGCAGCGGCGGTGGTGATGGGCACAACGGCAACAGGCATTCCAAGCCTATCTTCCGCAGTGGTGGGAAGCAGCGCAGGTGGTGGAGTATCAGGCGGCGGTGGTGTCGGGCAGCCGATGAAGCGTGACGTTCTTCCTCGCATCACGATGCATCAGCCGGCTAACCAGGAAGGCCGGACGCTCCTGGTGGGCAGCCACATTGTGCCGTGCAACGTGGCGGCCCAACTGCTGCGATCCGGTCAGGGACCACTCGATCTCGAGGAATTCAGTCAGTGTGCCGGTCGATTGGCCAAACTCACGCGAAAGTCGACGCCAAGGTCGACGTCGAAACGCTCCTCGACAGATCGCGACAACAACAACAACAACGTCAACAACGGCAGCAACAACAACAATACAAACGGAAGCGACACGCAGCAGCAGCAGCCGCTGCCGATTCTCGACGAGGAGCCCCTGGAGGAATCGGAGGCGCCCGGCTGTTCGGGCGTCGTCGGGCAAGTTGACCTGCTGCCGGGACAGTCGGACGGAGCCGCCATGAGTCCTGGCAGCGACATCGAGCTGTCGTCAGACGACAACGACAGCTTCAGCGGCGACGAGGTGAGCGATACCGCGCCGGAGAGTCCGAGCAGCAGCGGCAATCGCGAGGTGCAGGATCCCGACGAGCTGCTCAACTCGGGCGACGACGAAGAGGATCCCGTCGGCGACAACGAACAGCCGGACGACATCGAGAACATTGTCGTATGCCAGTATCTCAAGGTGCACCGCAAGGGTGCTCACTGGAAGATTCGGCTCACGCAGGGTATCATGAACATCGAGGGCAAGGATTACGCGTTCAGTCGTATGGATGGTGAGGCCGACTGGTAGTAGCAGTAATAGTTGTTCTGGTTGTTGTTGTTGGATTAGTTGGCTCGAGTCTCGTTCAGACAGTTGTGTTTGTTCCGATAGCCACGCGGACGACTGTCTACTGCGACCGAGAGAGAGAGAGAGAGAGAGGAAAGCGAAGGTTTGACGAACTTAGGTCCGAGCTAAGTTCATCGAACTGGTTCACGGACTAAGCGATTTACCAAAGCGATTTAGCATTATCACATGTTCACCACGGGCCTGGTGGTCATTTCGCGGCTATGGATATCAGGGAGGGGAGCCACAAAATGGACCCAACCCGGAGGAATTACTCATAGAGGAGAGAGGCATACGCTCACCGATGTGATTGTGTTTTCGCTGATGAAATGTGCATTTTGGCATTTCACATTTGATTTTTTTTACTTATTGATAAACCACGCTGGGTCTTGTCTTGCATAGGCACTGATAAAAACTGTTTTCATATATCTTCATGTCATGACTGTGGAATAAAGTTTGATGAAATACATTGCTCGTACTCTAATCTCAAATTAAATCCTTTGTAGTCTGTGCCACTTTTCCCGCAATTCCCGTCCCATCTTCAAAACATACTGTGTCCATAGATTTCGCTTCTAGGCAACCAAGTCAAAAGCGGTACTGGGCTCTTAACGGTCTGCTCGGCTCAGATAATTTTCCAGATCTCTGCTAGCAATTGGCTCACGGTCGTATGGGTCGACCTCGATCGACTCAAGTCATTTGACAGCATTCCAGAAAATATCTTATAGGGGCTCTTTAAGTGTTATTCCCGGCGTTTTCATTGGACTTAACAACAAAGCCATCCTCTTTCTGAACATTTTGCCAGATTCCAGAGATTGATCAAGTAGGAATTTCTAGAGATGCGTCAATAAAGCTATCCTCTTTATAGGCCTTGGGCATTCACCCGGATTCCAGAGATTCATCAAATAGAACTTTCCAGATATTCATCAAATAGAACTTTCCAGGGATTCATCAAGTAGCACATTATCGGGATTTTTCAAATATAATTTTCTAGGGATTCACCAAATAGATTTTTCAAAAGCGTCGATCACTGACACCCCCCTGGTGTGCTCGAATGTAATCCTAACGGTTTCTAACCAATCCTTGCTCTTGTAAAAGCTGATCGTAAATACCCCTCAGTTTAAAGGTTTTGCAAAACAGATTTTCGAAAAATAAAACTTTTGCCTTTTGAAGTGCTCTCTGCCATTTCCCTATTTTCACGCGATTTTCGTTAAATTGAGACGCTTATATTTGACGCACGTCTGAAAGAGCCCTGAAGAGAAAAGACCCAAGACCCGGTCTTTCCCGTGTGTCTCCGTCTCTTTGATGATTGGAGATAGTCTAAGGAGTTATGCTTTCACAAAGCAATTTTGTTAAATTACTTTTTATACCCCCCCCCTTTCTTCGTTGCAATATTAGTGTATTCAATTTTATTCAGCGACTATTCAAAGTATTATGTTAGGTGCGAAACGTTGTGTGGCAATTCCTAACCTCGCGCCTTTATGGCCACGTTTTTCTCACCACCAACTAATTATTCTGTAGCTTTTGTCCGCTTGGACCTACTTGACTGGCATCATTTAATTTCAACACAATGCGTATTGTTTGTAGTCACTGTGGGGTGCGGTACGCATCCGTTAAGGCCTCCCTTAATGATAACGCAACTAGTGGCCATGTTGACATTAACAATTACCGCTGTACACTAGAATTTGAGCGAAGCGTATATCGTGGCGATGCCGACCAGCCAGCTCGTTACATGACGTTTCCATATCAACGGTTGCTGGCCCCTGGTGGTGAGACGTGATGACGGCCTGTACTCGGAGAACTTTGTCGAAGAACAGCCTTGTCAAGCAATTCCGAGCCCGGTGGGTGGTGGAATTAGCGGGTTTGGGAGCCCCACTATAGCCCTATTCCTTCTACTCAACGTGGTTCGTTAACGACGATGACGTTTTCGTTGACCGTACTGTATGTATTCGCCTAGCCTCGACTAGTGTAGTCTGGTTGGTGGTTGGTGAAGGACATCGTAAAACAATACAGGTATTCCTTAATCTGCGTGTGTGCGTGTCGAGCGCCTTGCAAATCGCTGATCTGTTCGCCCGCCATGCACCATCATTATCATCATCGTGTCAGCCAATTATTCTGATCGATCATGCCTGTACGCGCCTCTGCACGACAGTCCCACATCACCGAGTGTTTATTGACCTTTGTGCAGATTTCCATGCAGTTACCTATGTCCTGCACTATTTGATTATTAGTTCTGTCTACCAATTTTGTGGTGAAATAAATGCTGAACTGAGTTGAGCTGAGTGTTTCGTCTGTCGGCGGCGTCCGCTAGAGGCTCCGCCTTTGCCCATCCGCTATGGTCACGTCGCGTAAGGGGTGGTCGTGACGAAGCGTGACGCGTTCGTACCTCGCCGAGCAAAACCGCCGCTTGTAGAACCGTAAGTACGAGGCGGCACGAAGATCGGAGCAGGTGCGCGCGCGATTTTGTCGTCTGCTTAACGAACGCGAGAGAGAGAGGAAGAGAGAGAAAGGGATGTAAGAAAAGAGGGAGAGAAGGAAGTCAATGTAAATGTAGTGGATATCGTCAACAGCAGAATATTAGCATAATCCTGCGTTCGTTCGGAGCTACCAACAGAACGTTTGCTGGTGCAGGTGAGTGATGTTGCTTCTAAAATGAGGTTCTGCTTCGTTGCTACGAAGCAGCCGTCTGTGTGGTAGTTTCGTTGTTTTTTCCTGTTGTTGTTGCCGTTGTTTGCGTTGAGGCCACTGTTATTGTTGTTGTCAATGTATGCTAAATAATGCCGCCGACTTTGTCGTCTGTTGTTGTTGTTGGTGTGGTCGTCAGCGTTGTTTTGAAATGATGATCATTCAATCAATACAGAAACCCTCCACTACTGTAGCAGCAGAAGAAGATCTAGGCGCTATAGAGGATAACCATGGAGGCAGGATTGTGTCCTGCTCACCACCGTAGGGCATAGTGTGTGAGCGAAACTTTACATTGTTGTGTTGTCGGTTATTGTTGTGGTCTGAGCTGTTGTGGGTTCTGTGGAGTGGTCGTAGTATTTTGATTTGTTGTCGTTGTTGTTGCTGCTGCTATTGTTTTAATGAATGATATGGAAGACGCGTCATGTAGTCGTAGTACGAGAGCGAGTTTCGAAGACGAGGTTCGAAGCGAGGCAGGCACATACTGTCGGGGTTCTCGAAGAGCGTACGAAGAAGCGCTACGAAAATGATACGAATAACAACCTCAACTTCAACATCAATCAAGCCTTTTTCTGTTGATTGGTTCGTATCGTCATCGGCATACTACCATCTTCTAGCTTTGTTTTGCGTACCAGTGTGTCTGTAATTGTTAGTAGTAGTAGTAGTATTATTGTTGTTGTTGTGGTTGGTTTCGTTGATTTTCTCGTTGTTGTTTTTGTTGAAACATGTATATTGTGGTGCTGTTTCTGTTGCTGTGATTCTGTTGCCTGCAGAAGCGAAGAAGCAAAGCATGAAAGATACATAGATTCGCATGGCTTTCCACCGTTGCATTTGCTCACGTTATTCCGATGCTGTTCCGCTGCTGCTGCTGTAACAAGTAGTTAGCTCGAGTGAAATTGTGTCTGTTTGTATGTGTATTTAGGTGTAAGTGTGAGCCATAGCATGTATTGTATGACGTGCGTACTAATAGTAATGCATGTTTGACTCAAAAACAAAAAAGATGCCGGCTCTGCTGTTGTTGTTTGGCGGAGGGAGCAGAGGGGATTGATCTGAGATGAAAACTCAGAGAACTGACCGGAGGGTCAGTTGATTTTTTTTTCTGTCTGCTTTTTTTTCTCTCGGGCTGATCCTCAGCCAAGATTTGACGTAGACGACAGTTGCTTGTAAGCCCGTCCTCTACAAAGTGTACGAAAATGGCGGAAAACGTAGATTTCAGGTTGATAAAAAAAAAAAATTGGAAGAAAAAACTGAACTGAAGTATTTGTGCTTGTCAGGTTCTGTTCATGATGATGTTGTTGTTATTGCTGTATGTGTAATGGGCGAGTGAGAAGGAGGATTATTCTGTTATTTCTTCTATCTTTGTTTTGTATCTTTATTTTTATCTTATAATATTTTATCCTTGTAATCTTATATCAACGATACATTTTGTTGGTATTGGCAGCGTCAGCGACATCGTTGTAATTCATTCATGATCGACAGTGTTGTTCTGTTGTGGTTGCTGTTGATGTGTTACTGTTGTGGTTGTAATTGTTGTTTCTGTTGTTGTTTCTGTCGGCATTGTTGTTGTTGTTGTCGTGGTGTTTGTTGAGTAACAAACATCACTCGAAATCTGTTGTCTGAGTACGAGTATTATTGTTGTTATTGTTGCTGGAGTTGTTGTTGCTGTAGTGTGTTAATATAGACGTGTATTGTTGCATTGCTGTTATTTCTGTTGCGTACATATGAGAATGATGATGATGAATAGTACACATAGGACAGTACATACATCATGCACATGTGAATGTGATAATTGTATGCCTTGTGATCTCTCTCTCTCTCTCTCTGTTTGAAGACGCCACTTCCTATATTTGTTCATTTTGTCTGAGCAGGAGATAGTGTCTTTTGCTCAACTACGTAAGGCCAGGGTGGGCCTGTAGATATATGTTTGTGTGGGCTTACACAGTATGATAAGTCGTAGTATAGTCGTATTAGGAATATGAGGCTTCACCTACTCCATCCCCCCCTCTCCCCACCGTTCCACCCCCCACTGAGGAGGTGTAATCACACAGGAATATCTGTTCATGTCTGTTCATCTGTCTAAATAATATCTGCTTTTGTAGCGGCTTGGGAAGTGAACGCATCTTCGCCCGCCTCGCTGTTATATATATATATATAATATATAATATATTATATATATATATATAATATATATATATATATATATATATATATATATATATATATATATATTTATATATATATGCACTGACTGGTATATGTAGTGATACTAGATGATAGCAGATTGCTGCGGCCAGGGTGGTCATATGTAAGCTAAGAAGAAGCACAGTTGTGATGTTATAGTATTCACAGAAGTCGAGTGAATAGGTAGATGGATAGATATATGGATGCAGGTATATAATATGTTAGATAGATAAATAAACGCAAAGCTGGGTAGATACGAGAGACGAACGTAGAGACAGACAGACAGACAGACAGATAGATAGTAGTTCTGGCCGCCGCAGAACACAGTTGTGTGTGTCGTGTGCTTCAGGGGGCCGTGATCGTTTGGTAGGAAGAACGGCGTGCTCGGTGTGCGTTGTAGAATAGCGTGTAGAATGAATGCCGCCAGTTGACCCTTCCCCCTTGTGAATGGCCGTGAGCACACATACCACACAGATACATCTGCTGCAGCTGCTATTTCTGTCTGTCGCAGTCGAACAAACAACGACAGCTGTAGAAACTCATAGAAACTGAACGATAGATACGATATAAACGGATATATTGTAGGATCAGCGGCAAACCAAGCGGTCGCGCCTCTACCGTCGTTCGTCCGTCTGCGTTAGGTGTGCGTTAGTGAGTAGGGTGGCGGGAGGCGACGCCAAATGGCGTTCTTTTTTTGGCGTTTCGCTTCATCTACACCACCCGCACCACCACCACCACAGGCGCAAGCACATGTTGTATCGGCAACGATATCCATATCGGCACAGCAGCAGCAGCTACGGCAATAGCACTAGCAACAACAGGCACGACAACTAGAATAGCCGCTTTGCAGGTTTTCATCCACTGAGCATGATGGTTCAGGATTATGCACGTGTTTGTATTGATATATTTCTCTCTCGCTCTCTCTCTCTCTCTATATATATATATATATATATATACCGAGCAAGATGGCTTAGTGGCAAAAGCCTTTGCCTTGCATTCGAGAGGCCTGGGTTGGAGACCCAGACCGGCCACTCCTAAATTGATTTGCATGGTTCCCAATTTAACAAGGTGAATGCCGGAGCGGATTAAAAATTGCCCATAATCGAAAAAAAAAGCAGGGGAGCGCAAATGTCTCAATAAAAACAGATGGTGCATTACCATTCAACCCCCCATTAAGTTAAGTTAAAGTTAAGTTATATATATATATATATATATATATATATTTACATCGGTATTGTTGTTCCCTCCTAGATCCTGGAATGGAAGAAGACGAGCGCCGCGTGCATCAGAACAAGGAGGAGAAGAAGACGAAGACGAAAAAGCAGGTAGACGACGAAAACAACAACGAACGGACGTAACGGCACTGCGCCGAAACAGTGAAATAGCATTGGCCGTTCGAACAACGGTTCAACAGCAGCCCGTTTATCGGACAATAGTACCGTCTACGGCAGTAACGGCAGCAGCAGAGAGAGTTACCTACCTGCTAGCAGCAGAGAGAGTTACTAACCAGTCTGTCTGTATATCATCTATCCGTCCGTTTACCTACCTACCTGGTTAGTCGGGTGCTGACCGTTACGGACCACAACGACGGCCAACGGTCATCAAATTGTCAACGCAAATCATCAACACAACGACAGCAACAACAAGAACAACAACAACAAATTGCCGCCACCACGGGCGGCTGCGGTGGCGGCGGCGGCGGTTACGTAGTGGGGGCGGCCAGCAGGCTGTTCAACAGTGGCTGACAGAGCTGCTGCTGCTGCTGTTGATGGTGGACGAGGAGGAGCCCATGGTGGTGGTGGCGGCAAAGAAGATGATGATGCTGATAGAGTTTGAAAGAGGTGTTGTTGGCGTGGCCGCAACACCCGCCGAGAAACAGACACTTGCTCCGCAGAATTTTGCAGAAATTCACGCGGTCACGGCGTTTTGACTAGCACAGCTGACGTGTGTCCCGCGTGCGTGTGGGCATGCGTACATGCGCCTTTACTGTGGTTAGATTACGATCGAGTGGCTAACGTGAACTACCTCTCACCGTGAAGGAGGTCTCACGTGTTCGGAGGTGGTGCCCGAACGACGAAACGACGTCTACGGATGTTTGCATCGGGCTCGTGTTGTTGGCCCACCGTTGGTTCATCGCTGTCGAGGAATTCTCTCCGGCAGCCATGACCTGAACTCTCGAGCCGAAACGAGATCGAGAACAAGTCAAGGTACAGGGTGAGCCTTGTTCTTCGCGTGTCCCCACTCCGCCTCTACTCCGGCCACTCTCCTACACGGGCCCTCTGATACTGCCGCTGCTGCTCGAAGATTTGCTGGCGCGCAAGTTTCGGCCTGCCACCATCGCCACCACCAACAGTTGCCGCATATCACCTATGTCGCCGAACGTCAGTCAGTTGCGGCACGTACCCGTGACGATTCCATACCATAAGCATCGATTCAATGAGTTTGTGCGATGTGTGTCAGCATAGGCAGAATGATTATGAATAAGCCAGTTAGTTAGCTAGCTAGTTAGCTAACTAGCTAGCAGTAAAATAGTGACTGAATGAGTTTTGTGAGTGTTAGTTAATGTTCGTTAGTAAATTGTAGTGAATTGTGAGTGAGAAAGAGTTTGTGTGAATCGCGTGTGAATGTGTTCGTGAATCGTTCGTGAACGCCTCCGCTGGATGGATGGCTTATAGAACACAATACATTGCTTGACATCGAGAGAAAGAGAAATGAGAAAGAGAGAGAGAGAGAGAGAGAATGAACACTGCGTGAATGAAGCAACGATAGATTGATTGTGCTTGTGTTGGTTGGTCGTGACCAACCCCACCTCGCCTGGCGTGTGCTCACGAAAAAGAGAGAGAAAGAGAGATTGCCATTGGTTATGGCGCCGAGAAGATCCGCCGATGGAAGGTCCACTTCAACGCGGTCTGCGACTGCAGCCGCGGCTGCCGCAGCGGCTGCAGCGACGGGAGATCGCGCAGGTGGAACTTCAGCGGTGAACGCTTCTGCGGCTGTTGTTGTTGCTGCTGCTGCTACCGTTGGTTCTGCTATCGCTGGTTCTGCAAACCTAACAGCAACAGTTGCAACAGCTGACAAAACAGCGTCAGCAATAACTGCAACAACAACGACTGCAACGACATCATCGTCGTCGTCGTCAGTGAAAACCGTCATCACAACGACGACCACGACGACGACGACAACCACAACAACAACAACAACAACCGCCGTAGCAACCACCACGACAACAACAACAGCAGCAGCAGCGGCAGCAACAAATAGTGCAACAACAATGGCAACCTCCACTGGGCCTCAACCAGTAGCCTTCGCCCCTGCTGCCGCCACCACCACCACCCGTCTAGCCTTGACCACCTCGAGCAACAACAGCAGCTGTACTACAGCAACAACAACAACAAATAGCAATAACAATAAACCACCTGGCGAGCAGCTCACCGAACATCAGCTCTTCCTCCAAGCATTCGAAAGTAAGTCTTCTCGTTGTTGTTGTTGTTGTTGTTGTTGCTGTTGTTGTCGTTGTACATTAACATTGGTATTTCTGGGATTTTGTTCTAACCAATACGTTCCTTCAACCACGCTTGTGATATATATATATATATATATATATATATATATATATATATATATATATATATATATTGTTTTCTTTTCTTTTTTGTTCCGTAAGGCAAATGCCCGTTGACGGTTTTTTTTTCATGTTATGGCTGAGGCTTAATCCACTCCGGTATTTACCTTGTCTAAATTGGAAACCATGAAAACCAATTTAAGAGTGGCCGATCTGGGTCTCGAACCCAGGCCTCCCGAATTCAAGACAAAGGCTTTGCCACTAAGTTTCGGTTATAGCGTATATATATATATATATATATATATATATATATATATATATATATATAGCTGGTGATTTTAAGGAGCATCTTCAGCACGGTTGTTTGGCATTGTACAATACATGCAGGCCATATCTGTAAGACACTGGTGGTTTAGTGTATACTAGATAGTTGTGCATGTCAGATCCTAATACACCTAGGAAAAATATTGTCCCAAATACTCACATCACGCATAAAATGTTTTATGTTTTCGCGCTCATGTGTTGATTGAGACGTGTCTTCAACAGTCGAATGATCTTTCTCTTTTGGGGATTTGAATTTATTTTGGTCTCAGTAACTGTTGCACTTTGTCCTACTAGTTGATGTGGGCTTCATTTTCAGTGATTTTTGATTATCTATCTCACTGTCTCTCTTTCTCAAATAGACCGCCGTAGCATTCGGCGTTCTTGTATGACTAGAAGCTATGTCTGCAAACGTTGGGGGTGTCATTTGTATTACTATTATTAAACAGTACTACTAGTTCAGTTCAAGAGTGTTGAACTGTACTGATCCGGGCTTAGGGGGAAGGATGCGGGCTGACATATTAACTCACTAATGAAATCCGTCTTTTACTAACTATGGAAGCATTGATCTGTTGCGTTATCGTCTGTCTCACGTCTAACGGTGTTTCTCTGCATATGCATGTATGTGTGTGTCTGTTGTATGTATTTGTGTCGTATTGCAGAGCCCACACAAATCTACAGGTACCTGCGAACACGACACATGGTCCTGGTGAGTAGTTTGCAAGGCTATATATATATATATATATATATATATATATATATATATATATATATATATATATATATATATCGTGTACTCCATGACATGAATGATATTCTGTCTGTTTCGTCTGCACGGTTTATTAGAAAACGAATGCGGAGGGCCATATGGAGTCGATTGCTGATATAGCCGGAACTTTTTACATGTAGCACCTTGAAGTCGTTTCGGTGCTTATTCTAGCATCCAGGCACATGAAGTAAATGTGTGCACACATGTGTGTGTCCCCAAACACTGCTTAGGGATGATAAATGTCCGCCCTGTAAGTGAGGAAAGCAACGACGGCCGAATGATATAGACAACTCAGACCAACGATGATGTTGGCGATATTAATTATTATGGCGGTGTGGGGCGAATTAATTGATCAGTCAACCGGCTGCTGGTCAATCCATCAGCCGTTACAGCTTTGTACAGAAGCCAAAGATGTTCTTAATTCATAAGTGATGCTCTACCGAAACAGTGGAAGAGTAGCAACGGCGCGCGTTAATAATCAAATGATACAGTATTATACCATATGTTTTTCTTATAAATACTGTAGAATAAACAGACATCATATAAACAAAACTGTTAAACGATGCATGACTTTATTGGATCGGAACCTAAACAATTTTACTTTGTTAGAAAGCACTGCGTAGCAGTCAATTGCCTTCGATTCGGTGTAGTTCTGCAAATGATTCTCTCCGTCGTTTGACGATGTGCATTATTTAGATGTACACGGGTTGTTTTTAATATTTTTAGTCTCTCGTTTTAAGCTTACCAACTTGTCTTAAAATGGACAATTGTGTTCTCCAATCTTCGACGTGCACTCGTTTACAATTGCTCTGAAGGTCTGGCTGGCGTTCACTTAATCAGTACGTTTGCACTGTTTTTCCAGCAAAGAAATACTTTTATAGTATAATGTTATACTGTTTTTATAGCCAAAGATTTTGGGTCTAGGTCTGGGCGGTTTTGGACCGGTCTAATCGGACCCACTTTTCTTAGTTGTTGGCTCATAGGAGACCACTAGATGCGGTCATTCCGTCGGTATCTTGTATCAGATCATACCGCGCGCATAGGAGGCATGACTTTCTCTAACAGAGGAAGAAAGCAACAAGACAGTGCTTTCCCAGAACCTTCACCATCAAAGGAGAATAAGTTCACCCAGTTCTAGCAGCCGTTCTAAAAATCTGGGTCATTGTCATACCTAGCCAGAATAGACACCTGCTTTGGTAGAATACTGGTGTTTTGTAATTACTTGAATGCATTACTCTGGTCTTAAAACCAAACGCTTTATGCTATGCCAAAGATTGCTTCAGGGCGTATGTAGTCAGTTAACACCTCGATATTAGACCGTAGTTCGGTCGATACACATCGCTGGAGCCGGTGGTGGCTCGAATGGCACTCGATCTGGCTGCGTCTGCGTTGCGGACAGCTTTAGGTTTGGTTGATCTTGACGATATCGTTTCTGGCCATAGACTCTGCTGATAAGCGATTTAACAATAGTTCTTGCCATTCTTCGAACGTTTGCTGAATGCGGCGCTTATTTGTTACAAACCGCCGCAAATTAATGATAATAATCGTAGTTTAGGAGCTCTCATGGAGTTGCTGTCTCTCAAACAGGTAATACAGGGTGGGTTAATGGGTGCAATGGGACAGCGATCATCACAGACGGTGTGGAGTGTGCGTTTCCAACTGTAGATCGACCGCACTGAAAGTAATAATTCCTACATTTATATTGACTTTGCCACTATTAACTGTGAATGTAAACTATTGCCGTTTTAACCCCAAAATAGTCGTCTTAAAGTCAACGGAACAAGCAGAAGATTAAATTTCGGTTAACAACAAGAATCTGAAAAAATGCTTAGCTTGTTCATTTTATCATCTTATGTATTCTACGGATAAACTATGTTCTTACTTAGAAACGCGACGGCATTTCTATTGAGGGTGACTTATATGACACACTTCGATGGGTCTAAACGATCCGGTTACTTATGCCAACAATGTGTCAAGGGTACAGCTATTAGGTTGTGGAACCTGTAGACTGTAGCCGGCGGGAAATGTAATTTGCCGTTCTCAAACGTTTAGTTGACCCTATAAGTAGCTTGTTAAACAAGTACTGCAAACGCATGGGTGCGGTTGAAACACTTCCTCCTATTACAGCCCTGTGGAGCGCGGCGGCCGAAAGTGGAAACGTTGATTTGGTTCTTCTCTGTATTCTCTAACATCAATCGCACCAATAGCGTATCGTCAAACGGCATAGAGTGGAAATCGCGCAATAGTTGTTTCGCTTGGTTGTGAAACGCGGGTACAAACAATGCGTGTTTGATAGTAGTGTCTGTGCTAAGTTTAGTGCGATGACGCCATCGTACGTAACTATCAGTGACGTTTAATGTCAATAAGTGACCATAGAGGAGCAACATATAGAAACTATTACTCGCGCATAATATCTAAGCTTCTTTACTGCCATTAAGGTTAAAAAATCCTTGCAACGTGGTTTAAGTGGTAAGGATTTTTGGTGGAAGACCTCTCTTCGACTGCGTGGTGATGCTTGTTTGCTAGGTGTTGTTAGCGACGAATTTCAACTTCTTCTGGCCACGAATGCTGGCTTACAATTCAGAAAAGTGCGTTCTAAACGAATGATATAAAGAAGACGTACTAATTGAACAGGTAACTAAAATAGGGAAGATGTAAGAGAAGATGTGCTGACCGAGAATGCCGTTGTTTCTGCTCTCTACTGCAGAAAGTGACGTGGTTTTTGGGAGAACTCTAGTAGGTAGACGGGACAACTAATTTCTCAAGGGAAGGACCTGGTTTTCACCTGGCGGCCCACGACATTGTTCTATTTTTGTTATGTGAGCTTCTTTGCCATACTTGGCGCTTTCTGCGCTGGAGCATGAGAATATTCGGCAAGCTACAATATGCAGCTTGAGCGCTTTAGAGCCTGATTGACGTTTTTGAGACGGACGTGACTTACTTACGTTAGTGCCGAAATGCACCTGTGGCAATAGAATGTTTATACAAATTCGTGTCGCATGCAACTTGTCTCTCAACTATTCCGATTAGATAAATGTTTTTATGATGATTTTTACTTATTTGTGTTTTTATTTATATATGCAAGTAGAAGTAATCGTGTAATTATTTGTTTTACCATATATGCAATATTTATTATTATTCCTTATCTATAATAGTCGTGAGGCGTGAAAATCTTATTTGTGTCAACTGATAATGGCGTTTTGAAATGGTTTTTGTGCATATATGTTAATGATATCGCAGTCCCTTTCACACAATTTGCTAGAGGACCATAGATACCTTATTTTGATTTGCGTTTTACAGATATTTCTTTTGACGTACTTGCATTGCGTGATCTGCAAGTTACAGACAGGTGCATAATGTCTATATGTACACATCGGATCTGTGCCTGGGATGGGATATCATTTCAGTTGTGATTTCTTGCACATAGTATTTTCCTGAAGGCAAAGGCGTTCTTTTGAGCATACAATTGCCAAATGCGTAGAGCAAAAATCGTAAAAGAACTAGCTAATGTAATGCTGCTGTAATGCCCTAGACCACGTTTGACACAAGATGGGTTCGGCGAGTTTTGTGACTTGCGGGCTGTTCGTTCCCAGGAATGAATCCTACTTAAGAAGCCATGGTTTTTGCATGAACAACATCTGCCTGCCTGCACAACGATGACCGACGCCACGTTCCTGTAGCAATATAAAGCTGCTAGTCTATACGTATTGGTATTGTTGCATATGGCGTTGTTTTCGTTGCTGTTCTTGCCGTTGCTGGCCGCATTGGGGCTGCGGTCGCTGTCGCCTCACGACCACCGAAGCCCGCGATGCTGAGGCTCCGACCTGCGTCGTCGACGGAATAAGTATGATTTGAACCGTTGAAGGGCTCGATGTTTAGGATGTGTCGAAAAAGGCAGTAAGTGAGATAGCCATACTTTAGACGTGCCCGCAACGCCTTCTTGAAACGACTTGCCTTAGCATGAGATCGTGTGTGTGTGTAGTAATATGGAATCTTGTGTAGTTAGTCCATGGCCACGGCAGATCGACAGATCGGCTTGTTCTTTCTTCTCTGAATTGCTTTAGTTCGTCGGCGACACAATAGTGTGTTTGCCGTTTAGCGTTATTGAACAAAAGTGCGGTGTACGGACACGTATATATATATATATATATGTATATATATAAAGGGGTCGTCCGGGAAGGTGGTTAGCGTTTGATTTACAAGTTCGCGAAACTTTGTTGCCTCGATGGCGTGTGCTGAGTTTGAAATCATTGTGTCAATATATATATATATATATATATATATATGCTGCGTTCAGGGAGTGTTCTTGTAGTGGTGGCGAAATTTGGCATTAGCTGTTCTAATCAAACTTTGCCGGGCGCTCTAGCAACGATTAGAATTTGTTAATTTGTTTATCGATTATATGGCCAAATTAAATACCTTTTAAACGGTGGTATTTCGTTAACGCGCATGGCAGCCTTTGTAACGTAAGCGGGTCGTCGAAGTTTTCTACTACTGCCACTACTGTATGTTTATTAAAATATCACGAAGAATACCTTCTTTGCTCAGGCTCGAGTTTCCAACTGGCGGAATGGCGGTCTTCTTGCCGAGTTAACTTATGAGTGCTTTTTGGCTTTCTTTGGCCCATTTTTTTCGCTGAGTTTCTTGCAAACATGCAGTGAAAGAAGAATGCCATCAAGTATAAAATAGAAAAAAAAAAAATATATATATATATATATATATATATATACTAAGCGAATAATTGTCTGTCATTTTTTTAAGCCAACCTTAGCGTGTAGATCCAGGTACTTTGGAATAAGAATGAAAATCAGAAGTAGAAGCGAAGATCTGCTTGCGTACTTTTTGAGCTACTACTACTACTACACGATCGTTTGTTGTAACGCAGCTCGCCTACGGTCACCTGCACAACCGAGTAACTACTAGTCAAGCCAGTAGTTAGTAGTCGTAGTTATAGTAATGGTTGATGTATGATACTACTTTCTTATTATTACCCACTACGACCACGACTACGTGGCAATCATTCTGCGAACGCGAATGATAGCAGTGGTTGTAGCAGTCATCGTTTTTGTACTAAACGTAAAGCTGATTGTTGTGGTGGTGGTCGTGGTTGCGGTGATGTCGATGTTGGCGCAGTTATCCTACTTCCATTGCTGCCGCCGACAACAACAACAACAACAACAACAGCCACAACAACACCTACAACCACGGTAGTACTGGTTGGCAGCGGTGTGGTGTTTCTGGTAGTTAGCTATTCATAGTTGTTATAGTTATGTATCATTATGGCGATGGTAACGTCAGTGGACTACGCGGTGGACAATGCCGGTTGCGACGACTTCTAGGACGACGACGACGACGACGACGACAACAACAACAACAACAACAACAACAACAGCAACAAAAACAACACAAGCATAAGCAGCGCGTAGACATACAAGCAGACAGACTAAGACAGAGAAACAGAAAATATCCACACTCACACACACATATACATTTGTAGATGTGCGGACTGCGGAGGCACTCCTAAGGCTAAAGATACCAGCAGACAGAGGGGAGGCAGGAAGCAGACTAACCAGTCTGGTGGAGATGCGGTGGCGCGCGCGGGTGGGGGGGGGGGGAGGAGACAAGGTCGACTGAGATTGTCACAATCAAGGTGAAGAAGATGATGCAGATGGAGCATGGTGCTGGATGCGATGTCCTCAGCTGACAGCTGGAGGACAGTTAGAGAGTTAGAGAGAGAGAGAGAGAGAGACAGAGAGCCAGTTGAATAGAAAGATAGTCAGACGAACAGTTAGGTGGACATACGGACGTACAGCATACCGGCATACGTTATGCACGTACGCATCGTTTATTAGTGTTGAAATTATGATGACAATGATGGCGGCATCAGTAGTGGCATCTCTGGCGTTGGTGATTCCTGCTGCTGCTGCTGCCGCTGTGGATTGTGCGGAAAATCCGTGTTGGGGAGGTCAGCCGTGACCACAAGGACGAACTTGATCGTCGAGCAGATATGGCTGGTTGTTGCTGTTGTTGTTGCCGCTGCTGTTGCTGTTGTAATTGTTGTTGCTACTGTTGTTGTTGTTGCCTTTATTGATGCAGCTGTCTCTGATAGTTATTGGTGGTGGTAGTGGTGGGAGCGCAACGAACGTGCGCAAGAGCGTCGGTGTGGGGCTTGGGCAGGTGCCCAGCGTCGCTTGTATAACAGAACAGTCATAGTAGTTGCGCGACTGTCTGAGCCTGAGGGAACACACAGAGCCGAGACTAAGATCGGCTTTCAACCGACTTTCTGGTGGTTAGACGACAGTTTGCTATCGGTTGATCAGTTTGGTTTGGTGTTGTTATTTGCTTGGGCGGTTACTTGTTCGTTGCTTGGCTAGTTCGCTGGTTTACTTATACTGCTGGTTTTATAGCTGTTGGCTGGTCAGTCTGTTGTGGGGCTAGCTCGTTTGTTAGTTAGTTAGTTACTTAGTTTAGATTGTTTTAGTTTAGTTAGGTGAGTTTCGATTCAGTGGTTGGGTTGACTCTGAATGGGCGGCTGGTTACTCTAGTTAGTTGGTTAGTGGATGTTTGGCTCTTTGGGAAACTGACTACTGGTCTATTAGCTAGACAGGCTGGCCAGCAGCAGCAGTAGCAGTTAGACCGTTCAGTCTTCTCTCGCTTGCTCGCTCGCTAACCGAGCCATTATGTCTACTAAGCTCGGCAAGGCCACACCGAAAGAGCTGAGAGGTTTTAGATGGCTGGCCGAATCGACGAGTAACTAGTGGCTGTCAAGCAAGCTATTTTATTGTTTTTTATTATGCGAATAACTTGCTGGCCGGCGTTGGTTAGGCGGCTGATCTTATTAATCTAATAATAATACGACTATCCTAATTATTATTCACCTTATCGGTTAAAGCAAAAGAAGAAGAACGGCAACACCGTATTGCCTGTGCTTGACATGCGTAGGTGTTCGTTTTATGGATTGAGCCCGAGCTCCGTTACCCGCCTTCCTCTCCTTCCTCCCGTCGTCCCTTTATTGCGCTAACTGTTTGTTATTTAGTTAGCAAGCGAGCGAGCAAGTTACTCAACTAATAAGTTCGTTAACTGGTTAGGTTATATGATGCCTAGCCAACTAAGGAATTAACTAGCCCACTGGCGATTACTGACTGGTTAGCCTGTTGACGCTAAGAAGGTCCATTTTCACGGATTAGTTGATTATAGACGATTAGTGATTCGCTAACTAAGTCCACTAGACAGAAAATGTATCTACGACTGTAATAAACTAGTGTGGGCCTCCGACTTCCTAAAAGAAAACAGTCTTTCCTTGTCCCCACGCCGACGGGGGAAGTCCTTGGGATCCGGCCATTATGCGTCGTGCGGGAGTTCAGACTCCTAACACTAGAGGTGGACCCGCATTTTTTGACATCAGAAAACTTTTTTCCAGGCCGTCCTATTTCTCCAGCCACCCGTTATACACTGATGTTCCTTATCTTTCTAATTAATTCTAGTGCACAGGCGGCGAACTTTTCTCCGCCTGTAGATCCTAAATTATTCCAGCTAAGCGTCGCGCGCCGCTCAGAACGGACCCTACAATACGCCGGAAGGCCCCGACCTCTAAGCTTTGCGCAGGTTTCTTTGCTGGCGGCTACAGCGAGAACGTCCTTAAGCCGTGCGGGCATCTATTTTTCAGTGTCAATTTAGGAATGTAATTTATCTCAATCATTCAATTAAATTATGTTTAGGTCACTTACATTGTGTATACTATACGCTTCATTTATAAAATTTATGATTTAAGAATTAAAATTAATATTATTTCTGTGTACGTAAGAAATAACGTTAACGTATCGTAAAGAGGGGTATGCTACCGTCATGCTACGTCATTTTTTCATTCGTGGAATCTTAACAAAACACAAAATGATTGGGGTTTATACAAAGTTCGATGCAAGTCTTATTTTGACACGGGATGATAATTCTTGACACGTTTCTTGGGCTCCACCTGTATTTATATGGGTCACAATATCTTGCTTAGAAGGAATAATATGGATTTTCCACGCAGCGAGCTACCAGACGCATCGGCGATCTTTGCACTTTTTTGCCCGGTGGGACGGTCGCTGAAGTGTTCAAATTGTATATAATGAATGAATTGTATTATAATTATGTACTATCTTGAAATGCAATGTTATTGCAAAATAAACAATATATATATAAACAATAACAAATAAAAAATATAAATACATATATATAATATGTATGTATTATAAAATGCCAATTTAAAATAATACGGATTTTGGATTATACGATCGTTCGCGAATATTAGCTTTAGAAGCTCCGCTAGATAAGCCAGTTTTGTTTTCTTCAAAAGGTATTCGCAGAATGGCATTAGGTGTGTGGCTGCATTCGAGCTTTAAACGCAGCGATTTGAATGTCACTCTCGTTGAACTCGATCGGTAAGTCGCGGAGGACTAGCGAACCGTGCATGGACGTCGTGGGTGATTGATGCGCTGGAATTGATTTGTCAGTATATCTCTGCATACGTATATAGCTCAGACTTTTTGCAGATGTTGTAAACACTCTTACATATACGTGCGTATTTATTTGCAGCCGCTGTTTTTGCAACGCAGTCTCACGTATATGCCGAAGAGCCAGCCACTGGGCGCCACTGGCGGAGTGCAGAGAGACTGCAACTCGTTAAGGCCTGAACAGGGCCCGGTGTCGGCGCGGGAGAAGCGTGAACAGTTTCGGGTGGATTCACTGCTAGAGCGAGCCCTGCAGAAGAAGCGGCCTACGCTTGGCCCTCTGCGGCTACAGCTGGGGGGCGTACGCGATGCCACCGGTATCCAGGACAGCGTCGAACTCAATATGGCCGTCGTCAAGGCCAACAACTCAAACACGGGCCATGTAGCCAAGGTATACCAACATAATAAGCGAACTCTGGAATAATAAGCTTTTGGGTTAGCAAATTCCTTCACGTCTATATATATTGTGCCACTTCTGACGATGTTGAAAATAGTTGGTTAGACGTATACGGTTTGTATGTTTGTTGTTGTATACGGTAAGGTGTTGTATGTATACGGTCAGTTATGTTTTGAACCGTAATGCGGGAAATTCGCATTTCTAGCTAAATCCGTGACTACATCAGTGTCACAAATTTTAGTGATATCACTCTCGCTCCGAAACAAGACTTCTCAGAAACCAAGTTCAACCGAACATATTTACATAATCGAGCTCTACAGTTCCCATTATATCGGTTTTCAAATCTTGCTGGGGGACCATATATATATATATATATATATATATATATATATATATATATAATGGTTTATTAACACCCAGGTTGGGTAAAATTATAACATTTACATCAGACGCAACTAGTGCTTCCTGCACAAAAATTAAGTTATTTTATTGGCTGGCGTCCACGTCCAGTATCTCAAAATCATAACCCTAAGACCATTCGCTGCGCATAATTGTGTTGCTATACTGATATCCTCAACCAATGCTTAAACAAGCTGCTTGAGAACGCTTCTAACGAGATACGTGTCTTTTGATTGTTCGATGGAATGAATCTCGTTTATTAGGTCTTCACGCACTCGTGTATCGTACGACGTAATCAGGCAGCGATGTCGGGCGAAGTGGTGATTCCCGAGGAAGCTTTCTATCCGTTACAGGACCCGTCGAAACGGTGCGTGTTTACACTGCTACTGGTGTTGTCTCTGCGTCAGCCACAGAGCACTATATCAAGCAAGGTGCACTCGGGCAAGAATTCCGTCGATTCCGACGACCAGTCCGACTCGGAAGCGACGGACACTGACAGCTCGCTGGAAAGCACGCCGAAACGAAGTTGCGTCATGCTGACGCTCACCGGAGAACTAGTCATCTACGACGAAACGGGACAGTGCCAACTGGCCGAGGGCGACTATAAGATTTTGCTGCGCGAACATGTGCCACAGAATATCACGTCTACCCACTGGGTGACGGTGCCGGCCAACACGGCGCTGAAGGCGCTCCCGGACGAGATTCCGTCGCTCGAGCTCAATCTGTCGTGGGGCGGAGTAGATGGACGAAAGCCGCGTCTATCGAAGGACAGGAAAGACATCAAGAAAGAGCCAGCCAGCAATTCGGCTCCGTTCGTCCAGGAGCGGCGACAGACGCGCGTCTACTATCAGTTCATCTTTCAGAGTAACAGTCGGCAGATTACCGAGGCCCGGGGCGATCTCCGCTGTCCTTGGTGCTACGTCGACTGCCGCCGACTCTACTCGCTGCTCAAGCATCTTAAGCTGTGCCACTCTCGATTCAACTTCAACTACACGCCGTACCGCGGCGGCGCCAAGATCGACGTGTCGGTGAACGACGCGTACGATGGCAGTTACATGGGCAACCCGCAGCGACTCGTGCGGCGGGGTCCGGATGGCGCGTCCCAGTTTCCGCTGCGACGCACTCCGATCACGTACTTCATGGTGTGCCGCCCGCAGAGGCCACTGCCCACACTGTCCGAGTTTCTGCAGGACTACCAGGAGGAGCTTGGCCTCGGGCTCGGCTGTGGCGGGTTGAAGATGGGCGCCACGATAGGCCACAATCGGGCCTACTTCCACTCGCACACGTGCATGCCGATCAAGCCGGAGGAATTTGACTACGACAGCGAGCGCGAGAACGATCCGCCGTGGCTGCGCGAGAAGACGCAGCGTATGCTCGACGAATTCACCGACGTGAACGACGGCGAAAAGCTTCTCATGAAAATGTGGAATCTCCACGTCATGCGGATGGGCACTGTGGCGGACTGCCACGTGCCCCATGCCGTCGCCACGTTCATCGAGAAGCACGGCGCCGCCATTATGGCTCAGCACCTTTACCGAAATCTGTTGCTGCATCTAGCCAACTTACTGGAGTTTGGCCTCATCTCGTCGTCTGAGCTCTACACGAGCGCCCGCCGCCTACAACTGTTCGCACCGAAAAACTTCTTCTCCTACAGGCATCAACAACAACAGCAACAGCACCCGACGTATGTGGCCGTCGGAATGCCAACAGTCTCGACTACAGGAGGCACGTCGGTGACGAATTCCTCATGCGGAATTAGCCATCAGGCTGCCGCGCATTCAAACTGCAAATAGAGTCAAGGTTGCCTAGATTACGACTAAGACATGCAGCCGTCGTATGTGTATAAACAGAATTGCAGTGAAAATTTAGAGAAATGTCTTACATTATGCTTTGACAAAAACGGAAAGCTTGGGCTGGATTTCTGGACGCAAAGAGCTCAGAGCAGAAGCGGAGCGGGAGATCTTTACCCCTGCGAGCGAGCTTAAACGAAGACAGAGACACGACCTCTGTCCAGCACTTCGGCGCTATAGAAATTTCGTTACCCCATAACTGCCGGTAATAATATTTACCATTTAGATAGGTTGAGTAAGTGAGAGTATGCAACCGAGAAAGGTGATTAGGTTAAATGCAAGTCACGTTATGCGAATGATTGTGTAGAAGAAGCGTCTTTTTTTAAACAGAACGCATCCTAATTACAAGTAGAGAAGGTGAGAGCAAGACAAACAATTGCGAAAAAAGAAAATCAGGCACTTCAAATAAACTGTACATAACGTAATAAGTACTAGATTGACAGAAGTTACTAGTGTACACATTAGTTAGACTGGTTGGCACCAACAACTGCCTGTGTGATGCAAAGCCGCTTGGCAACAACAATAAAACTGAAAATTGTACTCGAACACTGAAGCCATTGTTCAACAAGAAAAATATGCGCCAATGAGATTATCTCCAGGTTTAGTTCTTTAGTACCTTTAGTCTGCCAAACTGGCCAAATGTTACGTGTAACCAATGAGTGGATGTCGCCGGGCATCGGTACCACTCTATCTCATCGACTTTTATTCAAATAAAGTAAGTAGCTTCGACGCCATGGCCGAGAAGCATTCATATTGTGACATTTGTGAACTGTCCCAGGAGACAAATGCTTATGCATATAGTTAGCCAAGTAACCTTTAAATGTATGTCTATGGTCTGAAATTAACAGCATTTGTATGCAACCTCCATATTACCGCCTCTTTTGTTGAAATTTAAGAATCTTGCAGCTAGATTCTGTGGTGGTCTATGGAAGCCCATTGTCTGCTCACACCGCAACAGAAAACGATTTTTGCTGTAGCGTTTGCAAGCATATCTTTAGGGCGGTCGAGCGAAACTGCACGGTAGCAGTATTAGTTCTTCATTAGTCTACTAATTTGGGAGCAACCGGCTTGTTCAGTTCCTATCTGAACCTTGAGTGAGCGCTCTTTTTCTTTTTTCTATTAAGATATAGGACAAATTTAGACAAATAGAATTGACTACCCATATGTGCGTTAAATTTTAGGGGAAAATACTTTTGTCCTTAGGCTAATGCATGTGTACGGTTTTTTCATGTCATGGCTGATATTTAATCCACTCCGGCATTTACCTTGTTTAAATTGAAAAACCATGCAAACCAATTTACGAGTGGCCGGTCTAGGTCTCGAACCCAGGCCTCCGTAAGCAAGGCAAAGGCTTTGCCACAAGCCATCTTGCTCGGTATATATATAAATATATATATATATATATATATATATATGGCCAAGCTGCGACGTAAGAAAGTCTTATGAAACCCGATTCTAAAACTAGTTTAAAATGTTTCCAATTCCGTTTTTCCGCCTTATTAGAAGCGTGCCATGGTATGATTTTTACCGTTTGAACAAGTTGAAAATAGCTTTATTCCTAAATGGAAAAACATGCAAAGATACCGTAGCGTTCTTCAAGCTGTTTCTAAATTTGTCTGACTTAAGGTCCATGCAAGTAACGTAAAACTATCAATAACAGTCGCAGCGATAGCAAAATCACCTGGTCCTAAAGTTTCAGGACGGCGAATCAACGCCAACCGATAAAAAGTCGTCGCTACACTGGCAATAGATATATTTGAAATGGGAATGACCGAAAAATACTTGACAAATAATGTTATTTTGTAATAGCCTCATACGGGTGCAACATGAGTCGTTATTTATTAGCCATAATATTCCCAATTCGCTTAAATTTGCAAATAAATTAATATCAGATTCCAGCTACCAGCACCGACTCACACTGCCTTCCTCATCGATATATATATATATATACCGATAATCAGTATTACATGTGCATGCGATTATTATACGAATGCCATTGAACCACTGTATTTACTTGAACGTACTTTATTGTGCATCATAAAGCGAAATATGGCTGCTCTGACCGTCGAATGTAATGTGTGTAATCAGTGATCGCATGCACAATAAATACTATACATTGACTATTAGTAGCTTTGCATATGTAAATCGTATAACTCGTATAACATAAAAAGACACTCCTTATTTGACTTCTCATCAAACGTTCACCCTTCTTGTTCTCTCTGGCCCAGTCCCGTATCTTTATTTATTAACTAATTAACTGTTCAGGAGTACGGTCACGGTACGCGCTCATTTTCCGGCTTCTTATATATATATATATATATATATATATATATATATATATATATATATGTATATATATGTGTGTGGGTGTATGTGTAAAACTATTCTTGATACTGTAGAAAATCGTAGACAACGAGTAACGTAAGCTAAACAACAGAATGCCATTCATAGTCACACAGTCGAATGAACGTTCGTTCGCATGCCGGTTATTTTCATCCCTAAACGGCGATAAAAACAGCCGTCGTCAGCGCAGTCGGCGGTAACTGATAATCGTCTTTGTTTGTTGATCCGTCTATCTTGCAACAGACAGACAGCCATACACACAGATAGCCGAACCGGGATTGCGGCGGTGGCGGCGGCAGCGGTAAGAGCAGAAAAGACAACGCTCTCGATGTCGATGGTGACAGGACAAGATAACGCGTGCGTTCCTTAACTCGGTAACGTTCGTGTACAGTACCGTATAGAGCACTCGCTGAACCGCCGCAGACGCAGAAACGTCACCGTACACGCTCGCTCACTTAAGATCAGGGTCACTTCAACAGACCTCAGCGGGTCATTGCAGAACCAAACCGATCTGCGGCAACAACAACAACAACAAGAAAAACAAACAACCACGTGTTATGTCACAAAGTCGACGTAGCCATTAGTCACAGTCGAAATATGACGATGATGATGATGATGAAACGCTTAGTCAAAATTTAACATATATGCTTGCGTGCTTGAATTGAATGTGTATGATAAAGCATCATTCGGCCGTTGTTGTTGTTGCGGTTGTTAATATTACTATTATTATGCTTTTTTATTATTATTATTCAGTTATAACAATTGTGAGGTATGAACGTTTAAACCAGGCCTGCTCTGTTCACTTGTCAGTTCAATGTTATTATTATTATTATTATTTTTTTTTTTTTACTACAAGTCATTCAGCTAGCAACCCACCTTTTCGGGCTCGATTGGTGGACATCTCCAGTTGTAGAGGTAATATTGGAGATTTCCGTCACCGATACCAAATTTCAACTCCTCGAGAAACTCTTTGTTGTCCATAAGGTCCAATGCGTTAAACACGTCGTAACCGGCCTGCAAGGTGATCAACATCGATTGAATGAGGACGCAAGTTGATACGCAATATGTTGCCTAGTTCTGTGGGGGAGGGGCACTTGACTTATTATTATTTGCGTCTAACTGTGGCAAGAACATGTTTCGTTTATTAATCATATGTGTGAGGTGTACGAAGCGGCACGTTGTAACTCGTTACGTGGTTCACGATTTTCATCATGTAGTGTGCTGAACAATGCGTTTTAGGGACTCAATGAACTTGGTGTATGTGATAGATGTAGGGAATCGTGCAAGAGATATCATGCAGGCAACTGATCGAGGATACCCTAACTAAGCAGCTTGACTAAGTAATTCGAGGACACGCCTACTAAGAGCTTGACTAAATTGCTGTGGGAGGGAATAGAAAAATACAAGGAAATGTACGCATGCGCAAAAAGCGATAACATTCTACTCCACAATATAAAAGTGTGACATTATTTAGGTTGCTAGTCTTGTCGCCTTGACAAAAACTAAAAGAACACTGTATGTAGATGGATGGATTTATTACTTCTTTTACATGTATATTTAATACACATGTAATCCTTTAAAGTCAGGACCGCTTAGAGTGGAAGCATAAGCGGGCATGTTAAGAAATATAGGGTTTGCTGCACATTCCTTGTGGCAGCATGGTCGCTGACTCTCAGTGGTGCGTTTAATCATTTATTTTCAATGACCATCGTTAAAAAAATTCAACCAATAACAGGGATTGAATCTGCGACGCTCGGTAGATGACAACAGGGACCGCACTAGCCCCTAGGCCATAACGCCATATACCTTACATGCGCAGGTTTTGCTGAAGAATTCCTACTAGTCAAATAAATCATATACAGCAAACTTTGATTACCAAGATAAGGGACGACTAAAACGCTAGATGTAATGGGTCACGCTGAATTAGATCGAATGCTCAATAGTTAAGGTGGCACACACACACACACAATGAGTTGAGTGAGCACGAGGCAATCGCTGCTAACTACCTGATGAGGGACTTGGTTCAATCAAATTGTCCGTGTTTAGAATAAATATTCAAGGCTCAATGTCATCCCCTCATTCCATACCAAGAGCGCGACTCTATAGCTAGTCATCTAGTAACTCCCCTACCGCGTATGTACGGGTTAACGTATACAGGAATAATAAGCTTTACAGTGATATTATATATATATATATATATATATATATATATATATATATATATATATATATATATATATAGCATAATCATACACGAACAGTTGATGGAAACAAAGATGCTCACATTCTTGGCGACAATGAGCGCGTCGCTCATTAGCTCAACTAGCGAAACGGAGTTGGCGACGGCGTAAAACGAGTAAGCGGCCTGGAGACTCTTGTGCACCGGGTGGTGCATTATCGACGATGGCAGCGAGTAAAATGACACGAAATCCTTGACCTTGTCCGACCGATCCGCGACGACGTAGCTTACGACGACACCCGGACGCGGCGTGAACCAGTGAAGGAACTCCTCGAGCGTGAACTGCGGAGCCAACTCGAATCGCTTGAGGTAGTTGGTCAGCAAAGCGAAAGCCTGCTTGGCGTCGGTGGCCGGAACGAACGGTCGAAAACCGACGATCTTTGGCTGATCCGGCAATTTGTGCAACTTGAGAGTGCGCTGCATCGTCATGTTACGCGTCAAATGTGAAAACTTCACCTCAATCAGCTTCTTGGGGTTGAGCGACCGATGCCAATACCTGGTGTTCGAACCGAATTCGTACACAAAGAGCCCGCATTCACACACACACACGCAAACAAGCACATATAAGCGGCGGTATTAGTAAAGTCAGTTTTGGTTGCTGTTATTATTTGCATCCTGTAAGCAAAAGAGCTCCTCAGAGCTAGGCGGTGTCCAGACGACTGGCAGAAAACAAGGCGTGCTCTGAATAATAATAATAATAATTTCACAGAGGCAGAGGGACCCCCACGAGTCCTGGTAAAACTAGATTTCCGAAACGCCTTCAACACCATCCGACGCGATGTTATCCTTAATGAAGTTAAAGCGAAAGTTCCACAAATGTTTCGCTTAGCGTGGCAGAGCTACGGCACGCCATCACTGCTGTCCTGGGGAGAGAGTAGCCTTTTCTCTCAGCCAACGGAGTACAACAGGGAGATCCGATTGGGCCCGCTTTATTTAGTTTAGGAATCTCAGGATTAGTGTCCCGCATGAAAAGTTCACTAAATGTGTGGTACCTAGACGATGGTATACTAGGCGGCCCGGCGAACATAGTGGCCTCCGACATACGCGAAGTGCTACAGTTTGCTAAGGAGGGAGGCTTAACTCTTAACGCCTCAAAATGCGAGGTCATAGCTGTAGGTGGAACCTCCCACCAGCAGGATGAGGCATGCAAACTCATTGCAGACGCCCTGCCTGGTACAAAGATAATTGAGTTGCCTGACCTAGAAGTCTTGGGAGCGCCCATTGGATCTCGGAAGATCTCGAAAACTATCCTGGATAAGCGGGACGCCCTCCGGTGTATCAAATCTCGGCTATTGGCGATGCACGCACAGGCTACATTATGCCTATGGAGATACAGCCTAGGATCACCTAGGCTAAACTACATTCTACGCACGTCCCCCACAGGCCACCACTGTGATAATTTGCAAGCATTTGACGAGGTGGCAAAGGAGATACTGAGTGAAGTTCTAAACGTGGGCCTTACCGACAGATCCTGGAAAAGGGCCACACTTCCTCTCAGCGAAGGAGGCTTGGGACTAAGGTCCGTGGCAGAGCTTGCTTCGTTGTGCTACGCGGCCTCTATCATAGAGTTCTCGGGGCTTGCGGAGACGTTGCTGGAACCGGATGTTCATTCTGTGCTGCGCAGAAGGAGGGACGAAGCTGAGCTGGCAGCTAGACAAGCGATAGGCCCTGGCCCCTGGGAGCAACACCCTACACAGCACATGCTTGACAGCTACAAGTGTCAAACCGCTCGCACGATCTTAGATGACATCCAATCCCCGACAGAGAGAGCGGTATTCATAGCTGCCCGTGACACTTTCAGCAGTGGCTTCCTAAGAGCACTTCCTTCATCACAGCTGGGCACCATGCTGGACAACACCTCTTTCCGCATGGTGGCCGCTCTGAGAATAGGCGCTCCCATATGTGAGCCATACGAGTGTAAGGCGTGTGGAAAAAAAGTGGATGAGGACGGACTGCACCCTTTGAGCTGCACTAAAAGCCCTGGTAGGGCTCCCAGACACGCGGAAATCAACGCGATCCTAAAGAAGGCTCTTCGTAGAGCCGGCATACCAAGCACCCTGGAGCCCAGGTTGGGCCTCGAAGACGACAAAAGACCAGACGGCGTCACCATCCCGCCATGGTCCAACGGCAAATGCCTGGTATGGGATGCCACGGTATCATGTACAGTGGCTCCGTCATACCTTATGCACAGCGCCATCAGGTCAGGGTGGGTTGCTGAACATGCCGAGATCGCAAAGAAACGCAAATACTCTGATTTGGGGAGGAGATATCACTTCGTACCCGTCGCCATGGAAACGATGGGCCCGATCAGCAAGAGCACAAGTATCCTCCTCAAAGACCTAGGTGTCAAAATTAGTGCTAACACGGGTGACCAGCGCGAGGGCGAGTTTCTGCGTCAGCAACTCTCGCTCGCAGTGTGTAGGGGAAACGCCGCCGCTATCATCGGCTCTATGGATTGAGAAGGGGGGGGGGTGAGCCTACGCGGGTACACGTTTGAGTCCCACAATTGTAGGGAAATACTGAAAAATTGAATAAATAATAATAATAATAATAATAATTGAGTACTAACTAAGCATATGGTTAAGTGAAACTAACAACTTTGGACTGATGGTATAAATCGAATGCACCATATGCCAATCATCATGTAATGAAGAAAGATGCCACAACCATAGCAGTTCTTCGATGTGCAGAAAATATATTCACAACTAGAGTAGCTAACTCTAGTAGTTAAAGGAGATTAACAATAAATGTCATTCACACACACATAATATAGTCTACGGCACTATATTATGTGAGTAACAGTAATAACCAAAAGAACAACAACAACAACAGTTGCAAAAATTACGACTTTAACGACGTCGTGTAAAACAAAATCAAGTCAACTTTAGACGATCGAGGAGTGTGTGAGGGACGAACCTGCAAACACCGACAGGTTTCGGCAGTACCACGCCTGCGGTATATGCCGCTTGGAAGATTCCCTCCAGATTGCAGCGGCGAGTGATTTCGCGAATCAGCACTGGAGCAACACGTTTCGAACGCAGTTTTTTGTGGACACACAAAAAGTTCACCTCTGACATGCGCACCAGCTTATCGTGCACGCGGATATGTGCGGGAACGGCCGAAATGAAGCCAACTGAAAGCCAGCATGATATCAGATACAGGAAAATGAGATACGACAAACATAAAGAGTCGTTACTTACTCGTACAGCAAAAAAAAGTTTCGCCTTCGCTTCGACGACTACTAAGTTACAACGCGCGTACCGCATTCAATTTGCCTACTCTTGCCTAACACTAAACATTTTTTTCAAATGGAACTTATGCATATGAATACGTTTCGACTACTGTGCGTTATATTGCGTTGCTGATATTGTTGTCGTAACGTTCTACAAATACAGAACGTAAAAAAATCGCCAGCGACCCAACCATCTATCTCACTAACCAAGTTTGCCGCTCTTTGCGACGCGAACTCCAACGTGCCACTGGCGAAGCCAGCCCGGTGGCATGAGCGCCCACTTAAGGAACTCGGGCGCGTAGTCGAATCGAAACATATTGTCGTCATCTTCTACGTAGTTCTCGTTCAGAAGCTGATATAACTCCCGCAACTGACCTTCGTCTTGCAGGTCAACTGTACACCACGTGAACTGCAAGAAACAAAACGTTCACTTATTATATACGCCTCCTCCAAGCGCTCAAAGCGGCTACACAATAGGTCAAGCCTGTCAGTCTCTCGCTTTATGGGCTGATATAACTGCTGAAGCAAAAACTATTCAATTTTTTTACTACAAGCTCGCTTAGCACGGAATAGATAACCAAAATGGGCTCTCCAGCTATTGGATGCAACAATACACACCAAATAAATTTCCACTGCTAACATCATCTACTGCTGCCACTACTAACATCATAGTGTTAAAAATAATCATAGAAGAAACGGCGTATAGAATTGTAAACATGCTTACAACTGAACTTAATATGGTATAAACACAAAGCACTATTTTAGCAAAACAATTCGAACAAACAAAATGCGTATTTATTTTGTGCTCAAAAGAGTAACATACCTGTTCAGGCAAGCTGTAGGGCTCCTTGCGGATCTGATCCTTTGTGAGGTTCTTGTCAATGGCTTCGTTGGTCGTGATTGTTTCATCAATCTTGGGCACCGGCTGAGTGCTCCAGAACTGATACTTTTTCCCAACCGCCTGAAAAAAGCAGGTAATTTAAAACAACAATAAAAGTAATAATAATAAAAATATTTCTAATAAAAATAAACCAGTATCATCAATACCCACGGCGAAGATAACAAAACACCAATACATATGAACCTGAGGCGTTATCGCTCGCTACGTCTTAAGCTTATTTTTCATTGACATGTATGTCACAACCATTTTCAAGAAAACCGCTTGCGCTCTACTTCGATCAAAAATTGAAATTCCTCTGTGCCGGCGGGTCCGAGGATGCAAAAAAGCCCATACTACGTGAAAAACGGTGATCCCATACGTGCTTCTTCTAGCACTGGGCAAAGGAAGATGATGTGAGTGACATTGTCTACCTCGCTGGTTCCGCACATCGCTTTGCCAATCCTATGTAGGTACTTCAGGGAGTGCCCCGTCATCAACCGCGTCTAGTCGCTACGACTTCCATCGTCTCACTCGTTCGGTATGCGCTGGCGATTGTAAGCTTCCGCTGTGCCTTTAGAAGCTTGTTTAGGTTCATCGTGCTCTTCTTCTTTAAGTCATCGCGCTTGGGACCACGTAAAAGCAGCGTGACCTACGAAGGCGAGAAGTCTTCTCTTTTGTCTTCGGTTATATTCTCAATGTGCTCATTGGTGTGGGCCTTGTCGGTGGTAACGCCCAGATATCGGGCAGACCGTTTGATTCCAGTGACCCCCAGCATTTACCGTACCCCAGCATCCAGTCGGTCGCATCTCAATGGCGTGCTTGGCCCCACCCCTGTAGCACGCCTGCATTGCGCGCTGTGAGATAAGAGGCCATGATTCTCTGTAGACGGGGATAGAAGTCTTTCTCAGTCATGACATACAGGACTACTTGCCAGCTCGGCGAATTGAGGGCGTTACGGATGTTCAGAAGGACGACCATGCGAAACTCCCTCGACCATTGGTTTCTCCTTCTGTCTTTCGGCCTCTTGTACGACCGGATCTGAGAGCCTTTGTCGGAAGCCAAATTGTCTGTCCAGGAGTACCCGTTTTGTTCTCTACAAACGTATTGTGTCCGCAATCTAAAGTAGACTCCGTTTGAAATTTTCAAAGTAAAGTCCCCAGATACCGTTTCAAAGTGATTTGTTCACTTTTGTTGATGCTGTTGCAACCGCTAAGATTACTGGCACTATTGGCTGTTACGGTAATAGTTGCTTATTTAATCGCCACATTCGTATTAGCCCGGCTGTAACACTAAAAATACCTGCGCGATGCTCTTTGCTGGACCGGAACTGCTGGTTGCGAAATTCATGCGAAGCATTTCCATCGTTTTTCGCAAGTTCTCGACAGCCGCCAATTCAGATGACCTGCAATCATTAAAAGCACAGTGGCACAAATTAAAATTTCTTTGGTGTTGTCTGTATGCGACTGGCGCACATGCTGTACATGCGGCTTTTGTAAATTCCGGATGAGGACTGTTTTTTGGTGCTAATTAATTGAACAATGACAAACACGACAACGCTTGATTGCATGTCCGGTCCCTAACTAAACGCAATCGTTCTCATAAGCGTCTACTGCTTCAAAACGTTATATACAAGGAATAAACTTCATTGATACCACTACTTAGCATACAAGATTTTGGTAGAATACGCTCGAAAATGTTGTTCGTAGAGTGGAGCGCGACCATACAATGCCAAATTATCTACCCAGCACGAGGAGCGGCGGGATGGCGTTGCATGACTGGTGGTGGTATCTAGACCACGTCAGTCCACAGTAGGCTTCCAGACCAAATTAACCATCTATTTAATAGTGTTTATGCCAGACAACAAATTTGCATATATCTCTACAAAGTCTCGTCTCTGTCGACCTCTATTTGTATGGCGACTGGAGCCGGTCATGTGACTCAGGGCTCGGCAAAACTAATAATAATAATAATATGCGCATGCCAGGATCACCACCTTTTACACGCCACGGCCAGTACACCCAAAAGAACGAACGCTATGGGGCAAGTGTAAGGCAGATAATCTGCGTTCCCGTCATTCCACAACGCGCGGGAAACCGACCAATGCGGAGAGACACACCACTTCAGATTAGCCAGGACTGTTCGTAATTCGCCCACCAAGTTCACTAACATGCAGATACACACACACCAGAGACAAAATAACACAATACATGCATGATTTTTGTTTATTTGGGGAAACAAACCGCGAAAATCTAGCTTCACTCACCCCGTCACTCACACTTTCACATTTCACATACACACAGACAATGGCCAGCAATCGAGTGTGGGCTGTGAATCGGCAAAGACATCTACCCTGTTACCCTGACATTACTGCACACTACTAGGCATATTCTGGGCCGACACCACATCATCTACCACCCCCTATGCGTGTTTACCGCTCAGCGTCCTATTGATCCACGATCCATTGCGGACCACCACGCTGCATCGCAATTCCAAAAAGGAGCTGGCGCATCGGTGTGGAGGTCGCACAACACGCAAAAGCAGAGAACCAAACAGCGGGGAGGAACACACGGCACACGGTTTGTGTGTGTATGCAAGTAGTATATATAGGTAAAGTTTTCGGGCTGACCCTCAGCCAAGATTTAACGTCCACGGAACTGTTTTTCACATTGCTTCATAGACGGACCACCCCCATAAATACAAATCGGTGCAACGGTGGGGCTCGAACCCGCGCACCTATCTAGTGTCTCCTCCGGTTGCGAAGCGCAGACTTAATCCACCACGCCACCGGGATCGACAGTATATATAAGTGCATTGTCTTTTCAAAATGCCCCCTCATGTTTACATGCGTACTATGCGTAAGTAGTATGTACTCTCGTAAGCCGAAACATATGAGCTCACTCGAGTCTCTCACCGTTTCTACGGACGTTCATCAACCTTTGCCCCTTACATCTTACGTAAGTTGGTGCACATTTTTTATTATATTATGTAATTCATATTATATAATCTAATTCATATAATATTATGTAATGCACGACAATGCAACTCATGTGCACCGTCGAATAACCAGAACTTGTCAATACAACAATGTAACCCAAGTAAAGCAAGAGAGACTGCAGTAGGCCAGCTACTGCATGAAAAAGCGAGTAAAAATATCGCTTTTTCAGCTTACTAGCTGGCTGGCTGTCTGGCTGAATGATTGAATGAAATTCTCGAATTGTTTTCACACTTACGCAACACTCTCGCCGCCAGCCATCTCGCTCTCGGCCCGTTCGCTGAAGGCTGCTTCGGAAGTTGTCGCTTCGGAAGTTCCGATTCCGGACGTAGACTCGGAATCATCAGCCGCCGTCACTACTGATGCTGTGTCACTTTCAACGCCACAGCAGCTCGTCGGTGATCGATTGCCATTTTGAAGGATGCGTTGTAGATTCTCGTCGTCGTCGTTTGGAAGGGTGGTTTTCTTCGTCGTCGTCGTCATCATCTTTGTCGGGCCCTTCTTGCACTTGCCGTCGTTCTGTCTATCATGGTGGTGATCGCCCTGATTCTCACTGCAGTCGCTACTGGCGCTACCAAAGCTACTACTATTCCTATTTCGTTGATTCCCCCGGCAATTTTCTTCGTTCTTACTACGCCTGGTGCTGCTCTTAACGCTACCAACATTAACACCACCACCACCAATACTACTCTCAGCCTCCTCAACCCCCGCAGCAGCAGCATCAGCACTACACTTGGTACTCTTGGTCGTACCCTCGGTAGGGGTGTTTGCCGCAGGGCTGGCACTGCCGGTGGCCTCGTGGTCTCCAGCACCGATGTTGTTGTTGTTCGCGTTCTCCGGTGCCATGCTATTCGTGGTATTGTTGGTATTGTCTTTATCAGAACCAACACCACCACCACCACCACCAGTGCCACCACCGTTCGTACAGCTACTGAGCTCGTGCTCGGGGGAGGCGGAGGTGGTGGGGGTTTTGTCGTTGTCGTCGTTGTTGCTGCTGCTCAATGGCTTGCTACTAGATGATCCTTCTTCAGGTTCGACACCAGTCGCTCCTTTTTTTTCGTGGTCGGGGCCAGCAGAGGGAGTCTTCAGCGTTGTGGGGCTCCCTCCCGAAACGGCCTTTTGGTCTTCGGCCGCCTTAACGTCCCCCGGATCCCCGGCCGACGCCGACGACGACGACGATTTCATGTTCAGAGTGATGATGGTGTTCGGTGTTCCCGGGGGTAGCAGGGGGAGGAAGGAGACGAAGATCGAATCACTGTCGTTGGAGCAGCTACGTTTCGTTACCGGTGATATGATACCGATGATGTTGGTGATGGCGTTTTCGTTGCTGTTCTTGTTGTTGCGGTTGTTGATGTTGCTGTTGCTGCTATTGTTGCGGTTGTTGTTGCTGCTGCTGTTGTTGCAAATGTTGTTGCCACTCCTGTTGCTGCTGCTGCTGTTGCAACTACGGCGTTGTAGAGTCGTAACTCGTGGATGATCGATCGAATAGATCGGTAGATAGAATGAGCTACTACTACTATTCTTACTACACGAATAGGCCACGAACTAACCACGCACACGATTCGATAGAGATAAGACAACTCTACGAATAGCGACCAACGAAAATGGCGATGAACAAACACAGCGAATAAGGAAATCACCGATCACTGCTAGCAGCCAGGCCAGCCATCAATTAACAAGCACCACCGTCGGCCGCCCTGCTGCTCGCTCGCTACGCGCACCACGTTGTTTTCCTCTCGATTAGCTAGCGACCAATTACTATTATCTGCCGCTCGCTGCACCAACAGTTGTTGTTGCTTTGGGCGACGGCCTACAAGAGACCGACCGGACAAGTAAGTCCCGAGAACGATGGTTCTAGTTCTGCGTGTTCTGATAGATAGATAGATGGTTGTGTACGTTTAAGCTCTGCAGCCGCTTTTGCAGTTGTTGTTGTGGCTGCGGTTGTTGTTGTTGTTGTCGATGTTATTGTTGCTGTTGTTGTTGTTGTTGTTGTTGTTGCCAAGACCAACTCGAACAGGAAAGAGGACAACGAACGAGAGGCAATGATGACGACGACGGACGATGGCAGCGGGGAAAATCACGACGACAGTAACAATCACGAAAAAGGCACCAATTTAACAGTTCGTTCAACACTTGCCGCTGATTGATCGTCCGCTGTTGTATTCGACGAGACAGATGATTTGACAAAAACAAATTGTATTTCACCACCAGCGTCGACACAGCGAGCCAAGAATACAAAATCTAACAACAACAGCAACAACAACAACAACAGTAACAACAGAAACAGTACGAGCTGGCTGTAAACAACACCAGCACCACTATAGAGTAGGGTAGGTGCCGTACTAAGCTGAGCAATTTCTTCTACCTCCGTCACCACCACTAGCTTGGTCAGCTTGTAGTCTTGCACAGCTCACGCCGGCGACTACGGCAGCTTCAGGATCAGCACCGAGAATGATGGCTGTGAGCTCCAACCAAAGGGAACCCACAAGACAACCTCTCTCTCTCTCTGGCCGCTGTCTCTGTTACCTCGACTTGATTTGAGGACCTGACCCCCCAACCACCACGGCCGGACGTCGTCACGTCAGCTCGGCAGGCAGTTTAATTAACTATTCAGCCAGAAACAGCAACAGCAGCAACAGCGCTCGGCCACCACGCAGCTAGAGCTCCCTTCACCAGCAGACTCCACACACTTTTTGGCCAGCAACGACAGTCTCACCAACAATATCATCAACAGCAACAACAGCAACGCAGACCTAGAGACTAGTTCTCCACCCCTCGCCACCTCTGCATTTATTTTCCTTTCCCTTTCCACCACCATTTCCCTGCTCGAATCTTCCCCCTCTCTTCTCACTCTCTTCTTTGGGTTCTCCAGCCGACCAAGGAGCAGACGACCCCGCCGACGGCAGCGAACACGCCGGTTATCTGGCAGAGAAAGAGAGAATTTGCACAGCAAACGCGCACGCGAACGAGTAAACAGGCGACATATATATATATATATATATATTATATATATATATAATATATATATATATATATATATATATATATATATATATATATATATATATATATATATATATATATATATAGATTTATATATATAGCAGGGAGGTGACTAAGCAAACCAATCTCGAATTCAAATATTAGTTGACGAATATCGCCACATCGATAAAAAAAAAAAGAAGGCAGAAGAGGCAGAATGGCAGGAGGAAATCAGACACGCGCGCCCGTCTCCAAACTCCACGACGCTCAATTAGCAGCTAGAAAACGAGAGATTGCTATATCGATGGTGACACAGGCAACGAAAACGTTTGACACTATCGGTTATTTATTGTATTACATTACATTGCACGATATACGACACATCGACGGCGGCATTCGAGACAAAGATCACACCTCGTAGCAGCGAGAGCAGAGTTGGCCGACGGCGAAATGAAGCCACAACACTCGGAAAAGGGGACAAACAAATAAATCAGGCCCTGCCTCTCAGTGGTATATGCTATATATATATATATATATATATATATATATATATATATATATATATATATATATATATATATATATATATAAGTGCGAAAAGCAACAAGGATTGAGCCCCCAACAGCCCGCTAGAAAACAACCATGACCAGCGCACCACTAGTCCCCTAAACATGCCGCCACAACAAAAAAAAAAGAAATTACTGCTGTTATAACCAACACGTAGCCGGTTATGCCACTATAGCGCCGTCGCCGATGAGGTAAGAGGATACGATATTCAGGAAATTTATAATGATGATATTAATATTACTAATCACATTTTGGGACATGGATTAATTATTATTAATAGGTACATGTATCATAATTGCTAATTTGTTAATTATACAACATTTGCAATAAAGTTTATATTATTATTAAAATTGCCTAAGTGTTGGTGACCACCACCAACATTAACTTGGCGTTGCCTCTCTGTAGTCCTAACGACACAAATACTAATAACAAATAGTTGTGATTTTCGACGCCGATTTCAAACAGGAGCAGGGAAAAAAGTTAGAGTCTTTACGTCACGCTCATTAAATCGTCGTATCATGTGCTCTTGGTTGTGGCAAGCATTAGCAAATAATAATAATAATAATAATAATATTAATTTAATCTGTGTAAGAGCGTTCTGCCATAGACGTCTGTGTTGAAAGCTTTTCTCGTTTGCGCATGGAATGTCACCGGTGGTCAAATCGTCACTGCTTATCAGTGCATGATTGACGTCTGCTACGTTCCGCGCACGTCTAGAATTATTATATAATCGAAACATTTTTTAAGGATTAGGATAAGGTTGCTCGGCACGTCTGCTGGCAGCCAAAAATGAGTGTCGTCTGCTTGCCGCGCCGGCTCGTTTCCAACCAGCCATCCATTCATCCATCCATGAAAGATCGCAGGGTAGACGCGTGAATTTCAGTCCGATTTCGCCGCAGTCATTAGACTATTAGTCGCAGCGACGCTGCAGCAAAAAAACCAGCATACGTATATATATATATATATATTTATAGCTTTATTTGCTTATATGTAAGAGGCAACAATTATATCCTTATATATATATATATATATATATATATATAAAGTGCGTTGCAAAAAATAAGCAACTCATGTTTTTTGGTGATAATTTCGGCTTGATTTACTTAATTGGCTTGAAATGTTTAATTAATTGTAATAATAACTTTTAATTTAAGGGCATGATGTACATGAAGAGCCACGAGTATGGTGTTAATTTCGTTGCAATCTCACAATCAGTTCATACAAAAAATAAAAAAGTGTGAAAAAAACAGTGTTGCAAAATATTAACAACAATTACGCCTTACGGAGTATTCGATCCTTAGCAGGACTGTATAACCTATTTGATACTACATATTCTATTCTAGAAACGGGTTTTTCATCCCTTCTTCTGAATCAAATCGTAAACTCGGTCTTTCGTGGAGTTAATGAGCTGTTGTAAGTACGAAAGTAGAATATCAGTCCATGCTTGCTGAACAGCTTTTCTGAGGTCCGACAAATTATCATATTGTCGACCATTTGCGTAAATCTGCTTTACCAAATGTCCCCAAAGAGACTGCCCACAATCGCGACTAGATCAGACTTCCCATTATATCCAAGCGCACCCCAATATTTCACAGAACCACCATCGGTCACACGTTTCGAGAACCATTTGGGTTCCTTCGGTAAGTCATGCCAATAGTACTAACAGCCGTCGGGGTCATCGAGATTAAATTTATTTTCATCCTAGAAGACGATGTTTTTCTACTCGTTTTCCCAAGTTTGGTATCTATGCGAAAAAAGTTTACGCCGTGCGACAATGTACTTCGGTTGCACTCGCGGCATAAGCTTCCTTTTCGCGTATCGCACCTTTTTGTCAGAACTTAACACTCAGTACACTGTGGATAGGTGCACTGGCACTCCCAAAGTGGTCCTGATCCTGGAATAAGACATTTGGTCATGAGTAGCCAACTGTATGATCCTAGGCCGATCTCGAATAGCTGGCAAAACTGGCTTACGCCCACTGATAGATCTGTATCTTTGGTTCACTCCAGGGTGTAACATAAGCTTCGGCGTTAGTTCGAAACAACGACTGAGCTGTAGAATATTTTGCAGCTATAGAACGATTGATTTAGCTAGACAATATTCCTGACATTTGATCGCCGGGATCGTATATCAGCTGTAGTATCGACTATCCTTTACAAACAAGAGCTGTGTCGTTAGCATGTTATTGTTGCTAATATTTTTTTTATTTTTTGTATGAACCAATTGTGAGATTGCAACGAAATTAACACCATACTCGTGGTTCGTCGTGTACATCATGCCCTTAAAATTCCAATCAAATAAATCACGCCTAAATTATAACAAAAAAACATGAGTTGCATTTTTTTGCAACGCAATATATATATATATATATATATATATATATATATATATATATATATATATATATATATATATATATATATATATACATAAAATCGTTTAATTCTTACTGAGCAATCCCCAGAGGACAGAAAATTAGGATGTAAAAGCAATTATTCTGACTTCACCTAACTATAAATAATTGCGAATTACTTGCTCTGTCTATTCCAACTGGCAACCAAAAAGTTAGAAGGGAGAAACCTTGGAAAGTCCAACGCCATTCATATGCAGAAATTTATTAGAACTCCAATAAAATTGAAATTTTTAAGATCCTATGAAAAGCGATGCCGGTGCTATCTCCGATACGAGGAAATGCAGTAAAGACAATGTCCTAAAACCTAAAAAAAAAGTAAACTAGTTCAGAATTTGGAGCGCCGATTCATGGCATTTTGGTACCCCAATCACTAACGTTTAAACGAATTGATGGAATTTTGAAAATAACATGTCTGTGAAATTTCTGGACAAGAACTCTCGGACGGAGGAGACGTACAGACAATACCACAGTTGTTAAATGCATACGCGAGGTAACAGAAGGCAAACAAAGTCAAAACACAACCTAGAACTTCAGAACGCTACAGGTAATTAGCTAACAGGTCAGCGAGGACCGGAGTACATGTATGCTGAGAGATGAGGCTCTGTGCTATAGCTCTATGTCAAGTAGGTATACCTCCGACTAAAACACATACTACTTTCCTCGATGCCGATAGAGAGTTTGCATGCGAAGTGACCTGTATCGGGGGGAGGATGCCATATGTGAGTGCAGTTAACAGTACTTCCTAGAGGAGAAACCTTGAAGCCCGCCTCGGTCTGGAGGTCGAATAGCAAAGGCACACATTTGTCTCCCCGACCAACCAATCCCTAAAACGGAACAGAAGCGGGGCAAGACCCGTAATATTTGCTGTGCATAACTCGGCCCTAAAGTGAAAGGGTGATGAGTGATTGGGTCGGAACGACTAATACCAATGCCTCGAAGGAGGAAGAACATGCATATTATTAATTCACTGTCATTCATTTGCAGTAGTAGAAAAACATCGAAGTAGAATGCAAGCGATTCCCTTGAAAGAAATTGCAATATATAATTCAATAAAAAACTATATATATATATATATATATATATATATATATATATATATATTATAGGCCTTTTTTGTAGGCCTCTTGCGCCGGAACGTCTCCTGCAATCTTCTCAAAAAACACGATAACCTTATCATATATCATATAACATTAACCGTAGAACCAGGTCCTGCTTTTGCCTGAAGGTTTAATTCGGACATTTTCCGACGACCGTTCAAAAGAAACATTTTTGGAATGAACTTCGCTGCCAGTCTTCTGACGCATAAAATGTTGGCCAAACTGCTAGAAGGGATCCATAAAATATTTCCAATACTTCAGCTATCCTACTGATAGTAATTCAGCCACTGTTGAGTACGATACTACTATTGATCACCATAAGCAGTAATATGTCTACCACTTTTGAACATGTGCTTTGGCTTTCACCACATAACTTTATGCATATTTATTCCTCTTCCATGTTTGACTCCTTAGAAATCGCCGAGTCTCGTTTATTCACTTCTTTGAACCAAACTTAAACAATAAAGGCGGCAACTTATTGGCACAAAATTGTATTTTTATTGTAATTGAAGCGCGTATAGCTGATGACCGTTCTAAGCAAAAAAGACCTTGGTGGTATCAGTTCAATTGTTATAAGTCAAAGTACTGGAACTTGTTGATTATATATATATATATATATATATATCATTTTTATAATATATATATATATATATATATATATATATTTTTTTTTTTTTTTTTTTTCACATGCTGCTGAGATGTTCCTGCATTGGTGTTAACATACGAAGACTTGGAGATACGAGAAATATACAGTCAATGTAAAAGGTCAGTTTTCAAGCCTTTTTATTGCGTGCTTCTTGCGCCTGCACTCGCCACTACGGGACGCACTAATCTTCGAAGACGAACAGCGGACATGGGCTATTTTTTGTTGTTGTTTGATCTGGCCTCTGGCCATTTTTTACTGTGTTTATTTGTAGTCAACGTGATGATTTGGCGTTGTCACAGTCTCGCGTCCTTTGGTTATACTGTTACCCTTAGCCAATTAAGTGTACCATCTGGTCCCGACGTGGATCAGCAATGAACCAAATCAATTGATCTGTCTGCTCTAGCAGTGCCTATTTTAATATGTTTTTGTTTTTTAATAGTTTATTATTTTTTATTGTTACTTCGTATTGTTCTTGCTGATCGCGATGAAGAGCTATTACGCAGCTACGACGGGGGGTTCAGCAGATGAGGTTCGTTTCGTCAGAACACACAGTGGGACTTGACAGAAAGGCAAACGGATCTGCTGAGTATCCACTAAAACAACCATCTTTCACTGATAATAGGAAGTAGATTTCTGTCATTTAGCTAGGGCAATCAGCTCCGTGCCTCGGGTTCGCATAGACTCTGCTGCGCGGGGTGTTCTCGCAATATGGGTGTCTCCGTCCATGCTGCCACAAAGACCGTTGGGAAAACCTTAGATATCTCAACATGCCCGGCTCTCGGCGCATTGAAGAAATATTTGTGGAATTGAAGAAATACCTGTGGATTAATTCCAAACCATTCATAGGGGACGGATAATTGGAGAACATAAAAATTAAGAACAAATTTCAATGTTTTATTAATTCTAAGCTTTCGCCCGCCCCGTATTTCCAATTTCGATTCGACCGAAAAACTTACTGAGGGCGGGCGCTTGTCAATGCCGCGTGCCCCTAACTCTGCGCGGTTCTTCTATATACAGGGTGTTCCTATTTGTGTGTCCAAAACGCTAGGGTATGGTCAAACTCGGTGAGAAAATAATTTTTACCAATAGGTGGAAGCCGGGAAAACGTTTTGTTTAGGAGTGAGGATGAAATTTATAAAAGCAGTTCAGCGCACAAAGGAACCGATCATACCGGCGTGTTTGGCGGACAATTCTGCACAATAAAGTATACATTACTAGCTTGCGTAGCAAAAAGCGAATAGCCAGATTAAGGAAAGTCATAAAAAGTCAAAATGTTACGTTAACGCTTTTTTGTGCAACATCGTAATTTTTTCTATTACGATCAAAAATGCACGTCCAAAAGACTACTCTCAGGCAATAGCAGATTTAATGCCCACTACATTCGTACCAAAGTGATGGTGCTGCGTTACGTAGTTGCCAAGTGACTAAGCTTTTTCGACAGTCATAGTTGTTATGTTTCACGTTGAAGTTTTCACGTCCAGAACCGTAGCATTTTGCCAAGACGTTTCCGCCCCCTCTTTCCATTAGAAAAAATTATTCTCTTGCTGAGTTCTGCAGCTGCAAGTATGCATGCCTTCGCTTTCGATATGACTGTCGAAAAAGCTTAGTTACTTGGCAACTACGTAACGCAGCACCATCACTTTGGTACGAATGTAGTGGGCATTAAATCTGCTATTGCCTGAGAGTAGTCTTTTGGACGTGCATTTTTGGTCGTAATGGAAAAAATTACGATGTTGCACAAAAAGCGTTAACGTAACATTTTGACTTTTTATGACTTTCCTTAATCTGGCTATTCGCTTTTTGCTACGCAAGCTAGTAAAGTGTCTTCAGAGTTCTCCCGCAAACGTAGATTTTGCACAACTATGTAGGAGAAAAAAGACAGAATAACTGCTTTTATAAATTTCATCCTCACTCCTAAACAAAACGTTTTCCCGGCTTCCACCCATTGGCAAAAATGATTTTCTCACCGAGTTTGACCATACCGTAGCGTTTTGGACACACAAATAGGAACACCCTGTATATCTGTTTATTTCGCAATAACATTGCATTTCAAGATGTTACATAATTACAATACAGTTCATTATATACAAGTTGAACACTTTAGCGACCGTCCCACCGGGCGAAAAAGTGCAAAAACCGCCGATGGGTCTGGCAGCTACGTGGTATTTAGCGCATATCTGCGAGCAGAACCGGCAACGACATTGATCGCTAACTTGGTGAAATCCTTTGGTCGAACATACCAAGTGATGATAGCCGTGCACAATGTACTTTGTGTACACGACCTCTGCCGAGGCCTCGGTCACATTTCCCTGCCACCCCAACAAAAATTGCTGAAGTGGCCCTTTAGTAGGTGACCTAAGCCTGACTCTGATTGTTTTCACTGCCGGCCCGCAAACCGCCAGCAGGTACACGAAGCGGCTTCTTGCCGTCCGCGGCACGCAAAGAACCCGCTTCATATATATTGTGAAACATCCCTCTAGCTGCGCAAAATTTGCCGCTGAGAGATGGTCCCACACCCTGCCTAGGCTGTAGCTCAACATTGGCACAATCTTAAGCTCAAAAAGACGCACGGCTGCACTCAGAGACAGTCGCCGAAGGTCTCTCACCTCTGTGTGAATAGAGGCAATAGCCGCCCGACATCTGTCGCCGATGTGCTGGGTAAAGGTCGTTCCCGTATAGTGTAGTCTCAGACCTAAATACGGGAAGGAGTTGACAAACTCCAGCGGTTGGCCACAACAGGGTATTATGTCTGCGGCAGCCAATCGACCCCCACGGCGAAACTTCATGGCTTTCGTCTTCTGCGAATTTATTTGAAGACCCTTACGGTGAAGCTAACTTTCTACGTCGCCGACAATTCAACGAATGGCACCGCGGTCCCGGTGGGCCACTACGATGTCATCCGCATACATGACGACGACGGCGTTTCTAAACTCCTCCCGTACATGGCGGGCTAGGTCTGCGATGAACAAGGAGAATGCCAGGCAACTGAGAGGGTCCCCTTGAGGGGTCCCTACGTTTTGACTCAGCTGCAAGGTGTCCTTGCCCCTTAGGTTTACTTCAAGGCGGTCTTCAGCAAAGAAGCTGGAGTGCACTTGTAGAAAACAACCACCCACCCCAGCATGTCGAAATGAATCGACTAGTAGGTGACGGGGAGCTTTGTCGAAGGCCTTGACACAATCAATAAAGACGGCGTACAAGTGACCCCCAGGCACAGCCAACACCCGTTCAACTTCCGACTGGAGTACGTGGATTGCGTTCTGTGTACCTCGACCCTTCCTGAATCCGAATTGCTCCGGAGGTAAGGCCTTCTCCACAGTTGGAAGCACCCTCGAGATAATCAACTTAGCGAAGATTTTATTGAGAGTGCGTTCCAACGCGATACCCCGGTAGAGATTTGGATCGTCTACATTGTCACCGTTTTTGCCCTTGAATAGCAGAGTAAGCCTGGCCTCGTGCCAAACCTGGGGTATGTGTCCCCCGCTTAGTATCTGATTAAACAGCTTACAAAGCTCCCCTACTAAAACATCGGACGACTCAGCCCAATGTTCGTAATAGACCCCATCAGGACCACTACTCTTTTTCTTGGGTAGCCCGCGCAAGATCTGCACAACTTCTTCCACCGTAAACGGCAAATTCATGTGGTGCTGCTCCAGAGTGAGCGGTTGCTCAATAACTGGGTTAGGCGCGGGGGGCGTTTGCATCGAGCAGAAGAGCAGTAAAGTGCTGCCGCAACTGCTCGTTTGTCATGCTGTGCATGCTTTTCTTCAGCCGGCGAACAATGTAGACATGGGGTTCGCGCTCTGCTCTCTCAAGCAAACGAAACTCCTCCTCCTCATCATACCGGCGCTTATTCTCCACAAGAAGTTTCTTGTAGGTTGCTCTATGTTGGCCATAGAGCGCCCTACGATCAGCAACTATCTGGGGGTCGGGATGTAGAGCCCGTGCTCGGCGCAGGAGCCCCAAGACTTCCCGACGTTTTAAGTAGCAGGCCTGTGTAAACCAGGGCCGCGCCCGTCTTTGTCTGTACTTCTTCTTGACTACAGCCGCCTTTACTGTGGCCTCCAAAGCGTGGTTGCTTTGTTCGATGTCAGAAGTTGATCTCAGCAGCTCTAACTCGCGCGTCAATACACGCAAATCTAGCTGTTTAGACCAGTACATTGTCGGCTGCCGACTAGAGGCGCGTCCCTGGCCAGGCAGACACAGAGACGCCAGCACCGGCAGGTGCTTCCGTGCTGGTATATTAAGTACCTCGCATCCTTGAAATTCCGTCGGATGTTGAAGGTTGTGAAACATGAGGTCGATAGTGCTTCTTCCACTCTGGCAGACGTACGTGAATTTATCACGCTCATTTGCGCAATGCAGGCCTCTATTTTCTAGAAGCTTAATAAGCGCATCGCCCTTCCTGTCGGTGGCACCACTATCAAGCCGACACTTGAAGTCGCCGCCGACCAGAGTGGGTAGCTGGAGGTTTAGTCCCGCTAGTCCAGCACTGATCGCATCGGCAACGTCAACATCATCGTAATGAGGTGGCAGGTAGAACAATGCGAGGTTGAAACTACCTGAGGTGAGTGTCATACAACACTCACCTCAACACACACATTGCATTTGGGGTGACCCTGCTCGTAAATAGATTGAAAGTCCACCTACTGGTCTTCCCCGCCCTGCGCGGTTCTTCTGTCCCGTCAGAGATCTAGGCGAACAACGTTACTTTAGGTGGTGTGTTGGCCTTGCTTGCCTCGTAAGCCGTACATGAGCTAAATGAAGCAACCACGAAACTAAGGTATACTTATATATATATATATATATATATATATATATATATATATATATATATATATATATATATATATATATATAACAAGACAAACAAAGAACTATGATAAGATTTAAAAAAAAATATTATTAAAAAATATGGTACTCAGAAAAAAATGTGTACCATATTTTTTAAGGAAAACAAAACTTAAAAAAGCGGAGACAAAAACCGCTTGCGCGATGCGGTCGTTGTACATCGTAGTAGTAGTAAGTAGTTCGTAGTGGACGAAATCAAACAGCAGAGCAATAGAAAGAGACGGAGGAGGCGCCCGGAGACGCTGAGCGCGCCGCGACCCAACGATATAGAGTACGTACGAAGAACGAGCGGGTGAGAGCGCGAGAGGGGACCTGGGCGCGCGATGACCAAGAAAGATGGCGCTGTCGAAATGTGAGGAGGTGCGTGAGCGATCGTGTTATGGAGCACCAAAACGACGACACGCCGCCGCCAACAACAACAACAACAACAACAACAACAACTTCATCGTTGTCGTCAACAACAACAACAACAACAACAACAACAATAACAAAGGCAGAAGCAACAGCAGCAGCAGCAGCAGCCGCCACCAACAACGCCTGCATCAGCCGAGAGAGCGGCCACAGCATCAACAGCATCGCCAATAGCTATTGCTGCTGCTGCTGTATCAGCCGAGCACGCAGCAGCTACAGCATCGTCAATAGCTGCTGCCGCTGCTGCATCCGTCGAGCAAGCTGGTCCACAGCATCCACAGCATCGTCAGTAGCTGCTGTTGCTGCTGCTGCTGTTGCTGTATCAGCCGAGCGAGCAGGCCCACAGCATCCACAGCATCGTCGTCTGCTGCTGCTGCTGCTGTATCACCCGAGCGAGCTGGCCCACAGTATCCACAGCATCGTCGTCTGCTGCTGCCGCTGTATCAGCCGAGCGAGCAGGCCACAGCATTCACAGCATCGGCGGTTCGAATTGCTACTGTTGCCACAGCATCAGCAGCATCAGCAGCAGAATCAACAAGGACAACAACGGCAGGGACAGTGGACGAGTACAGCATAGGCAAGAGGAGAAGGAGTAGTTGCGGCGGCGGCAGCGCCAGCAGCAGCAGCAGTGTAACAGAGAACCAACATTCGCAACAGCAGCAACTGCAGTAGCAGTAGTTTACAAAAGCGCGTCGTCGGTGGTGGTCGACAAGAAAGTAAGCAACAAACCCATCGATGATGTTGTTGTTGATGTTGTTGTGCTTTTTTTTCTAATCGACACTGAAAAATAGACTTCGGCGACAAACGTCTGCTTGATTGCTTGCTTGTTTGCGTCGGCGTTCAGTCGGTGGGTCGGTCGATAAGTGAGTAAGTGAGGAGTGGGTCCGCAGGTCTTCAGTTCCTCAGTTCATTCGTCCGTCGGTCCGTCGGTCCGTCCGTCCGACGGTCAGCCAGTAGTGAATCCGAATGTGTGAGTTGGTCGTCAGCAAAGAGAGAGCTATTGTCTCTCAGTAAAGCAGTTGCAGCAACAGCAGCAGCAACAGCAAACATAGTCATTATGCTGCCAGCAAGCGAAGATATCGTCGTCGTCGTTGTCGTCTAAGAAGAAGTAGAAGAGTAAGTTATGGCAGTAATAATAATAATAGTAGTCGTAGTAATAATAGTGCATTGTCATCATCGTTGGTCGTGGTGATGGTGATGTTGTTGTTCATGGTGGTGGTGGTGGTGGTGGTGGTGGAGGTAGTGGTTGTGAACACAGACCTGAAGGTGTGCAAGCCAATTTGCTCCCTCGTCGTTGGTGATATTGTTGTTAGTTGTTGTTGTTGTTACCATTGTTATAGTTCGCTGTTGTTCTAGTTTGTTCGTCGTTCCCTCTTCGTTATACCTTCGACCTTATAGTAGTTATTGCTGAACAACGGCTATCTATCTATCTATCTATCTATGGTCGGGAGGCCATCGTGGTTCGTTTTGGAGCTGCTGCCGCTGCTGCTGCTGTTTTGGGTCGGTGGGTGGGAGGCTGGTAGTGGAAAAAGCAGAGAAGAAGAAATCGAATAAGCGAAACGAAGCAAAGCAAACTCTATCGTCGTGGTCGGATATCTCAGCCAGAAGACAAATACGACGAGAAGAAAAGAAAAACGCGACTGTTGATGTGCCTACGACGATGCACGGCAGCGCTAAGGTCGGGAACGATATATATATATATATATATATATATATATATATATCGCATGTATAAGAGAGTCCGACACAAAAGTCCAGGATCATGATGACATCGTTGATTGACAACTTTGACCATCCCACAACGCATCAATCAATGACAATGATGACCATACCAACGAAGAGAGTCGCCGACGAGAGAGCGTGATGGAGATGACGGATCATGCCGCCGGATTCTCATCAAATAGATGATGAGGCCAAGTGATTGGGCCAGTCGTCCGGTGGTCATGATCGAGCATCAATCAATCAATCAACAGTCACTGTCTGGTTGCCTTTGTTAATGTTGTTATTCTTGTTGGTGTTGTTGTTGTTGTTATTGTTGTTGTTGGTATTGTTGTTGTTGTTGTTGGTATTATTATTGTTGTTGTTGTCGCAAAATGTTGTAGTCATATTTGGGTGTCTGGGTCGTGGGAGCCAGGGTGGGAGGTTGCAGTAAGTGAACGAGTGAGACGGTCTCTGTCTCTCTCTTTTTTGCTGGCGATCAGCTTAATACCGTGGTAAGTACAGGCTGTCATAGTCGCTGTAGAAGAGAGTCGTAGCGAATTCCCTCTTTACGATGTCTCGAGGTCGTGGTGGTGCAACCGACACAACACCACCGGATAAGGTGGACGGGGTGGCGGGGGGGGGGGGGGGGGGGGGGGCAGTGTGAGGGAATACGGGAATTGTGTTCCTTGTGGCTTTGGGAATCGTCTCTGTTTCACATCAGAGGGGCTTCTCACTGATGGTGGTTGCCCTGCGTGTCTGTGTACATGTGCATCACTCGTGATCTCCCGAAACCTCCCACATACAAACAGGCAAAGTAAACAAAGCCATTGGGTCATAGCATATATATATATATATATATATATATATAAGAGCATTTAACGTTGCGCTGATGATCGATTTCTGTATCCAGCGTTCTTTTTTTCGTTGCGCAGCTTACACCGGCAGGTAGACAGACCTGTCATACGTGCCTACGTAGAGTCAATGAATAGTCACGGAAATTCGGACTAATTGTCGCGTCAATTATTATTATTATTATTATTATTATTATATGTTTTGCTGTTGTTTGTGTTGTGTTGCTATTTATCAAGACCGCCGGTGCGCTTCGGACGGACAAGTAAGTCAGTCATTCCAAATCCGGTCAATGTAGTTAAACCGACCGATTGTTTAGCAAGCTACTAGACTACTAGTTTTCCGATACACGAGCGGAGTCATGATGACAGAATGACAATGACACCAATAACAACAGCATTAGCCACAGTAACAACAACATCTGATGCTGCGCAGCCGGTACCTTTTCCACGATCTTCACCACCTCCAACAATAACAACAACAACGACCACAACCAAAACCAACATCGGCAGCCGGTACCGCGAACCAAGAAACTCCATCAAGTCATCCCCCATAAGTGGCATTCGAAGCCTCATCACAACTCACTCGATTGCTGAATGAACGCTGGACCGTCATTAATTGATTTGAGCTCATTTGATTTACTGATTTGTTGATTGTTGGTTTGAGACATTCACGCGCACTCAATGTCTCGAATTCGACGCTATGTTGTCGTGGTCGTCGTCGTTGTCGTCGTCGCCGTTGTTGTTACGGTTGTTGTTTTTGTTGTTGCTGTTATTGTTGTCTTCGTCTTCGTCTGATGTGTTTTTGTTTTTCCTAGATGGAAATATAGTTGTGTGGTTGTGGCAGTCTCGTCGTCGGCGTGGGCCAGTCAGAAGCTGTCAGCCAACTACAGTTTGCTTTCTTGCTGAGTTGCGAATTGTCAGTTTGCCCTTATAGTATTAGTAATTCAAACAACAATTCTATTAATAATGGCCACTTTATTGTAATCACAGGCAGCTGCCGAATCGCCATCTTGGCCGGCAGGCATTGTTTATAAACATTATGAACATTATGATGTGCGAACATTATGATCGCACAATAAGTACAAGTTTGTTGCGCTGTATTCTGTTGTGGTTCGTGTGTTGTTAATTGTTGTGGCTATTTTTCTAGTTAGGTTTGAGATCAGGTGGTGGTGTTGTTGTTATGGTTGTTGCAGCTACCGCTGCTGCTGTTGTTGTTTCGTATCGCTAGATCGGCGATGGCAATGTTGCGTATATTACGCGGTTTCTGCCATTTTGGTTATAGTAAAGTGCGTTGCAAAAAATTAGCAACTCTTTTGCGACAAAGAAAAAAAAATAGTCAAAACTGGCTTACGCCCACTGTTAGATCTGCACCTTTTTTGGTTCACTCCGGGGGTTAAGAATCTGCTGCTGATGGTGCTCTTATGTCGTCCTAATCTGGTTGCTATAGCAGTTACTGTATGACCGAGCTCAGCATATGCCTCAATTCTTGTCTTTTCGTTATCCGAGAGATCCTTTGTACGAGCCATGGTTTAGACATGAGGTTCATCGTTAGTTCGGAACAACGACTGAGCTGTAGACTATTTTGCAGCTATACAACAATTGATTTAGCTAGACAATATTCCTGACATCTGATACCCGGGTCCGTATATCAGCTGTAGTATCGACTATGCTTTAAAAACAAGACTGTGTTGTTAGCATGCCATTGTTGCAAATATTTTGCAACATGTTTTTTCACATTTCTTTATTTTTTGTTGAATGAACCAATTGTGAGATGGCAACGAAATGAACACCATACTCGTGGTTCGTCATGTACATCATACCCTTAAAATTTGTACATCAAACCTATTCAAATAAATCAAGTCACCAAGAAATTATCACCAAAAAGCATGAGTTGCTAATTTTTTGCAACGCACTTTACATTGTCATTGCGTTGTTCTGGTTGCTATTGGTGTTGGCGTTGTTGATATCGTTAATGTGGCGGCTGTAGCGTCACCGCTTGAACACAATTGGCCCATTCACTCGTCAACTCAAGCTTCGACGATATCGAAGGCTGACCGGCGAACCTTCCTCAAACGATGCAAGACGATTGAAGAAACTCTGAGAAAAGAGAATTGGTGCCAAATAGCACGTTGACGCGTCTATGTGCGTCAGTCACTGCGTTACCTCTGTTTCTCATTATATCGCCTAGCATGCATATATGTATGTATGTATATATATGTGAAACTCGCAAGCGTCCGTAGAATTGCGTTGCATTTTATGACAATTGCGGTGATGGACGGTGACGACGACGACTACCACAACAACAACAATAACAGCAGGAACAACAACAACTACAGAGGCAACAACAACAACAACAACAAAGACAACAATGACACTGAGCCTGCGTGCACTCAGTCGGCCTGTGCCGAGGAAGGAAACCTACTAACGACCAACTCACTGTATCTGACTAATAGAGCGGCATGCTGGCTCGGCTACCGCTACCAACTGCTAGCATCACCGTCGCCACCACCACCTCTGTTACCATTACGACGACGACTGACTACGACCGATTACCATTTGCGTCGGAACCTATTAGCCTCATTTTATTTCGAATTATGCTTCATAGTTGTTTTTTTTTCTTTGTAAATACATATTGTGTTACTGATAAATATGTCATAACAACTGCGGAAGGATCAATTTACTATGCTGTATGATTGCTACTTCTTCTAATACTACTACTACTACATTTTTTTATTGAGGTATATGTTACAACCATTTTCAGAGGAAACGCTTGCGCTCTACTGGTAGAGCTTCATGTCTCCATGTTACTACCAGTACTACCACCACTACTACTCTTAGTCCTTTCGTGTCAGATATTGTACAACTTTATTATTATTATTATTATTATTATTATTATTATTATTATTATTATTATATTTTTTTTAAAGAGGATTAACTGGAAAATGCGGTTGCAAACTTTATTACTGTGATTACGTCTGTTACTACTACTACTACTATGACCACCAGGATTAATATTGCATATTGTACTGTACTGTTGTTTGCAGGAGATCGAAGGAGCTTCGTTCGTTCGCTCGAGCGCGTTGAGGCGTCGTCCCGGTCCGTCTGCCTCCGGCACCCCCGCACCCTCGCCCGACTTTAGACAATGGTCGACTATATTCAACTGCTGGATGAGCTTCGTAAGTTCAGGTCACAGTCGTATGCGGACGAGCAAGCATATAGCATGATTACAACAAGCGCGTTATTATATCAATCAGTACTTGTGATTGAGATAAGTATGATGCACCTCACTTGCGCGTTGCGATCGCAATTAGTTCGACTATAGGAATATGACACGGTGGTGGTGGTGGTGGTGGGTATGATGATGATTATGATGTTGGTGGTGCTGCTGGCGTTGAGCAAAGTGGTCTAGTTCTGGTTCTTGCGATCCGTGGTGTAGTAAAAGTGCCACGGCAAATGAGCAGCAAAAAAAGTTGAACACATTTCAAGCACGAGTCACAGCTGTGACTATGAGACGGGGGAAGGTGGAGATAAGGAGTAGAGGAAGTAGAGGAAGTAAGTTTTGCTTTTCTTCGCCCATCTTCGGCCGCTAAATCATGATCATCGTTCTTGTTCGTCGAATTATGACGCTAGTTGAGCATAGCTGTGGTAAGTTTGGCCTGAAGCGTACTCGTTCGAACATGGCAACCCCGGAGGTGGAGTGGCGGCTGCGGCAGCATATAGGGCGACGTTGACAGTGACAATGAGAAGGACGACGACGACAACGACAACGACGAGATCCGCTGAACCCCGAACCGCGCGAGGTTTCTCTCTATTTCTGTCTGCGTGCGGGTGTTACTTATACGGGTGTTGCTTATGTGCGTGCACAGATTTGCACAATAGTAGCTGACAGCTGAGAGGAAACTTGACAATCTTAGTTATTAGTTTTAGGCAGTTAGAGGGGCAGCAAAAGGGAGACGGGGGTGAAGGAGACGAGGTGCGAGCAAAGATGGACCTGAATAGGCTGGCTGTCTGTGTGTGTGTCTGTCTGTCTGGTTGGCTGTTCACAGTACGTAGCTCGTTGTGTCAAATGTTGGTGCTAGTGTAGTGTAGTAGAGGACTGGGAGATTGAGTGACTGAGTGAGGTGGTTAGGTTAGAGACTGATGATGATGATGATGACGACGAAGAAGAAGAAGAAGCTGCGCTCAATTTGAGATCTTGTTGCTGGCCAGCAGGTCGGACCCGATCCGTGTCGCCGCACCGTCAGTTCAGCGTCTTCTGTCTTGCGCTAAAGCCTATACGTACGCGCGGTGCACGACGACGATGACGACGACGACGGCAGCGGCGGCAACGTTGCTATTTGCGAGACTTTGCGTTGCGATTGCTAGAACGCGGGGACGCCGCGCACAAAAAGCTCTAGTCTAGCCATGTGTCATTCTTGTGTTGCTATTTGCAGAGTGACGCAGTGACGCGGGAGACGCGAGACGTAGTAGAAGCAGTGTCCGCAGGAGTAACAGCAACAGCAGCAGCAGCAGCAGCAGCAGAAGTGCTTTGAGAGCGGAACAACAACCTCCGGGTCGGGCTCCCCAAAGGGTTACGGGCCGCGCGGCCATTGCACGCGCAGCAGCAACAGCAGTAGCAGCAGCAGCTGTTCGCTTGCTGCTGGGGGGTTGCTCGCGACTTCGCCCCCGCCAGAGTCCCATGGTGGTGAAGATGTACTCGTCGTCCGGGGTGGCCATGTCGAACGCTGCCGAGGAGGAGGAGGAGGAGGAGGAGCTGGGGTCGTCCGATGACGACGACGACCTCTACGAGTGTGTGGACGACTGTGACTACTACTCGAACACGGGCGAGGTCGAGCCCGACCCCGGCGAGGAGGACTTCGAGCACTACGCGTTCGAATGCATCACGATCGATGACGCCGACAAGATGCTGGCGGCCGCCGTCCAGCAGCTGCAAGACACGCTCATCCTGCCGGAGGCGGACACCGCGCGCATGCTGCTCCACCACTTCGGCTGGGACTACCAGGACGTCGTCGAGCGGTACAAGCGCAACCCGGCGCTCGTCTTGGCCCAGGCGCGTATCTGCGCCGTCATTGCGCCACCCCCATCATCGGCGGGGGCGGCGGCACCGCAGCAACAGCCACAGCAGCAGCAATCGCCGCCCGACAACAACAACACCACACACTGCTACTGCCAGACGTGCCTGCAGAGTGTGCTGCGTGCCTCGGATTTCCGATCGCTCGACTGCGGCCACCAGTTCTGTGCCGAGTGCTGGACGGCCTACCTCGAGGTGCAGATCGGCCTCGGCCGGTCGACGGACATCTCGTGCATGGGCCAGAGCTGCGATATGCTCGCGCCACAGTCGTTTGTCGTCGAGCTGCTCTCGGCGATGAAGGACAGCGGTGGTGGTGGCGGCGAAGGCGGCGGAGGCGGCGGCGGCGGCGACGACGCGCTGAGCGCCCGCTACTTGCGCTTCTGTCTCAACGACTGGATTCGCAGCCATCCGCAGCTGCGCTTCTGTCCGGGCAAGAACTGTCACGCCGTCATCAAGGTCGAGAAGAAGCAGGCCAAGCGTGTCATCTGCACGTTCTGCGGCACCCAGTTCTGCTGCGTGTGCGGCAGCGACTACCACGCGCCGGCCGACTGCGACACGATCAAGAAGTGGATCACGAAGTGCGCCGACGACTCGGAGACGGCCAACTACATTTCGGCCAACACGAAGGACTGCCCGAAGTGTCACGTGTGCATCGAGAAGAACGGCGGCTGCAACCACATGCAGTGTTCGGGCTGTCGGCAGGACTTCTGCTGGATGTGCCTCGGCGACTGGAAGCTGCACGGCAGCCAGTACTACGAGTGCAGCCGCTACAAGGAGAACCCGAACATCGGCAACGAGTCGATGCACGTGCAGGCGCGCGAGGCGCTCAAGAAGTACCTGTTCTATTTCGAGCGGTGGGAGAACCACGCGCGATCGCTTCGGCTCGAGGAGGTCACCCGGCAGAAGATTCAGGATCGAATCGATCAGAAGGTCATGGCCAAGGAGGGCACGTGGATCGACTGGCAGTACCTGCTCGACGCGGCGAGCCTTCTGGCCAAGTGTCGCTACACGCTCCAGTACACCTACCCGTATGCGTACTACCTGGAGGCGGGGCCCCGCAAGATACTGTTCGAGTACCAACAGGCCACCCTCGAGGCCGAAATCGAAGATCTCAGCTGGAAGCTTGAGCGAGCGGAGACGACACAGCGCGGTGATCTCGGCAATCAGATGGCCATCGCCGAGAAGCGAAGGAGTACACTTCTCAAGGATTTCTTTGCGCCTTGAGACTGCGCCTGACGCTGGCAGTCTGTAATCCAACGACGCTTGTTTATCGTTCACTCCACTGGTTGCTGTGTGGGCATTGCCGTATGCACACGCAAATCTGGCCCGTTTCGCTCTATCTTGATTGGTTTTTGTTTGATGGATGCATACTAGGTCAGGATTAGCTTCCCTTAGTCACTTCTTTGTGTTTGGCCACGATGCTCAACGTCGCCCATCGCGTCTTGTTAATAATGTTGTTTTATTCGGCGCGCCGTATAGTCGACTAATATATAATGCTAGTCCCTTCGCAATGATATTATGCGTACTAAAACACGTGTGTGAAACATACATTTAATCATAATTTCTATCTCACTGCGGTCGAAGCTTCCGCATCGGCGCATCGTTTGTGTCACCGGCTCAATAATATTGGCCACAATATGCTGAGTTCGGGGCAAAGAGCGCAAAGAGGTACTCTAGAACGAGACTTTCGAAAGGAAAACGGTTATGTATGTGACTCCAGGTGTAACCTGTCAGGTTTCGTTCGTGCTCAGATCTGAACAATTCCGTGTACATACACACACATATATATATATATATATATATATATATATATATATATATACATATATATATATATATATATATATATATATATATATATATATATATATATATATATATATAAATAGGATGCTAAAGAACATGGTTTCTAGGCCGTCTGCAATCATTTTGTTTATATTTTCCGTCGCTGTCATAGCTGTGACTTTTGTTACATTTTCCGGCATCCTTAATGTCATTGTCGACTAGTTTCACGCGGTACGCTGCCGATTGAACTACTTATATTTATTTATACTGAAAGTTCTTTATCGCATATATAGCGATTCACTCTCTGGCTATATATATATATATATATATATATATATATACATATATATACATATACATATTAGACTTGAGAGCCTGAAAGGTGTTGACTTCCATATAAAGGTAGTTCTTTAGGGTTGAACCGCTACGTGACGTGGAGGTAGTAGGTAGTTGAGAGTGAGGCGAATGAACCGGAAGCAATTATGATGGAGACGCTAATAACCCGTGGTATGCGGTAGACCTTCCTTCAGCAGTACTTGCCAAACACTAATGAGAGAGAGAGTGACTCGAACTCAAGCTGATGTACAGCAACAACTTTGCGACGAATGTTTATTACGGCTGAAGGATTTGTGAGAATGCATCGACGTGACGTCACTTTGTCGCAGTGACCTCATTAATAAAATCGCCTCACCTTCACCCTCATCGTCGTCACGATGGCTAACGGAGGCAGCAACCAGTAGATGCAGTACCAGACTCTAGCCACAATTACTTTACCAGATGATAGCCACAACTACTTTACAAGTATGATGTTATAGAAGTGAAGTTGGGAGGGACGGGGGGGGGGGTGGAGCATACAACGAGTAACGCAGCTGACTGTATGTAAACAAATGCCGGCTTCTATCCGACCATCTCGGACGCTGCTGTTCGATGCGCGTACGAGGAGAGATATATTAAAAGACGAATAAATTTTATGTACGATATTTAGTTCAGCCGTGTTATTAATCAACCATCAACTATCAGCTGATAGTTGACGAAGATTGCTTATTTGCTTGTAAAATGGCAGCGCCGCTTCTGTCTGTTACATATATATATATATATATATATATATATATATATATATATATATATATTGTATATATATACAATATATATATATATATATATATATATATATATATATATACATATCTATATTGCGTAAGGAACTTAAGACTGCATGCATAAATAAATGCATACGTACGTCGATATTCTTCGAAGCAATATGGATATAGTATCAATTATTGAGTAAATTCATAGATACATTTTTTTCACATTGCACGTTTTCGAAAAAATCGCATATTACCGCGTCTAAAAACTTTCACCGGTGATTTAAATGCGTATTTCAATAATTTTTATATATATATCCAACTCCGGATTTGCAGCCTAGATTTCTGCATAAAAATATATATAATAATTAGAGGCAGACAGTATGCATATATGTGCATAAATGTATATGTATATGCTGGAAGTGTGCAGTGTAAAATTCATGTTATGGGTGTTTCGGCTCATAAAAGACTGTCCTGCATCTGCTCTCATAGATAGATTTGTAGTCAAATGCTTAACATTCTGCTTCAAATCTGACGATCGTGGCCAGTGGCAGTTCATTTAGGCATTTATTGCATGGCATAATTTGAACTGGAAATCAAACGGCCGGTCCTGGAGTGAATCCACGATATCTCCGACGCAAAGACAATACTTATATTTGCCGCTTAGACTTCGCCCGCCTTTATTGCGTGAATGCATTGTCTGTTCTTAGGTAGGTTCCCATTACAGCAGACATGTTGCCTCTCTGAACATCCGATAAAAATCATTATTGGACGAACGTTCCTGTTCCTTCATCCCTAGTGGCGCTCTCTCAGTCTATCATGAGGTTCATTTAGACGTTATGACAATACTCATACCATAGTTCTATGGCGCATCCTGGCCAGCGGGCATTGTAACCTAAGATCGTGGCGGATGATCTGCCGTTATTTTTCGATATCAGCACGTAAGGAACGTGTGCAGAAGGTCGCGGTTTCCACCAGTATTTTAGGTGGGTTGCGTGTGTAGTAGTTAGTACAAAATAGTCGAAACGTCTGTGCTGGGTTGGCTTATCACTAAGCAGTGTGCCTCCGGAAATTTCTGTGCTGTCGGCGTCTGGTTGGACGGATCGTTTGCAGGTGCTCAAGATTTTGACTCGATCCGATTCGCATCGTATCGAATGGCATGCAAAGTTCGCTATCTGCAACGAAGATTCTACTGTAAGTATCATATCGTTTCGAATGAACACTCATTCTCTGTACATACTTAGTTATGCAAACCTATCGCAGTGTGGTTTGCTCTGAAAAGTATACATATAGTATGGATCGACACAAACGGTCGGCAAATTGATGTAACTAGGTTCTCCTATACACTCTTTATATATCTCTTCCGCGTCAGTCGCCGTTTAGGAAAAGTCCAATTCGCAAACGGCCTTGCCGCTGCGTCGCCTCCGTGAATCGAAATTGACATCCTCTGCCGAAGAAGCTCGCCCTATCTCCCCGTGGTGTCTCCGGAGCTTAGCGCAGATGCGATGAAGCAATCATTTCGTAATGGTGCCCCTCAGCCTTAGAGTCTCAAACGGTGTGATGTTGTACACGTGCTTAACATCTGAATACTTAATTTTGTAATTTTCACAATTCCTAATATGTATACTTATTTTAATACTCTAGAAATTCGTCCCCTATGGGCTTGGAATTCTATAATACCCTCCTTCGGTGCATCAAGATATGCCTCACCGTGAGGCATGCCTTCAACGCACCGAGAGCCGTACGTGTTGAGATATTTCTAGGGTTTCCCAAACAGTCCTGCTGGTTGCCACGTGTCCCATTTGGATGAGCTGCGTCGGACCATACAAGGTGTGAGTAAGTCCGACACAGTTACATTCCATAGCAGGGGTTTTCCTGACTTGAAACGCGTCATCGTCATACCGTCCGGCCGTTTTTCGACTTGCCAGGAAGAGCTACCTGGCTTAACCATCGTTCGGCGTCGAGCTGACCGAAGTGCTCGGCCAATAGCGTCCTTGATGCTAGCATGCACCTAGCGGAGCGATATACTTGTACTAGGCTATATTTCGAATCCCGCACGGCCACCGTTATGGATGCATGATAACGGGTGCATTCTTGTGCAGTTGTCATAGCGTTCGTTCACCGGCTCTTCGCATCCGCACTGATGGCGCGCTAAATTGTCCCGCCTTGTCAAAGGCCGACACCAATCCTCATAGTAGCTTCGTCTAGCAATTTTCACCGAGCGGCGTTTGGAAGAGCTCGCAGCCCTCGCGCCCCCAGCTGGCACTGCTCTCAGTGGGCTCATGCAGTGTCATCATGACTCGAGCGGAACCGAATGAAACCGTCTAATTGCTTTTCGGTCAGGAGAGCCACCGACTCATGCTGGAAACGCGTCCTGTCTGGTGTTGTACCTGTCACGGGAGAGAGGTTCTCTTGTCCTGAAACTCCGAAACGTTTTGCTTGTCATTAGATCGGCTTCGTAGAGGAATGGCCCTATGCAGCTCTCTACTGCCACGAGCGCGGGCCGACACAGGGTGACAAGGTCGGGAAGACCCAATCCTCCGTTTGATACTAGTGAGAGTGCCGGTTTCTTGGAGTCATGCTGGAACTCTACATGCGCCCAGGGTTAAGAATGATGGCTAAGGTTTAGTAATTACTTTTTACGTACTTGTGTGAGCTTCTTCTTCCGATGTGCGCTCAGAAGTAATTTTTGCTGCTGCTGCTATTGTTGATAACTTGCGTCCGGTTGTGCGTCCGATTGCAGTCAATCAAATCGACATCTGGAACATTATCGAAGCTGTTCGGGAGCAATCGCTAAATCAGGTAGCGCCGGATGCGCCCGTCGATCTGCCAAGGGTCGCCTCCCTTCTTACAGTTCTCTACGCACAGGTGCGAAACGACACCATTATATGCCACCTAGTATTACTATTAACATGAGAACAATTTCTATCGAACTCTAGATGTGTTCCATTTTAAAATATGGAAAAAGCGTGTGTATGCGCATACGATTCAGTACCACCATTCGTCACTGTAACACGACCTATCCTCGTAGTGGTAACCAAATCTTCATGCGACAAAAGTCTTACTGAGGGGGTGTATTCGTAACAGTAAGAATCCAACGGACATCATATCCACACCATGCTGAATTTAAATAGGCTTAAAACCGTAAAATGGGATAACAAATGAATGGTTGACATAGCCGACGTAGCTGTTGTGTTTACTTCTAGAACATCTCTACTTTTTCTGATGGAACTTGGCATTTGTTACGTGATGCCTATTACCAGCAGAGAAAACTCATTGCAAAATATCGTCATTTTATCATTTCACGACGGGATTCTTTCGCATGTGTCAGTGATTTTACTAATATCATCGTAGTCAAAAGTAGCGTACGTTCTCGGCACTTTATTAACAGCTAATCTATTATTGCCGTCGAGCCCGGTGGCGTGGTGGCTTAAGTCTGCGCCTCGCAACCGGAGGAGACACATAGGTGCTCGGGTTCGAGCCCCACCGTTGCATCGATTTGTATTTATGGGGGTCCGTCTGTGAAGCAATGTGAAAAACAGTTCCGTGGACGTTAAATATTGGCTGAGGGTCAGCCCGACAACTTTATAATCTATTATTGCCATCCCATGTGGTACGTAACAACAGCAAGAACCTATGCTCAATGAAGCACTCATGAGCTGTGGTTTTCTCTTTAGTTGAACAAGCGGGTTCCTGCAGCTGAAAAGGTCGACACTTCGGTGGTATCGACGGCCTTGTTGGCATGGCTTCGCGCGGCATTTCCCGGCGCTTTGGCGCCGACCGACCCGCTGGCGCGAACAGGCGCCATTCCTGCGCTCAGCATCAAGGTCTTCCTCTCCATGTTATCCTGCGGAAAAACGGTCGACATCTACCGCTGTAAGTGAGAGTCATCGCTTGAAAATGTCTAACATAGATCAAATATATATATGCGTCGTATAAATATTGTGTTTTCAGCTACTCTCGAACTTTAAGCATCAGTGCATGACATTCTGCAGACGAAAGTTAAAACCTGTTAGCACCTGACGTTTTACTAATAGTGCCTTCTTGCTTGTATTTATGCTTTACCCACTTTTGGGACGAATGGTATCACTAAACTGTATCAAACGCCAACAGGTTAATTACAATTATTTAAATAAGATTTATGATTCATAAATATAAATATAAATATAAATATAAATATAAATATAAATATAAATATAAATATAAATATAAATATAAATATAAATATAAATATAAATATAAATATAAATATAAATATAAATATAAATATAAATATAAATATAAATATAAATATAAATATAAATATAAATATAAATATAAATATAAATATAAATATAAATATAAATATAAATATAAATATAAATATAATATAAATATAAATATAAATATAATGCGTTTGCTTTACAGACATTTTCTCGCTTATCGCCGATTCGAGCGGGTGGCTACTGCCTTCGCGCCTGTCGCTGTTTATTCGAGCCGCGCTCTGTCTGCCGGAGTCGCTGTTGGAGAGTCCATCGTTCGCCTACAGCGAGGGTCTCGTGGCCGAGCTGTTCCCGCCGGAGCACAAATACACGATCAACAACTTTCTCCAGGTGATGCTGTCCGAGCCCGGCCCACAGTGCCTGCTGTGGTTTCCGCTCGTCGGCAAGATGGCGGCCGTCGAGGACGTGCTTCACCCGATCTCGTGCGACGCCTGCCGTTCGCCGCAATTCTACGGGTTTCGCTACAAGTGTCAGCGGTGCTACAGCTATCACCTTTGCCAGGACTGCTTCTGGAAGGGCCGAACGTCCAACCAGCACTCACTGCAGCATCAATGCAAGGAGTACACAACATACGTAAGTGGTGTGGCCCCTTGTGGTTCTGAACGTTCGGTTAAGTTCGAACTGGCGCACCCAACAACAAAAACGAGTGCAACAACAACAACAACAACAACAACGAAACAAAGAAACGAAGCAAGGTCAAAACCAAACAAAAACAATTGAGCGAACGAGAGGGATGCATGCTAATGAAATGGCATGTTTCCAACCAACTATGATAATATCGAGATGCAGCAACTGCAATACATAACCGAGTGACTGTCTCGTCGCCACTCAATATATGTATGCTGAAGAAAATATATTTTGGACTGCACCAAAAATTCTTTGCGGGCTTACAATGTAGTAAATAATACTAAATAATAGTAATATTAATACCAAAAACGATCCCAGCTATGTAAGTTAATGTATGGCGAAACAACGATCGAGACCGAGTAAATGTCTCGTCGCTACTCAATAGATACCGAAGAGCACCTATTTTGGACTGCGCTAAAGGTTCTTTGCAGGCTTACTACGTAATATACTCGTATATATATAATCAAAAACGATGCTATGTTAGCACTTTGGAGTGGACAATTGTCTCCGCGCGAACGTGTGATCACGGGTTCTCTAACCCCCGCGTACACGTTTTTATTATGGTTCATTTTTATAGCACAGGGCAACTACTTATACAATCGGCTTACGATAGTCGATAGTGTATGTCGTACGAATGATGAAGATTTGGGCGCAAAAATGTTCGTACATTTAGCAATGTATTCCCGCGCTCCTCTGGTGCCCTCTAAGTGAGGTCTAGTAAAACTGCATTCATATATACTTCGACGACTAGTTGAAGTCGGCAGGGCACAACGACATTTAAGGCGGTTAAATTGAAGGTCGAGACAGGTCTTTGGTGTGCGCCTGAAAGCACGCATACACCTATGTATTTGTCGTATGCATTTACACTATATATATATATATATATATATATGTATAAGGTGAGCACTGCCGAGTGTGCAAACGTATTGGAATTGATCAATAAATCATTACAATATTATATATATATATATATATATATATATATATATATATTTGCGTGTGGCGGTGCCCATTGCAGAAGCCCCCCTCGAGACAGCTGAGCCATTCGCTTCGGAAGTCGTTTCGTTGTGTTCCCGATCGGCGAAGCGAATCGAGCGTGCCGCGCGTGGTTGATCGTCCGACGACACCATTGAATCTTCAGCATATCGTGCCGCCCGTCCAGGCTACGCCAACGCTGAGCCGCAGCACGGCTGCGTATTCTTTGCAGCCAAGCACGCTGACGTCTGGCCAGGGTGGTCCGGTCTTTGGATACGGGTTAGCTGGACAGTCTCTTTCGAACTCGCTAATCCAGCAATCAACGATTGTGCTATTTGGAATAGAGTTTTAACAGACACTCCTCGCAAGCCCTGTTGTGCAGTGAAGTAGTCATACAATATATTCTAATGTTCAAACTAATTATACATTATATATATATATATATATATGTCAGAACGTGTGACGCTAATTATGCATTATATATGTTAGAACTTGTTACGTTAATTTTATGTTATATATGTTAGAATGCGTTACGTTCATTATACAGGTAGTTCAACAAGTTCTTAAAATGAAAACCAAGAATTTTCCAAATCTTGTTTTTCATTTTTTTCTTATTCGATATACTCCCCGAGAAGCTCAATACACTTTTCCCACCGAGATTTCAGAGCCTTTATACCTCTTGAGTAGAATTCCGCGTCTTTAGACTGAAAATAGGCATTGACAGCAGCCTTAACCTCTTCATTGCTGGAAAAACGCTTTCCGCCGAGACTATTCTTCAAATGTCCGAAGAGGAAATAATCAGAGGGGGCCAGGTCTGGAGAATAGGAAGGTTGTTCAATAAGTTCGAACCTCAGTTGGGCCAATTTTGCCGATGCTTGCCGCGACTTGTGTGCAGGAGCATTGTCCTGGTGAAACAGGACAACCTTCTTCTGCAAAGCGGGCCGTTTCACGATGAGTTCTTGCTTCAGGCAGTCCAACAGTATTGCATAATATTCTCCCGTGATCGTTTTACCGCTCTCAAGGTAGTCGACCAGAATTATTCCACGTTGGTCCCAAAAAACCGTAGCCATCATCTTTCCGGCCGATGCCGTTGTCCGCACCCTCTTCGGAGGTCCTTCACCAGGTGCACACCATTGACGAGATGCTTCTTGGGTCTCGGGAGTGTAGTGATGGACCCAGCTTTCATCGACGGTCACGAATCTGCGCCAAAAATCCGACGGATTTTTCGACATCTTGGCCAAATTTCGCTGTGAAGCGGAAACACGCGCGTCTGTTTGGCCTTGGTTGAGCAAATGCGGCACTCATTTTGCTCTGAGTTTTTTCATCTTCAAGTTCTCGTGCAGGATGAAATGCACACTACCCAAACTGATACCCAAGGCCTCCGCTATCTCCCTAATGTTCACTCGCTTATCTGCGGCAACGATTTTCCGCACTTTTTCCACGTTTTCCTCATCAGTTGCCGTTTTTGGGCGTCCTGAACGTTCATCCTCGGTGCTCCTGCGACCTCTTTTTAACTCATTAATCCAGTTGGAAACAGTGGCAAAACATGGCGCAGAGTCACCGTACATCTCGTTTAATTCAGTTTCCTTTGGGTCGCATTCCAACCTTTAAAATAATAATGCTTGATAACCACTCGAAATTAGTTTTTCTCCATTTTTCAAAATCACGCCGATACGTTGCACGGGAAAAGCGATCAAACAAAATCGCAACGGCCAATCACCATAATATTTTGACTGCTAGCAGTCGAAAAGTTGCCGTTTCCAATAGCGGTGAAAGCGCGCCAAAATTCGAATTCTGAAAAGCTCATTTTAAGAACTTGTTGAACTACCTGTATATTATATGTGTTCGAACTTACGCACGCGCACATATACGCTCTGTCGTCGACAATTATTTCCCCATTACTTTACAATTGCACTTTTAATAGCAGTATTGAGGGTAGTAGCAGTTCGTCGTAACCTAGATGCGTATTCAGTTTGACTTGTGCTTATAATAACTGCCTTAGTATATTTTAGTAGGAATCATGCGCTGTAATATATATATATATATATATATATATATATATATACATACGTTTTAAATGATTTTTACTGTCACTTTTGAGCGTATTTGTGTATTCGTTTAAAAAGCTTATTTATTCCGTCCGACGCACTTCCAGGTAAGTGTGTGGGCGCGCATTTCGTGACAATACTCTTGTGTGTTGGACACCACGTGACAACAAGCAGCAGCTTTAAAGTCATGTCTTATTAAGCCTGCAGATAATAATTATATAAGTTAGAATATGTTTCAACAGCGATGCAGTTAGATCACTTTATGGCCCAGTTATGCGACGCTTATTACTGTGTTGTTGTTGCTGCTGTTGTTATGGCTGGTATCGTGGTTTTGTCATTGATAGGTCGGCCGGTAGGGTAAACGGTAGTCTTCGCCGAGAGCTCTACTCCAGTCTTGACTCAATGGTCGAGCCGATGGCGTCGTTCATGTCCGATAATCTTTCGCCGGATGAGGAGCATTCGCTCATCGCACGCTACTCGCGAAGGCTAGGAGAAGCCTCATCGGCTTCAACTGGGCTCTGCACATCGACTGGCAACCTTCTCTATGGAAGCAATATCAATAAACAAACAAAATCGGTACTACACTCGTATATGTATCATGCATATGCGCACTTTCGAGAAGAAGTTTTAAACTTATTTTACTATATAGGTATTAAACTTGTATTAGGTTGTTCTAAAGTTTTAAACTTGTATTGTGTTACTTATACTCAATTTTGTTGCTTTACACTTCTGATTTGTGCATACATTCGTAAACTTCTGTTGTGCTACTTATACTCAATTTTATTGCTTTATCGCGTACACACTTTTGATCGGTACAAAGACTCGTATATTATGTATATTTTGAATGAAAGGTGACAGATTGCCAACTTGTTGGGCACGTCAATAAACCTGATTGATTGATTGATAGAATATACATACGCATAGATTTAGCTATTGCTCCTTAGGGCAGCTCGTTTGTGTTCGACGTGAGTGCTGTTTTGTATTTGTTTTGATGAACGTGGTTTTGGTCACGTTTCTTGTCCTCTGTCTCTATCTCTTTTATATAAAGCAGGCGTGCTACTGAGATGATGTTTTCTTTGCCTCTACTTGTTTGAGGAGCCTGCTTTTTAAAACATAAAGACGGCGAAGGGTTGATTTTTTAAAATTCCGGAATTAAAGAAAAGCAGAATTATAAGCGTGTTACATTGTAGATGTTCCTGGTGCAGGAATGAATGTTACGACGAAATTTTCTACGGCTCAGACTGCTTTCATCAGCTGCATAGTCAGCGAAAATATGCAATGCACGTTAAGCAAATGAACACTTCTACGCCAAAATGACGGGAGTAGTAAAACAATAACAGTGGCATGTGTTTTATTTTCGATCGTTGTCATCTATGGAACGGGATCAGGGTTTTCCCGACACACCGGGATCGGATTGGACCCAAGAAGACAGTGTTGAAGAAAAGCAGCTGCTTGTGGCCCGTCTCGAAGCGCGCAACAGAGAGATGATGAAGGAGATATTGCGGCTTCGACGTGAGGTGTGTTGACGGTTTTAGAATGTTTGTTAATAGTGTTCCTTCGCCTTTGCGATTTGATGATATGCTAAATTTTTTTTTAACCTAGTGTCAACTGTCGCGTAACGTAAAGTTATACTAAAATAAAATAAAAGAGTTACACGAAGCGTGCCGAGGGCATACGACTGAAGACGGCTAACCTGTAACCAAGAATGGACGCAATAGGGAAGGCGCAATGCCGACACGACATTACAAATGCTGGATGCATGCCAAACAAAGTTACTATTTGTGAAAGCATATAGCTTACCGTAGCATACTTTCAGCGGTTTATCGCTACTTTGCTGGATTGCTTTACTGCGTGCATGTTTCTATGATTTCCAAACAAGGATACTGTGATGTGGCACTAGCGATACGATTATATCAAAAACGTCATCCAGGTGGAGCCAGATGCGAATATCGCAGATGACGGCGGCGCTACCGGGGTCGTCGCTACCGAGGGATTGGCCATAGCAGGGCGGCAGCTTGAACTGCTCAAAAAGCGAAAGGGTGATCTTGAAGAACAACTCGGAAAGCTGGAACAATCTCGGCAGGACCTGATGGTTCACCTAGATGAACTCATGCAAGTGCTTCGGGTATGTACATGATGCTAAGATTACGACACTAATAGCGAAACTTAAAACAGTTACGATAGTGCAGGTCGTTACTATTTTAAACAAGAAAGTCAGGTGTTTCTATAAAACGCACGACCTGTGCGTATCGTTCCATTTCGCGCATTAAAACGTGTACTACGTACGTTCTCGTTATATCTGGAAACAGTAATAGACGGGCTAATTGTATGCCTAGAGATAAAACACTTTTTATTCAAGGACACTTTTAGGTGGCATACGCTTAGGAACGTACGCTCGTCTATCACACATTTCTATGTGTTTTTCGTAGTCTTACTTACGTGTCTATGCATAATACTTGCTACAATAGCATACAGAGCGAGCAAAGTAAACGTTATAAATATTATGCCATGTGCAGTGAGAGATGCATGCGTAGGAATATGTGAGCGTTATGAGTGATACGGCTGATAGTGCCGTTACAGCAGGGTCCGAAAATGAAAGCTGTCTATAACAAATAACTAGATTTCTATTCTATTAAGGCGCTGTGTCACGAGCTTTATTTTCCTGTTTTAAACAGGGTTACGTTAGTTTACATCTTGTTTGCTCTTCTTATAGCCGTAGCCGTTTGCTGAGAAACAGAATGTAAGCGAGCCATGCATGCGATGCAGCGAAGTCGATCGCATTCCAGCAGTAAGTCCGCTTTTGTTTGTTGTGGTTTTGTTAATGTCGCATGCCCTGTTTGCGCCGTCGTGTATAAATGTATGCGGTGTTCAAATGAAAAAAGTACGAGACATTGCAACAACAAACCCGGCTGAAATTTTAGTATGCCGCTGTGGAATAACGTAGTGAGACACCTAGGGATGGAAATTAAGTGCCCGGCGTGGTTGAGCGCATGACGGAGAAGAGAAGCAGGCAGCTTCGTGTCCCATCCAACTGACGCGGTAGTGCGCGGGAGGACATGATTTTTCGGGGCGTGAAATGAAACGTTTCCATTGCAAAACTCGATAATTGAGGAGCAGCGAGGTATTTTCAGGTTTCTGACTGCGTAAGGTGTTACACCGGCTGATATTCATTGGTAAATGTTAGACGTCTAGGCGGGAGACTGTGTGCCCGTTAGGTCAATGAAAAACTGCCCGTTTTGTAAAAGCCCGGAGTTTTTGAGTCAATCATCCTACAATAACGACCGAACTCCTTCGGCTCGCGAAATAGTTTTGATCAGATCTCTGTTGATTACTTTAGAATAAAGCTTCTACTTATACCCACAGTGTCGTTTCGTACTTTTTCATTTGAACATCCTATATATATATATATGTGCATGTACTCTTCATAGCACGAAGCCTGCATTATTTATTTGGTTCGAACTGCTTGCAATTTCGCTTTACGTAGACATTCATTGAGAAAAACTGTCTGTAGGTTGTTTGTGAGCCTGTCGACATCGAGGCATAAGACACATTTGCAAGACAGTCAAAACGATCAGTCAGACGAGTTCATACGTCAAAATAGACTTCATATTCACACAGATTAGATGCGCCGAGTAGATTCGGCGGCGTACCTCAATAGCGGTTCTTATTTGCGAACATATTGCGAGCACAGTGCTCCATGTCCAGCTGTCTCAATTCATCTGCACTGCGCACGTATTAAACACCGAAACACCGCTCACTTCTAACCACTCGTTGCCAGGCTTACCAATCTCGCTGCCAGGCTTAATGATCTTCTCTGTCTGTCTGTCTGTCGCGTCTACCCGCGCGCGTTCGTGACGTTATCTGTCATTTCGGCTTGCCATCTCGGTTAATAATAACTAGCTGATATTGTCTTGCTGTTGCTGGTTGTTGGTTCATCGTTGCCGTCGTCGTCGTCGTCGGCTATATCTAGTTTCAGGAGCCTCAAAGTGCTTCGTCATCGTGCTCGCCGATTACATCGTACTCGTCGCCAAGCTCTCCCGGAGGCATGGGCTCGTGGTATCGTGCACAGGGACCGGATCACCAGCGCTACTCCTACTACTAGCGCCTGTCGACACCGGTGCCACACAAGCAGCCTATTTCAGGCGCCTGTGTGCAGCGCCTTCGTGTTTAGCGCCTGTGACACGTACTGTGCACACACATACAGCACGCCACCGCGGCCAGAGTTGTCAAAAATTGTCAACACACGTCCTGCTCCAATACGATGCTCGGCTACCCAGAAACGGTTTTCGCTCGTTATAGGCTAATAACGGCGACAAAACGAACGACTTCGACGCCAACTATTCTTCCTCCTTGGGCAGTGACCTACAATAAGTATACGAATGATGGTTATTATTATTATTTTTATTATCTGGGAATAATCATTTTATGCATAGACATATAGAAATAAGTGTGTGGGAGGGAGAGGTGTAGTCACAACGGGACTCCAGTTGCTGCTGTGGCATAGCAATTGCAGTATTGAATTTGCAGTTCTTGTCTTAAGGTAGGGGATTTTCTAGATATCTAGCTATATTTTATATCTAGCTGAGGACGGCCTTCCTACGAGGGACTGTTTGCCGTGTCGCGTTTCGAGAGCTGGCTGGTCTAGTGATCGCACATTAAGGCCAAACTGGGCGGCTGGCAACAGCCAGACGCAGAGTCGAAACGCTCGATGCCAAAGATCTCCCTCTCCTCGTTGAACATAGTGCGTGATTCCCTCGTCTTACGTGCTGCGTTTTCAATCGTTTTCGTGGACAAGTCGACATAATTTTTAATTACGACATCGACGTACCGTTCTTGAGGGTGCGCGTTCGTCTACCTTGAAAGCCCCACCCGCGGCTAAGAACCATATGCCGGAGCAGCGCCAGCAGCAGCCACTTGCCGATTTATCGTAGAGGATTGCGATGATTTAGGCGTAGCAGTAGCTTTAGATACTCCGATTCCGCATACGTGTTTGCTTTCTAGTTTGTTGTCGAAACGTGCTCGTCCAATTGAGACGACACGTGATGAAATGCAGCTTTTTCAGTGGCAATTTTCCGCTGCCCATTAAGACGGTGCAGTAGTAGTAGTAGTAGAAGTAGTAGTTGCGGCAGGACGCGTACTAAGTAAACACCAATGGCCTTCTTCTAGCTAGAAACCTCAACAATGGTTTCTGTCTGAATGCGCGTCTAAATGATCAGTGAATTATTTATTCAACATTTAGCCTCTCAATACCTGAGCTGACTGCAGCACTGTACATTACGCACGCTTAATAGTGACGCTATACGACAATATTGCGCATAGCGTTTTTATGCATTTTACCTTCTTTGAGTGGACGCATCATAGTTGATAGTGACAGTATGATGAGATGCGTATGTATGGACATTGTTGCGCAGGCTAGCTGTGTATGTTTCAAGCTGACAAATGAGTGTGTGATGTGTGTAGTGCTGCGAAGTACAACATTGGCGTAAGATACTGGCATATAATGGCGAATGGTTCGTTTAGTTCGTTCTTCTTCCTACGGATCGTTTAAACGTTTAATAACGCATACGTTGCTGTTCGGCGTATATAGCAAGTTAGAAGACAACAGTGTGGCAAACGGATAGATAATTCTTCTTTTTGTGCCTGTTTGGCTATGATACGTGGGAGAGTGTTATCTGATCTAGCAATGAACCTGCATATTCTTACGAAGACGATATCTAGAAAAGCAAACAAGTCAGCCGCCTCCGATATATATATATATATATATATATATATATGTATGCATATATATTTACCACGCCATCGTTTCCACACGATTACGTATACTGCATGTAACAAGTCGTTTATCATGAGCAAGAACTTTGGTGGACTACTAGCTTAGTTTGGGATTGGTATTTTGGGTATTGGATCTAATTACCCAGATAAGTGTGCAAACGTCAGCTAGGTAAATAGACAGAGTAGATAGTTAGCAAAATCATCGACGGGTGGCGTGTAATATTATCATACGATCATGTATCCATACGCAATTCGCGTATAGAAATCGATGAGGTGTAATATCAGCCGACTCTCTGCAAGCGTACGAATGAGCTTCGCCTCGTCGACTCAACTTTAATAGTACACTAGTGACCGATCAGTGTCAACGAGTTAATAAGAACTACAATTTTGCTTCGTATGCCCTGCTCAAAAGTGCGGTGTCGTGACGGCAGCGTGTGGCTGTAGATGAAAAACGGGATCTACACGATAGCGCACGAATAATGCCATTAACCCCGAATTGTACAGCTGTCTATGCAGCCTATATACTACCCACAAGTATCAACTATATATATAGTATCCTTACATATAGTTTAGGACTCTGTAGTCAGGTCGCAAGGTAGAGTAAAGCCAAAATCAAGGTGCAATGTGCCCTTTGTAAGATGTTGGATGCGAATCTAATTAGGATAAAGAAGAAGAGACTGATATATATATATATATATATATATATATATATACAACAGACAATAAAAGAACGAGGGACTAGAAAACGACGCCCAATATAGCTATATACCTGATATAGGGTACCTAGCTTACTGCCAGTATATATATAGGAAAAAGAGAAACGAGTTTGCATATCATAGGGTCTATGCTTGTATTTGTCGATGTTGGTTTTGCGTATTTAATATTGAAGGCGCGAAAAAATGAGGGGGTGCTCTCGCTACCATTTGGTTGTGAACAGTGAAACAGCGAAGCGCTGCATCATGTAAAAGCTGTCAGCTGGTCTCCTATTTTGCTTAAGCGAAAATGTTCGCGTGGATTTATCTACTTTACGTATGCAATATATTTATAGATAATACACTTTATTTAGACCTGCCTTTACGGTTAAACTAAGAATCTGACCTGGAATGAGCGTTCAACTATCAATTCTTTCGTCAGAGAATATTCTTATTATATATATATATATATATATATATACATACGAAAGCCTATAGCAAGTCCGGCTCAAAGACTAGTTTATTATAGATGGTGGTCAAATGTATGACGCGTTGCCCGAATTGATAATGATAGCTGTTTAAGGGCGGTAAAGAGATAGCAGGTCAGTCAGCGAGGCAAACTGACAAACGTGCAATATCGAATGCAAATGTTCCAGTGTCGTGCGTATCTCATTTACCGTGCTCGCATTCAGTGAGAAGTCTCTAGGTAGACTCGTAGCTAGATTAGACATCGCCAAGACAGACGTCAACGAAACGATAACAGCATGAGTTAGCTTCTTCGAGAAACTTACACAACCACTCAACAAGTTCGAAACAATAACCATATATACTTCCATATGCATATATACATGCACCAGCAATGGTATTTTACATGGAATTGTGTATTTATATTCAAATTATACAAGGTTTGGCCGTTCGTTGATGATGATCATCACGAAGATAGGTGAGAATCACGAAGTGTAATGTATCTAAATAAATTAGCATTTTGTGCAAAACTGGTCATCACGCACTTTTTGATGTTCTAATGCTCCTTCACGTATACATTTTGCATGCCTGCTGGGTGTCTTTGTTACTGAATGATGTGAAGTAACAACAGCAGGCCCTCTCGATGCAATTCTTCTTCGAATCACCATAGATGCAAAAATGTATAGCAAGCAAAAAATGTATATCATAAACCGGTGTAGATGTATAGCAAGAAGTCCGGTTACCGACGATTTAGATGATGTCCCCTGCTGTAAGAGAAACCAAATTCCCAGCCGCCGTGCACATGTGTTATGCCTAACGAAAGAAACGTTATGTTATCACTCTGACGCTTTTCAAAAAGACGACGCCGTACAAAAATCAGTTTATCTATATGTTCTACAAACTTAATATATTTCAAAGACTAGACAACGCATTTATCAGTAATACCAGCTCAAACAAACATTTTATTATATTATATACAAACATATTATTCGCTTGCTTTCTCTATTAAACGGTCACTTGGGAATATACACAAACGTGCTTTGAAAAGGGATTTGGAGTGGTTTTGGTTATATATATATATATTCGCAAGTGGCCGCTTAGTAAAGAAAGCGAGCGAATAACATGCTCATGTTCTTCCACCACTCTCTTGCACTAAATGGTTCTTGCGCTAATATGTACCTACGCGAACTTAAAATACTTTTATTCATATTCTAAGGATAAGTAAGCTGTACTGTGTCACTCTTTACATGCGTATGACTGATAGTCTGGGGCGACTGGCAGAATTAGATGTCCCAAATATTCCCAACACATTAACTAACAACAGTATACCATTATAAATATCCAAATTAAGCGCTTAGGTATCAATTGATATGCATACATCAACTCGTGCTTTAAAAAAATGTGAGAGCAAAAATAGGAAATATAGAGGACAAACATTGCCATAACCGTAAGGTATAGAATAAATGGCGTTTTAACAATTGTCTTTGAGGCTTTGAGATAAATGTACGCAGCTAAGCTCGGGACGAATGATGTTTGAACGGTTGTATATTCAAATTTGTGGAATAGTAACGGTTATGCGTTAACCGAGTCAAGTCCGAAGTCGTCCTTCATTATGACGCAAGCCTTTGTATACATACGTGTGTGTACCATATGAATTTATTCCCCCGGTACTGACTACATCAATCATGGCTACAGATGCGCTTTGCGGCTTCTTATCTGTTATTGACCTCACCAATATTTGGTCCCCTAGCGTTGTTGTTGTTGTTGCTGTTGTTGTTGTCGTTGTGGTTTTGCTTGTAGCCAACGGGTCCTCCTCAGCTGATCTGCGTCCGCCCCATCTGTTGTTGTTGTTGTTGTTGCCGCTGCCGCCGCCGCCGTATTCGGACTTTGGGAACTTTGTTCTCGTTTGTTTATGTGTGCTGCTGCCCCTGCGAGTACCGCAAATGCTACTCGTTCGACATTCGCTGCTGCTGCTGTGAAATTGTTGTAGCTGTAGACGCGACTGCTGTTGCTGCTCCACCGACTGGCGGCCCCTGTTTCCTGCCGCTACGGCGAAGTCCTCCGTTTTTGTCGCCACTCAGTTCGGGTCGCGTCGCTGCTCCGCCGCTAGCCAATTGTGTGCAATCGCACCAGCCATCAGCATCAGTTGCCGTGTTTGGGCGTCTTGAACATAGTTCATGCTCGGTGCTCCTGCGACCACTTTTTAACTCATTAATCCAGTTGGAAACAGTGGCAAAACATGGCGCAGAGTCACCGTACACCTCGTCTAACTCCGTTTTCACTTGGGTCGCATTCCAACCTTTGGAATAAAAATGCTTGATAACCACTCGAAACTCTTTTTTCTCCATTTTTCAAAATCACGCCGATACCGTTGCACGGGAAAAGCGATCAAACGAAATCGCAAAACGGCCAATCACCATAATAGTTTGACTGCTAGCATTCGAAAAGTTGCCGTTTCCAATAGCGCCAAAATGAAAGCGCGCCAAAATTCAAATTCTAAAAAGCTCACTTTAAGAACTACTTGTTGAACTACCCGTATGCTTAAGGGAAATTTGACAGGCGTATTGGGTCTGGCTATAACGGCTATATATCACCCCGGCTATAACGGTTGATCTCACGGTGTGTCATTCGGACGTGTATGTTTAATTCATTTACTGGACCCCCTTGGCATAATAACGGGCATAATAACCCTAACGTTGATCATCTCAAACAATGTAAAACGACTCATAATGAGGCACGTTCAATGCACGCACGCACGCATGCAGCATATTGTTTACAAAGTGAGCTCAAAATGAGCGGAAACTAGAAGTACCACAATAGTACCACACGCTGCTGTTCGACGTCGTTGTGGTGGTATTTCCCTCTCTCTCTCTGCAAGAGGTGGTTTGGTCGACTACTGTGTTTGGACCGGTGTTCGTAGCAGGCGGCGCTTCTGCTGGCGCCGCTCTGCCCGCGGCAGCCGACATCGTTTCAAAACGGGCGCGTTTTCGAAATTCAACACGGCCGGCGGCCGGACAGAAATGGTTGCGAGTGATGAGCAGGAAGGAAGGAAGGACTCTTTGGATGCCGATTTGTTGTTAGATTCATGTTTGTTGTGTCGATGAAGTGAATGGCTGGCGGCTAGCTAGTGTTCGTGCGTTCCGTTGCTTGTTTTGCCGTCTGGCCGTGTTTCTTTAATCGTGGTGAACGGTTGTCGACGTTATTGGCGTTGTGAAGTGTCACAAGTGTGTGCAATACGATCAGCTCGCCAGTGTACTGTTGACTACATCACGGAGGTTACATGTTTATTCATGTCTGCGGTGCTGAAAAACGGTAAAAACGGACTGAAGCACCGCTGCGATTAGCGCCACTCCGAATTCGGAGCCAATCTTGCTAACTTGGTGAGTCCTCGCAGTTGTTGTTGTCGTGGCAGTATGTCCATTATTCGATGTGTACTGTATATATATATATATATTTATATATATATATATATATATATATATATATATATATATATATATATATATATATATATATACTATATATATATATATATATATATATATATATACAATAAAGCATTTTTTTAGGAGGTGATTATCCTCCGTCTTCTACGGGCTTGCCACCGCAGAGAGGCATAACGTCAATTATATTTATCTATATATAAACAGACATATTTAAATGTGTGAATTCCTCTTTCTATACAGGCGTCTATGTGGGCCTTGTTAGTGTGGATTCGTGTGTTTTCATTAACGTACTATTTAAAGCGACGCTTTGTGCCTGACTGTGTGTTTATTTACAATTACTTTTAGTAGATTATCTAGTGAAATCCGCTCGGTTCGTTAGTAGCCGCCTGTTGGTAATACGAGTTGTGTCAATACTCACTTTTTTCAGTATTTCGGTTGGCGTTTACTCGCGTGTCCGGTGAATTTACCCAGTAATAAGAATATGCATAAAGGCCTTCATAATAAACATCTGCATTGAATTGGCCGTCGACGAAGCTGTCGCTACGTACTAACGTACTAAATGCATAGCTTAATAACCGTAGTGCAGGCGTATTAGAAGTCCGCATAATGATGGGGCAAGTTTGCAGAAATCTCATATTTATTTTACTTATTTAAATCTACCCTAACACAAACAACCAAATTTACTTACAAAGAAGAATCCTACATGTATTTAGGCTTGCAATCTTAGAAATATATTTTGTCGTGTATATATACCGAAAATAAGCAACTAATTACATATATATATATATATATATATATATATCTGAAAATAAATTATATATATATATATATATACTTCTGAAAATAAATATCGATCTCTTAATAAAAAAAAATATATATATATAAAGCGTTGATGCAAGCGTTATTGCCGTTTATGCCTTCTTTCAATGACATCTTGCCAATCGTCAGCCAACTTTTCAATCCTTCATTTGTAACACTTTTTTTTCCTGGGAACGAGAAAGTGTTGGACGTCTTCGAAAGACTTTCAATGTTCAAAAAAAGTTTGAGGAACCGGAGTGAGTCATAGTCAGAAGTTGCAAGGTCCGGAAGGTATTCTGCATGGTCAATAAGTTCCCAGTCTAGGCCGTACGTTTCTTTAAGGCAGGTGTTACTCATATCTGGTCGCGCTCTGTCTTGGTGAGAGATGACCCCTTTTCTATTCACGAGTTGTAGACGCGTTTCGATTATTCTGTCTTGAACTCGTTAGAGTTATTGGCAGTAGAGACCCGTGTTTATCGTCTAGCTCCTTCTCAATAGTTTAAAGTGAACGATGCATTTAATGTCTCACCAACAACGCAACACAATCTCAATTAAGTAAACGTTTCGCTTGGCTTCGCCCTGGAAACTGCCTACGCTCTCGAATCAGAATCTTGCTTCATGCGCTCCAATTTGTTGGCGTCGTTACTCCGTTTGTGAACAGTCCACTTGCAAAGCTTCTAAGTTCTTCTAAGTTCGAGCTTGTAAGTTATTCCAAGGCGTCCTGACAATGGTTGCTTGGTCCACTTTAACTATGTCCGCGAGTTCTCGAGTAGTAACCGTTGGATTTGGTTGTATCTTAAAGCGGAACTCTCAGAACGGCCCTCTTTGCTAGTTCATCTTTCAGGTTAAAGTTCACAATACTGAACCTGAAAAACCATTAATTCGTTGATTGAGTCGCTTGCAAAGACCGTGGAGATGCTTTGTCAAGTATAGCAGCGTTGTAATTGAAACTCTTACAGTTTTGAACTTTTCGGAACTTTTACAGCAAAGCACTATGAATTTGCACTTTTACATTCACCATTTAAGTATGGAAACAATAAATGTCTTTTTAGCATTTAAATCTGCGAACTTGTCGTTTGAGGTAATGCTGTCGTTGCTATTGCTGCTCTATCATCAGTTGGTCGAAGGTCGTCGCAGTTCGGGTCGGCGATGGCCGATAATGTGGTCCATGTGTGGACGACATTTCTTCCTCTCAGCCTCTTCTGCTATCTATATATAGTTTTTAATACTATATATATATTTTTTTAATAATAATAGAATTTTACCCAACCTGGGTGTTAATAAACCATAATAATATATATATATTTCTAAACCTGTTTTTCAGAATCGAGTTGAGTCTCTTCTGCGTTTTTTTTTGTCTCCTCTACTGTCTCGAAACGTTGTTCTTTCAGTTTTTTGTTTGCCGTAAAAAGCGACAAAGTTGCCGAATAGGGAGGTTACGGAATTATACACATCGAATTGTCATTAAATAATCCGAAATCAGTAACGATGTGTGCTTGTGCATTGTCGCTACGGAGAATCTAAGAGTTGGTTGCCCATATTTCAGGACTCCTGTGTCGGACACATATTTAAATTTCGTGGAAGTATTCCTTCTTGACCGTAGAACCATGTGGAAAAAATTGTGGAAGATGATTCCTTTGTGGTGGAAAAAACCCTGGAGTTGGATCTGTTCTGTCTGAATTTCTTCGATAGACTCTTTCCTTGGAAACACCACAGGGAGGATTGGGCTTTGGTCTCGATGTCGTAAACATGTACTCGTGTCTCGGCTCCCGTAATCACCCTCTGAAGCAATCTGGGGTATTGTGCTACCGTTTTTTTAAACATTTTTGGAACGAACGTTGTCGCTAATTTTCTGACGCATAAAATATCGGTTAAGACGAATAATGTCTTCAGCCTTAGTCGGATTGTTTCAGTAGCGGATGGATAGACTGACATGAGGCATAGGCATATACAAAGAAACACACATACACAAGCGGCTTCTTGTTCGCATTCAAAAACAAGCGCTCGGCTTTTATTAGGCGGCGCCGTTCCCGTGTTCTGAACCAGAAGACCAAGATACGGGAAGGAACTAGCAAAGTTCAACGATTGGCCGCTGCAACGTATAATGTCACTGGCATCTAATTGAATAAAAATAAATATATATATATATATATATATATATATACACAGTGCGCTAAATACAGAATTATGAATATTATAAATTAATTCCTAGCAGTATAATCTGCGAAGTTGGCATGTAAGACAATCGTTGTTATTGCTATTCTATATCAATTATTCGACGAGTGACAGAGTGTGTGGCAGTACTGACACCTCGCAACGACGTTCACTGATTAATGCATGGATGAAAGGAATCAATATATCAGGTCGAAAATCGAAGTGATAATTGGATTCATCTGTTGATCTGTTTTCGGTGGCTGAACTGGCGAAAAAAAGTCACTGAGGCCTTATGTGCAAAAAATCAATGGTCAAAATAATTCGCAAATCAATGGTCAAAATAGTTCAAACCAGTTAAGGCTGAAGCTTAATACAAATCATTTGACGGAAAACGATTTGTATTTGGTCTCATAAAGTGCTATTGTGTTCTTGGGAATACGTTTTTTAAATATCAGCTGAAGTATAATCCCATTCACAAGCGTATGCCATGAAACGTACACTGGTGAAATGGTCGAACAAGCAGATTACAAGTATTATTTTACCAAAAAATTATCGAATAAACAAATTATAAGTGTATTTTAAGTTGCTTGTAGTACACACACCGATCAATTTCAGCAGAGACGTAGATCTCAATTCAAGGTATGCACCGCAATGTTTCATATGGGGCTCATCTACCTTCTAGGTAGGTCATTAGTAGGGATTTTGTAAGAACTGATCCTTTTGCCGATGTAGTGGAGTGACGACACTTTAGAGACGAGTTAACGAGGCATCACGTTCAAACATCCAATTGTCGTAGTTTATGTCAGCGCCGCCAACTACGCACTTTGCGAAGCAGGCTTATTCCAGGCTTATATCCACAATTGTTTTAGTTAATGAATGATTTTTGTTTATGGGAGACGGTTGCACGCAACCGCCTAAACTCAGTGAGCGCGAAGTGCTGGATTTGCCAGTATCAATATCAACAGATGGCATTATTCATTTAAATAATGATCCTCGTAATTGCCTTAAAAAGCAACAAAGTAAATAATGATATCGTTAAAATCAGAGAGTTATAGAGATAGACGGCCGTGCAATTGGAGGACGATAAAATCGCGCCGCATGGAGCGGATGTTTCTGTAGTATTTTCCAGAATAAGTGGAGCGCGCTCTTCTGTGAGAGGCAAGATATTCGGTGTGCACCCGTCGATCTCAGAAGCTACTATCTTTGTTGCACTTAAATCATCAGAAGTAATTGAGGTGGCTCGAGTTAAAACCAAATTAAAAAAAAAAAATCGATGAGCAACGTTGTGTCAGCAACTAAACACGTAATCTTTACATTCACAGAAAATCGCTTCCTATCGAAGGTCTGATTGGGGTTAGAGTAGCATGGGTGTTATACTGCGATTCATGGAAGTGGCCCAAACAGCGGTAACCTTTGTATTTGAAAAGTTGCTTCCATCCCTGCTATTTCTAGGGTTACTATACTAGGTGCACAAACAGTGACTGTACTGTGTGGTGACCTTAGCTGTCGGCTTGACAAGCCAAGATGTTTAAGCACGATGTCACTAATCAGCGCATTGGCGTCTTGCAGTTTGTGGGTTATATTCACAGCTGCGGACTCGACATGCGTTGCGCTTCAGGAGGGGGCAATCTACAATAGCCATATTGACTGTGAATGCTAACCTGTGTAATGTCAGATGTAAAGCGGTGCAAGAGAAGGTCTGGCGGGTGGTGCAAGGTGGCACCTACTCGTTGCAGTGGAAATATCAACTCAGTCACAAACTACATATCGCTGGCGGCGCCGTCTAAGTCACAATCCTCATCTTGCCCGTCTGAACTTTACTTCTCGAAGTACACTCCCAGTGCCAGCTGTGATCAACGTGGAACCTTATGTTACCAGCACTCGAAATGCCATTGCTCGTAGCGTTCGGTTAATAATCTTACTGAGGTATTGCAAAAAAGAGAGCAATTAAAAAAAAAAAAACTTCTATTGACCATTCTAGCCAGTCTAGTAAAAAATTATACGAAGTTAACAGAAAGCTGCCTGAGCAAAGGCATGAAGTAGCCGGTCAACATTGGCATTATGCACATTAACTTTAAATTCTGTACAACGGACACTTCGAATCAAAGGAGATATCTTTTAGCCGATTTCGTGTACTTCAAAATAGACTTTGATACGGCCGCACAGTGATTATACTTGACAAGCTAGCATTTTGCGGGGCTTCATTGAATATATTCGATTTTATTAAAATGATTTTACGTGAAGGACAAGTCATCATAGATGATGGAATTGCTGAACGAACGGCAATCATACAGACCACTGGTGTTGCCCAAAACTGGTTCGGGCTGGCTCTCAGCCAACATTTAACGTCCACAGGCAGTTGATTTTCCATTGCTTCGTAAGACGGACCCCATAAATACAAATGTGCAATGGTGGGGATCGAACTCGTGCACCTATGTGTCTCTTCCGGTTGCGGGGCGCATGCGAATGAACCACGCCACCGGGTGGTGTTGCCCAGGGGATAACATTAGCTCCCTGGGAAGAAATTTTGATTGCAGTCCTTTCCGAATTATTGAAGAAATAATTCGGAAAGGACTACAATCCTTTTAGAGTATTCGAGACCCGCACAAGCTACTAATAAAGGTTGCCGCAAGTCTCCTCAGTTTGAAGATCGCGCCCACTGCTTCTTACGGTATCCAGGTACGATATGGCCTCACCTATTGCAGATAGCTTTTAGGGCGCTCGTCTATATCAAGGCCACTTTCCCGAAGAAGCCGCTAAGAGTCCACCGCACTGGCCTCAACCGGTAGCCAATAATCTTAGTCTATTTTCTGGAGTTGTCTCCTCTATTTGTTGAGGGCCTACAGAAGATGCACGTTCTACCGAAAACAGCAGCTTTCAACGAACGCATGTCTGAATGGAAGAGTACGATGCAAGCCCAAGCAATGACGTACGTTAATAAAGCGTCAGGTATATTAAGCGTTGAAATAAATCATCCCTAAGTCACTTGGTATTTGATTGTAGGCAGACATTGATTTTTGTTATTTAAAATTGTTGCGTTTAATACGTCGCGGAGGCTGGAAGTATATGTTTCAAGTGCGTTTATTTACAATTTCTGAAGTGTTTTACAACATTACGGCCGCATAGTTCGTAAAGATGAGAGCCCGTATACGCAGACACTGAAACATTCAATACCTATGTTTTTTTAATTTTATTATTTGCACCGTGTTACCTAATTTATATATATATATGTATATAATTATAGTAAAAACGAGAATAAGCCAGTGTTCATTATTTTGCTATAGTGTTCAGGGATCTGGTCAAGGGTATATATTATTGGTGGTCGTTTGGTAAAGCTGTCTCTATAGTTGTATTCCATTATCCTAGACATGGCCATATGTGAATACATGCGCATAAAACGCAGAATAGCACTAGATCACCGTCTCTTATATGACTCACTTTGGTATGTATTGAGGCGAAAAGTACGAGTGTACCAAAGGTCATATTGTTATTCAATTTACAAAAATAGCCGCTATGGTGTCCTTTGACGCCAAAGTTTAGAAAGAAATAACGGAGCTCATGACACCCATTTCTTATTTGCTGCTCTTAGATTGACGTGATATTGCTTTACATATCAGTGAAGTGTCTGAGTAAATATCCAATTGGGAGTTTGAAACTGCATAACACGTAATCGTAACGTGCTTTGTATTTGTGCTCTTTTCAGGAGTTTGTTGAACCGCCAAAGTGCCTTCCACACCAGGACTCGACTCTTGCTTTAGCAGGAGATGCATTGAAAGCGAGAGCGGGTATATTGACTGTACAGGTGAGCGCCAACAACGAAATACTGCAAACATTAAATGAATGTAATTCTTTACATAAACGAGGAAGCCAATTAAATAAACAAAGTAATATATATATATATATATATATATTTGCTGCACAGAGAAATACATAAAATAGTCGCACACTGTTCACTATAAAGTGCTAACATATTACATTTTAAAGAGTAATTTATATATATATATATAGTTCATGCATTTAAAGGTGACAGTTTTTGTCGATATGCCGAGTTGTGTGGTACTATATTGGCAATATAGTATGTGTGTAAGTATGTATATATATATTCATACTTTTTGTTCGATATTACTGTGAATATTCTCTACCACGATGTATATAAAACGTGTTTTATGGGCACAGATGTCTCCTTGGATATCATTTACTGCACAATTAAATTAAACAAAATAAATATGTGTGCCGAAATGTGTAAATGTTATGTGCCTCTTTCCCCCTGAGCATATGAACAACTTAGCATTTTCAACATCTAGGATATTCCTAACAGTTCTTTGTGGCAGCACGGCCGCTGACTTTCAGGGGTTTTTTTTTCCTTTTTTTTAATGCTGAAACCTCTCAGCATTAATATGGGGGATTACGGGAATCGTGATGTACATGCGTCACCACAGCCAGTGATTAGTGTGGGACTCACAAACCCACTAACACCCGCCTCCCCCCCACCCCCAGGGAACGGTAACTGCTAGGCATCGCTTCGTATCCACGAGAGTGGCCAGTTTGCCTCCCCTCCCTACTCCAGCCTTCCTACAGTCGCCCTAGCCCGCTTTGGTGCGGAGCGGCGATTTCAACAAGGCCGTTGACACCTTCCGCAGCCCGCCCGTGGGTGCGTCGAGAGTCATCAGGGGCTTTCAGGGGCTATGGTTTACAATCTATTCTCAATGGGCATGCATCACTCACAGGGAATTAGGTCAGCCACAGGGATCGAACCGGCGACATTCCGGTAGATGACAATCAATGACTTGCACACTAGCCGCATCCCCCCGCCCGAGATTACGCCGCCACAAGGGTTGTTACTCACATAGAGTGTCGCATGTTGTCTTGGTTATTTAATTGCATTACTTCAGTAGTGGCGATAGCTGTGTAACAACAAGAATTATTTCTGCTGGAGATTTTTAATTTCTGGTAGCAGGGGCCAATGACAGTAGAACTCCGACTGTCCGCACTGTATGGTCGCATGGGCTATTATGCTGTTTTGTGTCGCTAAACAGAAAAACTTATTCTTTGTCGATAATTAGCCGTGAGAAAGGGACGTGGAAATGGCACTTTTTGCTGGGCTAGGGCATCTGTTTGTTTTCTCCAAGTTGTCTTGAACTGCTCTCAAATTGCTTTCTTCCATTGTTGTTGTCGTTGGTGACCATGCAAGTAACGATTGACGGTGATTTGTTCATGTCTGTGTCTTCCTAGGGACGGGTTGGCGTCACCGATCCGACAGCCATCGGGACGAAATGAGCCAACTTCACGCAAATATCCTCAAGCTACTTCAGGCAGGTGTTAATTTTACGCATATGCAAATGATCCACATTATTTTTAATAAGTCTCAGTTAGTTTCTCTTTTCGGCGTATATCGAGTGTCGTGTTTTGATCTTGTGTTTTCTAGAGACCATACATCTAAAGGTACGATAATGTATAGCATAGACGAGCGAAGTTTCATATATATATATATATATATATATATATATATATATTGAGAGAGAGGGGAGACACAATATCAATTAACATTTTTGATCGGGTTGCTCAGGATAAAAAGAGTGTGAAGATTTCCACTGCAAAACTTCGAAAACTGAAAGATGGCCTGAAGCGGCTTCACGAAGAGGCGACGGGCGCTGCCCAGGAGAGCGTCGGATACTTTTCGGTACCACTTCAGAATCAACAGCAGGTAAGTTTTAGCGCTCAGTGATTCTTTTCACGATTTTTCGTGTTAATTTTTGCATGCGTGAGTGACTGCCGCTTCTGCTCACTCTCTGCTCATAATTTGCATGTGTCGACTTGAGATTGATTTGTGTTCATTAACATTTATGACTCATAGGATAAGTGGGGGATATAAATATGTTCAAACAGAGATAAATTAAATATAACTATACGCATACGATAGAAATTGGTGTATTAAAACACTTTCATCTTTTGTTTCGCCTATACGCGTATCACACTAAGTGTTGTTACTATTTTCGTTTAGGAAACGTCGACACTGACAAATGGCCCCGTACCACATTTTCTTGAAGCGGTTACTCGTTACATTCTGGACAACGCTACTCAGGTAATATGTGCACCCACGATATGGTACGATGCTCGTATATATATATATATATATATATATATATATATATACAATTTATCAATATACATATACCATATTGTTGCATACTACTTTTAGGAGGGGATTATTCGTAAAAACGGCAATGAGCGTCGAGTAAGTGGTCTGCGAGAAATCATGGAGAAGAATGGTGCTCATATACCAGCCAGCGAATATTCCGTTCACGATGTCACCTGTGTACTTAAAAGGTTTGTCCTGCATTCAATTGTCATAATGTGTGCAATAGTTCACGTCATGTAGTTTATGTTTGAATGTATCAGTATTTTTGTAATTTGACAAAAAGCATTGCAAGCTAACTCTGCAATATATATATATATATATATATATATATATATATATGTGTGTGTCTGTTTGGGGAACCTGGGTAGTTTTTGTCAGACGGTAAAACTACAAGCTGGAATTGTGCCACGATGTTTGCATTTTTACCTTACATGACCTTTTGATTGACTAACATGTTGGAGTTTAAACTTTTGTACGTAAGTGTGTGTGGTCACGTCTGTGGCTATTGACTGAGCCAAAATCAATACATATAAAATGCGTATATGAAAGCTTGAATATGAATACATACTGAGGTTTGTCGGTAAGAGTCAGGAAATGGCAAGTCAGGAGTTTGTGCGAATTCCTGTTTTAGGTGGTTGCGGTGTCTACCTGAGCCAGTTGTGCCTCGCGTGTTGCATGACGTTTTCGCGAAGTGCGTCGAGCTGGACTCTCACCACCACAGTACCCAGGCATTGCTGTTGGCGTGTCTTCTCTTGCCGACCTTCCACTTGAACACATTAAAACACGTCGCTGTTTTCCTCCAGGTCTGTAGCGTTCGTCAGATATCATTGTTGATGTTGCCTCCTTCTATTCCTTACCCCCTTTCTCTGCACTTTACCCTCTCCCGCTTTTCCTCGTCTATACGATAATAATTTCATTCCTTATATTAAACTGTCCTAAATGTTTAATACAGAATGCTCATAATTTTACATTTCTTAGTTTTCATTATTCGTTATTTTCTGGCCGGTTAATTCTGCCGAACGTATTACTTGGTCGACCAACGTCCTCAATAATAAATGAAGCAAAATAGTAAGTCCAGTATGCAATTTCTGTCTCAAGTGAGTAGACGAGAGATGGCAGGGCTATGATAATTTTTTTTATATAAGTATTGAAAAACATCAATACTGCAATAAGTTGATCATTCGAATATTTATTCCCAGTTCTATCGTGCAACTCCTATCCACATTAAGCACTATGTATGATAGATATGTATTTATTGATTTTAAGTACTTTAACAACATTCCTGAACTCCCGTTCCTAATTTCAGGAGATTGCTAAGAATGATCTATGTAACAAGATGACGAGTGAGAACCTAGCCAAGGTTTTGGCACCTTCGCTGATGCCTCGCGTTTTAAAGGTATGTAGCCAATACGATTTATTAATTGGGTCTGTTGTGAAACATACATTTTCTGAAAATAAACACTGTATATACATATATATCTACACATGCGTGCATTGTTGTTACACGATTTTACCATAATAACCCTGGTTAGGAAGTTTCTTGCATATATACAAATACGTTAAGGTTCTTTTTTATTTTCACTTTCTCGGACATTTCAGGTGGAAACCGATCCGGAGCTTGCGAAGAAGTTCAGCAAGTCATCGACAACAGCAGTGCAGGTAGTGTGAAATGGCGACGAGGCTATCACTCTAAGAGAGCTATTTTCATTGCAGTAATATAATGGAATTGCCTTAAAGGGAACGCATACAACCTGAGTCGCTTACACAGGTCAGAGCACACATGTACAGATGATGTTCGGGTATTTAATGGTTTGTGTATCAAAGAATTTCATTACATTTCATTACGTTATAAAGATTTGTAGCGGTTTTACCACAAGTATTTATATACACATTTGTTGATTTGGAAATATTTTCTCTTTGAACAGAGGTACTGGTGGTTTCCGTGTCAGGTTATTTTGCAAATCACTGTTCTGTGGGTCACAAAGTTCCAGTTGCGCCTTTCTCTGTGTTGTTTCTCTGTGTGCTTCGAGTGTGTCGCGGTCGAATGGTAAATAATAAGGGCAATATTGTATTGGATCGTTGCGTACCAGCCGGATGAGATCATTTTTGATAAACCAATTGCTATTTTAAGTAACATAGTTTTAATCTTGTCAAGACTATTGGGGTTGTCTAATGTTAAGTTTGTGGATAAGGGTCTAGAATTAAAAACAGTTTTTAAGGAGGTTGTTTTTAAAAAAGTTTTTAAGGGTCTAAGGCAATATGTTATCGCGGAAAGGCTTTTGAGCTTAAATGTACTAATTACAGTCTTCAGGTAAAGTTGTCAAAGATCCCTCAACGCTATGGTTAAGAAGAGCGCTTTCACACTCATTTCTTCCTTACGCCCAGCAGCATTAAAACACAGCTTAATCCAAGGCCATTGGCGTACAGTATCAATACAAAATGGCTAGCTGTGTCATCCTGTGCCACATCAATTGTTTGGGAGACCTCCTTGGTGATTGCGTGAGCCCCGTTTATAATTGTGATACTTTAACCGGCTAAAGTATCTCGGATGAGGTTATACATTCGACATTTAATGTTAAAATCTGTACAGCTACTAATTCAGGAATGCAATGGGGCGTTGCAGTGTGGGTGAATATGCCTTTGATGGTCTCTACTACAGACAGTGTTTATGTTTGATATCTATGTTTATGCTAAAATGCACTTAATCATTGTTCTAGGTTCTGATCGATAATGCTCCACTGATAGGAGTTCTACCACCGGAGTATGAAGCGTTACGTGAGGGGAAGTCGAAAGACTTCTCTGAAGATGATCTCAGCGACTGTGAGGCGCCGCTGGCTGGCGAAAGGCAGAACAGTAAAAAAAAGCTCTTTACCTTCCTTAAGTCAAAGGTTAGTCGGCATTGTTGGATATTGTCTCTGGCGTATACGACGGGTTCATTTTGCTCAAAATTTGCATATATAGGGAATCTACGGTAGATGTCATATATTTAACTGTGAGATCTGTTCATCTAAGCAGGGAAGCAGTTCTACCCACCGAGCATCGGTTCTTCGAACACCTCAACAACCATCAAAAAGGCTTGCACCAGCAAAAAATATAGCCCAGTCTTGCCCACCAAAAATTACAAAAGTGAGTTTTGCATATGTATATCTTTTATCTGTGGACATACAAAGTATGTCAAACAAGTGCACTTGATCTGAGTAGGACAACTTGTAAGCGAAGACTACTTACAAATACGCTCGCTACGTTCGTGTGAATTTGATTAACTGAGACCTTCTACCCTGTGCCTCGTATAGAAATAACGCGTTTTGTTTTACACATATGTTTTTAATTTTATTTCTTCTGATTATCTTTTAATATGCTAATGCTTTCTGCTTAGTATTTGTAAATAATGTAGAAACGAATCAAGTGAACTTACGTTCCGATATATTGCCACGCTTAATCAATTACATCAGGCCCTGATTGGATCGACTAATTTTATTGCATGTGAAGTTTCGTATATTGTCGCATCTCGCATGTGAACTGCAAACTTGCTGTAACCTTTTCGACCGAATATAAATTGGCAGGCAAGTCTGAGGGATCAGGTTGTCAAACTACCTGCTGGAGTGAGCAGTCTCAGAAAAAAGACCCCGCCCCCACGAAAGCGTAATGAAATTATCCAGTCAACTCGGATGAGCAGTGACGCTGTTGCAGCTCTGGAGCAGCTGTTAGAGTCACCTCCGACCGGGCAGAGGAAATCGTCGAAATCCTCGTTTCACAGTCCGCCGCTTCAGAATGAGGTATACTTTCAACGAAGGTACCTCGGTAGAAAGTTTTAACGTTAAATCACCCTACGTTAATCAAAAGAAAGGGCGACATCGGCACAGTGCGTTTCCCAGATATTAAACTGTATTTAATTAATTAAACTGAAATGTGGTGACCCGCACCAATGTAAGCTCAAGCAAGGGATTGTTAATGAATAAAAGTGACTTGTATTTTGTGTCAGTCTGAGCAATCTTCATTTTGAATCCAAAATAATTTAACAGACGGGCACGCTGAGCCGTAAATTGTGGAAGATAGGGAGTGACAGGGGTTGGAAAGAACACTTGGTGCGTGGTTGGCCGAATTCTATCGTGGCTGCTGTGTTTATGTCTGTTGTATATAGCTGCTTTTTATACGCCTGCCAGAGGCGAAACAGTGGCATGCACGATTTCGGTTTCTGGGTGCTTGCTTTCTCAATTTCGTTACATACGAGTTGCTACTTGTTTAGTGGCAGCCCAGAACATTGCGTTGCAGATAAAAAAAAAACTGGTAATTAAGCACATACTAATCAGCGGGGGACACAGAAGGCTTAGACGTAATTAACTTGTTGATTAGTCGAAGAACATTGTTATGCTATTGAGGCTTACTGTAACCACTCTGGTTGTACTCAGGCAATAGCGGAGTAAATAGAATCGTAGGTGACAGAATCGGATAGTGGTAACATATTCGTTAGTAGGCGTGCGGTATACGGCAGCGCCGAGGACCTGGGCTAAGTGCTGGCTGGCCAGAAGACGTAGTAACGCAGTTATGTTAGATGCGTTTTCCTTAAGGCATAATCTGGTATTACGATAGAGAGAAAAAAAAATTAGTATTCCGAGAGATAGTATAAATTGTTTTGTGTTCTGCTATGTATCATCAAAGAGTCTGCAAGCCTACACTTTGACTTGATTCTTAGAAGGCTAGCATTAAACTGCAACTAATAACTTTGCAGGGCACATCGATTGGACCATCTGGAGCAGCGCGGACAACGCGGTCTGCATCGCAAGCACTACATCAGGAAGCTGCTAACCGTATCCGCGAGAGAAGGTATCTTTCTTCCCCTTTCTTTCCCTCTCGAGTTTCCAACATAAGTATAAGCATCAATCGTCTGACGAAGAAGTTAGTTTTTGCTTTTAATCAATGTGTAGCCTGGTGTAGTGTTATCAGTGCTGCACCTCGTTGTTGCACTGCTAAGCTTATACGATCGAAAGGTTAGATTTATCGCCTGCATTGGCTTTAATTTTATTTATGTTACCATATTTTGTCGTGACTAGCTTTATAGAGAGCTAAATACGTTTTGCAATTTTCTACGTATACTAGTGGGTAAGCAAATACGACCACAGATAGAACTACTTAAGGCGCAACGCCCATTTCGGTATTCCAGGTTGAGAATTTTTTTCACTTCTATAGTTTGCTCTTCCCTTGTAAGCAAAGCAGGTCCGTTAACCTACTCATCTGCTCTGTCTATCTACTCTCTTTGCTTTACTACTTTTTGGACTCGATATCATAGTCACATGTTCAGTGATGTGTGGGAACTCTTAATTGTATGCTATAAAGCGTGCAGCGGCGGTGACCTGGGTGACTAACGCATTTGCATGGCAACCATTAACTACAGACTGACCGTCGCAAGTTTGAGCCTGCTGCAGTCGCCGAGTTGGAGAAAGCATATAAAAGACGAGTAACGATAACGCGATGTTGATGGGTTCAGTAACCTCCCTTACCCCCCCCCCCACGCGCTGGCACCACCGGCGGTGATCCGTTGTTCTGTTTTTCCACCATTTGTACTGAGTACTACAAGTGCTTAGCAAGCGCCAGTTGAAATTGCCGGCACATTCCTCATAGTAACCGCGAAACATCTAACCGTCTACACTGTTTATTACCACACGCTTGGCGGAATTTGGGCAAACAAAAAGCAGTGGTCTGAGCGGATCGGCAAAGAGTTTTCAACAGCTTAAATCTTGTTAAGGTAGCGGACGCATCTACCACATTGAAATGCTCCGATGCCGTAGACATCTTAGCCTATTACGAGTGGCTAATATGTGGTTGCCGAGCCGTTAAAAATGTGGGAACCTTTTTACGGGAACCTTAGAGAATCTCCTCATTCATATTATTAATGTTTGTATAAACTGTATGTTGCTGCTGCATCTGTACATATATATATATATATATATATATATATATATATATGTTATTATTATCGACTCACTTTATACACGCATAAAGGCTGTTACGAATGTCAGGTCCGTTGCAAATTCGCGTTATGCTTGTGTTTGTGTGCGTGGGCCTGCCTGTGCACGCCAATAGAATCGGCAAGAACGGAACGGACAAGAGCGACGTTGCGTCGCATATAGTCGATAAGGGCGGAGACCCAGACGAGCAGCGTCTCGTGGTACCAGAAGAGCAGCAGCAGCAACAACAACAACAACAACAACTGCAGGCAGCTCCTGAAGACAGCGCAGGCAACAACCCGGCGGTCGTTCAGCGCCAACGGATCACCGGGGCCAGCGGTCGAGGTTCGTCACGTCTTGCAGCTGGACTTTCCGGCGCTGGCAGTGCAAGGCTGTCACGCCTTAGTCACGCCTCGGTTCGGTCACTCCCGGCCCGCAGCAGTTACGAGCCATTGTCAGCCGCGGCAGCAGTGGGGACGACCTCGACGACGACGACGACGACAACGAGTATCAGCACAACAGCGACTCGCCAGCCACGCCCGAGGACATCCGTTAGAAGGTCGTATAACGAATAAATAACGAATGCCATCCGAGTAAAGCAGTGCCCCATTTAAACAGAGAGAGATTCGTGTAGACCACACGCGCTGGTAAAGCTTTTACGTACCGCTGTTGCGTTGATTGAAATAACGTATGCTAGGGGAATAGGCGTGCACACACACACACACATATGCATATATGTGAATGTATATATATATATATATATAGGACCAGTGGTGAAGATTAAGTGGAATCGCCAGGAATTACATATTTTGCCTAACAATTTTTACAAATTAACTTTCATTAACTAGAAGGGGGTAGAAGAGAAGGAAACGAGGTCTAAGTTAATATATATATATATATATAAATACATATATATATATATATATATATATATATAAATACATATATATATATATATATATATATATATATATATATAAATACATATATATATATATATATAATTAACAAACAAATATATATATATAAAATTAAAAAAAAATTATATATAACAAAACTATATATATTAACTTGGATCTGGTTTCCTTCCCTTCTACCCCTTTCTATTTAATGAAAGTCCATTTGTTAAAATTGTTAGGCAAAAGATGTAATTCCTGGCGATGCTGTTCTCTTCATCTTCACCACTGGTCACCGTCATTACTTTGTACCGTTAAGAGTTTCACAAAGGAAAATATGGTTTGGCAATAATAGTAATCATAACAGTAATCATAACAGAAATAAATCTTTCAGTAAGATTAGATATTATATAAATAATATATTAGTAACTGTGATACTTGTAGATCTTGATAATAAAAAAAACAGCTATATGGAAACCATGAATTAACGTGGATGCGCAATCATAACAGTCGTACTAAACATTGCGCGAACGATTATTGGAACCCTACACAGATCGGCCACCCTGCAGGCAGCAATGAAGTTTTCCTACGGGCTACAAACAGGGCGTGTCATCCAGATTGCCAAGGATAGCTCAGCTGCAGCATTATCCTGTGCTGCATCACGTCGGTATGTTGCTTGAGTTGACATAATACTCATGATTACTTGTCTAATAGTTTGTTAGTAGATTTTAGTGCTTGATAAGTACGCTTCTCTGTTTATTCGTGTACTTTTAATCAAAGCAGAGTCAAATTGCGGCAGAGTGATTTGCTAGAATATATTTATTTATAGTTTGGATTCTTTGCAGACTTATACGAGTTTTGCAGACACAATTTAAGGCTAGTTTATAATATATACACATTATTTTGTAGACAACCAATCTGCAACAAGACTGTACGCTTGAGAAATGAAGTTTAGGTAAATACATGATTGCCTCGCTCAAATCGAACAGTTGTTGGATTTATTTTAAATTTATTTTGCCTACCTATAGGTATAATTTTACTTTTGAATTCAATTGCAATGTGGCACGTTATATTCGATTGAAAAGTCGTCTCTTGCCCACTTTTCCCGCTGCGCGCACGCTATGTTAAACTAGCGTCCGTTGCCACTGTCACTTGCAATCGATATTGCACGGTATGTTGTTGATGTCGTCATCGTTGCTGCTGTGATTGTTGACACTTGTTGTTGTCGTCGTCGATATTGTCGCTGGTAGTTCACCAAGATTGGCTCGGGGAGTTCCTGCTCGCAAGGCGTCTATTCGCAGCAGCACCGGAGCTAAATGCTCCCCAAGGAAACCCCCCAGGACGACGCGACTTACCGATGCAGGCATCAAGGTAAAGCTTGCGCAGCCGTCGCCGAGAGCAGCTGGACAGACGTCGCCCGTTGGTGTTAGTCTTTTGGACAACAACGATCAGCAGGATCCTGCTGGCACCCCATTGCGTCGAGAAGAGGGGCCGCCGTCTTTGACGCGGCCGCGACCAGATAGCGTGAACAGCGGCCGAACGCCAAACAAGGACACCAACAGCGAGACTGATCAACCGATGGACGATGTTGATAGCAGTCAAGCTAAAACGAACCTTGTGCAAGTTCCAGTCAAATCACAACGCTCGGTACATATTGAATTAGAAGCGATTTGTATTTGGTTGTCTACTTATTTTTTGGGCAATAATATATGTTTATATAATATAATATATATATATATATATATATATATATATATATATATATATATATATTTTTTTTTTTTTAATAAATTTTTTAAACAAATATATAATTATTCAGCCCGTTTGGACGGAGTAGGTAGGTTGGCCCGTGGCTCTGACACTAAGAGTCACGGTTTCAGTGCAAAACATACTCATTACGAGTCGATCTTTCCTAAGATTTGCTAAATCAGGTTTGCTAATGAAATAAGAACATATAAATACATGAGACTCATGCGGGCCTTGCAGGACAACGAGAACGCCGATGAAGTGGCTGCAATAATTGGTCAGCTATCAGTGGCGCACGGGAATTCGCCAGAAGATGGATCAACAGCACCGAGATCGATGCGGAGAAGCCTGACAAGGAGCTCGTCAGGGCGTCGACATACTTTAGATAGTTACACGCCGGTGGTCGCCGTGAGTGCTACCGGGGACAACAAGGAATTTAGGAGACACAGCGCGCATATGGCAGATGAGGATGACTTCGTTCTTCGGACTGTCAACGACGACCCGATGGACCATAGTCGCGACAGTCCTGACGCAGTAAATCAGGTTCGTGTTTGATGAACTCACGGACCTTTATATGGGGAGTCGTAGTGACAACAGCTGCAGTCATGGAAAAATGTTTTGTTACTACAGTCAAGGCGATATTAGGTCTTCATTTATATCAACATGATTTTTATATATATATATAATCAAAATATATGCATTTAGATGGCCTGATGCTAAAAATCGTCAGAGGTATCGCTATTTATTTTTCTTATGTATGTATAACCCTAAAGTGCGTAAACTCGCTGAACCGCAAATAATATAAGGGCACTTGCTAATTACTGAAGCATGCTGCTGCGGACACCCTCGAGTAACGTCGCATTATGGCTATATCAAGGAACGATACAAGTAGGAATAAATAAAAATATTTTTTTTTATTTTTTAAATAATAAATTAAGCATACAAATATTTTATTTCTACTTCTATACTTCTATATTTGTACTCACATCAATCTCTGTGTGCTCTAAAACAAGGAAACCTAATGGTTACAAATCTCAAAACAATATCGGGCTTCTTAACTGATGTGATCGCGAAAACACGAACACTGCGGGCGGATTCTCTCTCTCTCTCTCTCTCTATATATATATATATATATATATCTATATATATATATATATATATATGTATAGTCAGTGAACTGTCCCACCTGCCTCCAAATGAATGAATAGCAAGTTACGAGCCACAAAGACAGAGCACCGGCCGGCCGCTCAAAGTCACTCGAAGCCAGAGCAACCCAAGTTTGCTTACTTAGTGAATATACATATATTGTGCTTCAGACAATTGAAGAAGGCGCGCCCTCTGACGAACGGCGTGACAACGGCGACGGTGGTAGCCGCAGTGCCAACGATAGCCAAGATGACCAGCAGTCAGCCTCATCCAGCACCAGCAGTCTGATGACAGCCATGCTCTCGGCCGCACGATGGTCTCTGGCCCAACGTAGGAGCGCCGTTTCGCCTACTACGATTGCCGTTGCGCCAACTACGGTTGCCGCTCCTGCTCCGGCTGGCGCAGTCGACAGCGACCCCACAAGCATGAACAGTTCGGGCACGTGCGTTGACTCCGAGGACGACTCAAAGGAGGCGTTCGTCGATGGCGAAGAATTCCTTCGACGACTCACTGAGGAGGAGAGTCGTCAACAACAGCAGCAGCAGCAGCAGAAGCCGCCGTCGTCGTCGCGTGATCGCCGACACGCAACGCGTCCTGATGAACGCGACAAGGTGCGAAGTGCGCAAAAGCGACAGCGATCTCTCTTCTCTCTTCAAGTCACTGCTACCATTGTATCGTGATGACATTTTGAATTTTGACATGATGTTTTACTTTAATCCCGATAACCAGTTGTGTGTGGCGTGTGGCCTATGTGGCGTGTAAGCGGGCATGAGAGCGGGCTGTTGCCGCACTCGTTTTTTGCTTTTTTGACACAAGGATGTTGGCGTTTTACTGGACAGTATGACACCATGACATATGGTGCCCGATGCAGTTGTTGCTTTCTACAGTGACTAGAAACAAGTAGTTGTAGAAGTAGTATTGGCGGTTTTAGTTGAGCGAACTAAATCCAGCGACCAGGTACCGAGGAACGGATCTTAAATATATAGATAAATTGAATAACGGTTGTGTTCTATAGATAAATTGAACAACGGTTGTGTTCTATAGATAAATTGGACAACGGTTGTATTCTATAGATAAATTGAACAACGGTTGTGTTCTATAGATTAATTGAACAACGGTTGTGTTTTATTTGCCACTGCGTGAAGTATTCATACCAATATTGTGGTAAGCGTTAGCTTATTCAAACTTAGCTGGACTGAAGCCCGTGTCTGACCCTGGCAGTTATTTGTCCTCGTCGATAGTGCCTTTGCAGCTGTACATGGTCATGTTCGCGAATCTGGTTCTCAGCCGACGGCGTTATTGTGTGCAAGAACATGTAGCTAGTTTTAGCATGATTTATGGGACGGTTTCTTTCTCTCAATACAAGAGGAATAGACACTACGTGTAAATCCGTAGCATATCAGCACCTGAGTAAGGTGATATGCCGCGTTTTTGTGTCGCATTCACTGTCTCCTGGCGTAACCGGAACCAGTTATAGGTTCGCTAAGTATATGACCGTAAGTCCTTGTTCTTTAGTCGAATGTGGCTCCGAAATAGCGTACCTCTCTTAAAGAGATTGTTAAAGAGCCTCCGACACCCCTTTTCTCTTATCAACAACATGGCTTCCGTTTTTTCTGAGCGAGATTTATGAGGTTGCCGATCCATCTGTCGTGCTACTCGCCCTCAAGCTTGGGTGGCTTTTATTTATTGTATTCTTATTCCTGCCCGTGATCACAAGGGGCGAATATGTTAGTTTTCAAGGTAGCTTGCGACAATCCTAGACAGAGGGTACGCTAACACGCCTGTCCTCTTCACCACGTTCAGTGGGATGCAGTATCATGCTACGTAAAATAGTGCGACAATGCAATAATTATCTAAAAGTTGTACAGCCTACTTTGTGATAAATGAGAGAATGTATTAAACTTTATAACCGTCAACCTTTCATTGTAGACCCGGACGACGTCTATGGCTGAAGTTACTGAGACACCAGCAAGAAGATGCGCGGAGCCTGAAGCAGAAGATGGAGAGAGCCCTAATTCGCGTCGAGAATCCGTCATCGCAATCAGGTATATATATAGTTCAAAAAAATATTTTCACTACAAATAAGGGAATAATACCACGTGTTAGGTAGGGTTGAATGACTAATTTCGAAAAACGTTTATCGAAGAAGCTGTTCCCTTGATGTAGTCTTTCCTTTTTCCTGCTCTTACTGGCGATTTTTTCTGATCACGTAGGGTCAGCCGTGCTGGTTTTGTTCGTCGCAACGTTCGTGAGATTGAGAACACTTTTGCGACGCCCATCGGGACAGGGGTTAGAACGCGTCGGCAGAACACACCGGGTCCGGTCCCCGTCGGTACCAGGTTTGTACATTTATCTTTATATCGTTTAGGATGATGCTGTTGTATTTTTCAACTTTCCTACATATGATTCTTTGTACACTCTATATCGCTGGGATTCATTTATTCTTGTGCCGTATTTGTCCCTGCCAACTCAAATGAGATACCGTATTGGGAGCACACATCGGCCACCACCTACTGTTTCTGGCGGAGAAAAGGACGATTATGTATGCTGTAGAAACCCTGAAAATAGTGGATAACTTTTATTGCTTATTCGAATACTCCTCGTCCAGCTGAGGATGGCCTCGAACACACTGTTGTCATTGATGTACGTTTTGTTAGCAAGCGTGAGCTAGACCACAATGGCCTATATTTGTTCACCAAAATTACATTCGCTTTCGTTTTTTGTTATCGGTGGCTGACACTTGTGGACAGGCTTCGGTTAGCCGTTATGCCGGGGACACCTCTCTCGGAGCGGCGGCCTGAACCTCTGGATCGGCGGCCTGAACCTCTGGATCGGCACGGGCCTAGTCGGCGGCCCCTAACTCCTGGAAATGCTCGAAAACTTCTCGAGGCCCGCCGCTCGAGCGAGTCTAAGCTTATTACGGAGACATTGGACGTGTAGTGCACAATGCCTTTTCAGTACGGGCCTGTCTATTCATACGGCGAGGATCGAAGAGTTGATGATTCCTCCATTTTCCTCCAGATTAGTCGTTTTTCCCCAGTTAGCCGTAGCAGCAGATGAGTGAGTTAGAGACACTACGTCTGAAAAGTCGGGAGCGAGCGTACTAATAATATTCGCGCCATTTGTTCCGGCGACCAGACGGATGTTGTCTATGAGTCAGCGATAAGCCGCCATCACACCTCAGACATACAGATTGTTAATGCACCCATATATGAGCGAAGCAAAAGAGGAAAGGAATATTGGTGTCTATGTGTAACATTGCTTAAGCTTTTGGGTTTTCCAAGAAATCATTGTTTAGTGATGATTGACTTGAGTTTTGTAACATTAAACTGTCATGAGGCCTAAGTCTGACTTGAAGATAACAACGACAGCGATTTATATCGAGCACACGGGCGACGCTAGAGGAAATGAGACAAAGTCTGGAAACACATACCTCTGGGCAACAAACCTGACTAATACAAGCCTCCGCTAAACATTAAACTTTGAACTCAAATAGCGGAAAACATCTTACTGCGTTCAGTTACGCACTAATGGTGTTTTTGTGGAAGGGGAAGGGCTACCAGATGTATTTGGCGATTTACAATTTCAATTAAGATTTTTTTTACATGATTCAAATATAAAGAACTAAGTCAGCGCGATAGCTTATAAAATACGACAGCTTAATGACGAACGATATTGTTTGCTGTCTTAATCATTAATATTGCGATCTCGATATTGGATGTAGAGGAACGTAAAAAGGTAGTTTCGGGCGGAAAGCTTTGAAGGAAGGATCACAGGTTATAGCAAGTATACTGATAGTACTAGCTGTGCCAATATACTAATATTTCGAAATACTAATAATAATCATTGCTTGCATAATTCCGGCTTAAACTGTACCTGCATACACATACAAATACGTATATACATACGCTAGGGTATATGTGTCAAACAACGGTTACCTTTATGTGTCGTTTAATTAAATAACATGGCGACCGGAATATGTTAAATTCTCTGATATCACGTATGCCATAAAATCCGAGTCGCATACATATATGAATATACTTTAGGGAATTTAAGTATAGATTATTATCAACAATATTAAGGTTAATTCGCTACTGTTTGCTAGATTTCCTATATATAATTTCGTACGCTATATTTTGGCCGATTGGCATTTCCTTAGGAAGTGTAGTCTATGGTTAGCGCTGTTGCTATCGCGTATCAAGCAGGTCTTTCGTGGTAATGTCTAAGAACAACCTGTTGATAAGCGCGCTTGTTCTACTGACCGGCGCATGGTACTGTAAAAAGCAAGAAATGTTTTTCCAAATGTGTCTGCTATTAATAAACACATTAATTATGGCTGATGCTGTTGAGATTATCTATCTATGTGGTAACGAGTATTTATTTAACCTATGTGGTTGGGTAGATCGAAGACTCTATAGTCGAAACTCGAAAGGTGAACGCAATTAGATCCACGGAGTTTGGTAGCAGCCGTTGTAGTTCGTGCTACGTTGGTCGCAAATGAATACTAACAGCAGAGGGTGTGTGGCTTTTTTGGTTTTTATAATGAATACGTCGTTAGTGAGGGACGCACCTCCAATTTTTAGCCTTCTTTAATCTAGTAAAAAACCGTAGGTGCATATATACGTGTATACTACCAGTAGTAATGCAAGTCTATGACCGTATTACGATGAAGAAACTATTTGAGGTTTATGTTATTAATTATTTCTGCCTTGGGAATGTTTGTCTTATTATATTACAAACATTTATTCACCTTTATAAGGCATATGTACAAAACAGTACACAATAATATATGTAAATATACGTATAAAACATGCCTGCAGGTGCAGACGTTCTCATTTGGTCGAACATAAAATCATAATTTTAAGAGATCATCGCATGTCACTTTGGTTCAAAGATTTACACAGTTTACACAATTCGGACTAGCAGATGCACGGCGATGCAAGTTCATTTAAACGCACATAATTACACACTGACGCGTGGTATCTTGAACACGCTTCTCCACACCTGCGGCACACACAAGTTAGGGATGGGTCGTGGAACCCCGTCTGTTGGCACAGCTCATGGTGGAAACCGTGGATGGCAAAACGGGTCACGACGTGCCTGTTACTTCGGTTTGCATCCTTCCACGCCTGGTTCATCATGGCACCTGTGGTGAAGAAGTTCGGGTCGATATCTGAGGTCTTGCTCTCCCATTGCCGTACACATTCTTCGTATGCGGCAGTCTTCTCTAGTTTGAAACGACGCTGCAGCTCTTCCATGAACAGTGGGGTATCCGCCAGCCGATACACTAGTCTGTTGCGGGCGCTTCGATGGAGACCAAGGGCACGCTTCAGGAAGGTTGCTTTGAGTCGGTTGAACGCGTCGAGGTTATCAATAGTGAGGTCTTCCCAGATCACCTCAATTCCATATGATGCCACCGGGGCGATCTTCATATCGAAAAGTCGGAGCGCCGTTTTCAGTGAGAGGAGCTGAGGTTTTTGGATAGTGGCGAGGGTTGTGAGCGCTTTCCTACATTTTTCATTAACATGAAGCGTGAAAGATCTAGCACTCGGGGTAATCCTAACACCGAGATATTGGAAATGCTCAACATAGCGTACTGGTGCGCCTGCCAGAAATAGAGTGTCTTGAGCCGCCAATCGGCCCCCTCGTCTAAACTTAATTGCCTCCGTTTTGTTCTCGTTTATCGTGAGTCCTAGCGAAGGGATCACGGAGTTCAGTCTTGCGATTGCTTACTGGACTTGAAAGCGGCTCTCCCCAAAGATCACGAGATCGTCAGCGTAAAGGAGAACCTTCACCATCTCTCTCTCGCCTATTATATTAGTCGGAAGGTCTTTTAGAAGGACCGAAAACAGAAGCGGACTTAGATTGTCCCCCTGGGCCAGACCTGTTGTTGTTTGTCTTATTATGTCTCGCCTGAGCACTTGGTTGCACACGAAGCGCATTCGAAATGAAAGCACTTTTGCCGAATTCAAGCCTGCTTTTTAATTTCATTCGTTATATCTTAAGATGTGTTGGCTTGCGCGCTGGATTGACAGCAATTCTAACAGCAACTACTGTTATTATTTTGTATGCATATGAGTAAAAACACTTCATAATATCTAACCTTTATCTAATTACTCTTAATAAACGGTACACTTGCGTTTCAGTTTATATCGAGGTCACGGTAAAGTACGATAATCTAGTCGCAATAGTTCTAGTGTAGGAAACGTCTAGGAATTCTAGCAAATTTCTAAATACCACAATTGGCAAATGAAATGGTACATCTTATCTTATGTTCCTAAACTACGTCTGTTCATCCTGAATTCGTTTGTTTCGGGTTTCTGACAGAATAGCGTCTCACGGTCCGACTGATACAGAATAAAAACACTAGGTATGCAATAGCACTACCATGAAGTGGTAGGTTTTTCATAATGGAAAATGTGTCATTGGCAAAGTTCACTTTGTGCCAAAATGTCAAAATAAAGCTGTTTCATGCTGGCAGGGTCTACTAAGAACCCTCTACGCAATCTTCCTATAATCCAGCTGCGGCGGATCCTATTTACTCAATCACACAAAAACATTATTAATGATTTCAAGACTCCAAATGGCGATATCTTTAGCGGTTAGTCTAGACGGAGTCGATACCTCGATGCCTTTGACCGTCTACAGAACAACAAGGCGTTCGGGCCTGATCTCGTGAAGAATTATTTTCAGAAACCTTCTGTAGGGAGATCTTCTTGTGCCCATATAGCAGTCCCTTATCATGACAAATGGCTCTCTGAGGACACCCTGCCATCCAAGTAGTACGAAAGCCATCTCAACGTAATCCCAAAAAGGCAAGAAGGCCCATCTTAAGTAAGGCTATCTAATTTAACCGAAAAAAATCCTATTGTGAACGGCATTCATTGATTTTAATTCGACATCGCACCCACAATGCCTTGAGGAGCTGGGGCAGGATGGAGTTAAATCACGAATACGTACTCTACTCAGTGCACTTGCTAGGGCTATCCAGATTACTGGTCAAACTTGCGCAATGGTCCAGTATACATGCTTGCGATTTCAGGAATATCGATGCGCTCGAAGGCCGCTACAGTTTACCGCGAACAGCCGCCCCGGAAACGTTCCGACATGACTACATTCAGAAAATGTCTCTAAACACAAGAAATTGTATTTATCGCCTGAGCTATAACTAACCAGGCCTGGAAGAAGTCTCTCTTTCTATGTCCGCATCATCTCGCCACTCTCTACAGTGTTCACGGATTTGATTGTCAAGTCATTATGTTTGACTTCTTCATGCATCCCATAGAAAAATGTAAAGCAAAAACGTATCGATAAGATAACTGTTATCTTAGATGTTCGCAAATATAACATGTCTAGTTTGATCAGAGTTTTCGTAATCTTGAGCGTGACCAGAAACTGTGACTACGCAGTGGAGTACGGTGGACCAGTTACTTCACATATTGCATATTTAGCATTTAATGGCTATGCGTCTTGTCTGTTCGTCTGCATCTTCGACGAAACTCTTACAGCGCAAACGAGGTCATGCATTCATCCATCCATCCATTTGTTTCTGCTGGTTTGTTGCTGTGAGACGGACTGTTCCTGGCAGTTGACAAGCGTCATCTTCCTGTATTCGAAAGTAGACTCTTCAAAGCTTCGATTCTAGTATGTTTAGTAGTAGTATATATATATGTTTTTTTTATGTGAATTCCTTTATCTTGCTTCTTGTTACTACTTCTAGAACTGCTACTAACCTGTATTCTAACCTGTAATATCCTATTTTATAGCTTGGTACTAATGAGAATGAGCTGTGGCCAGCTGAACAGGTGTTCGATCAGGCTCAGCTTTTAAGTTAAACAAATTTTCTTTACTAACTGTAACTCAACCTGCAATTTTTTAGCATGATCTCCTGAAATGGGCCGGTTATAGTAAGATATCTAGGGTTTCCCCAATAGGCGTTGTGGCTATTTATGGTGTGCGTAAATGCATTTTCCGCAGCCTGAAAACAAAAAGCGGACTAGTTGCACCAGTAGATAGTCGTAGAAGTAGCAAACTTTGTCCCTATGTGAGCTTGATCATACATGACACATTGGAAAGACATACTCTGTAATGTAAAGCGTAAAACAATGCCAAAACAACGCTCAAAGCCGGAGAATTCGCCTCCTTTGACCTGTAAACCAGAAAAATAGTTAGAAGGCGTGGCGCTTAATTACCAAGGGTTGTATTTTGACACTACAAAATCGAGATTAAGACAACCTTGCCGTCTCGACAGACTATGGGAGATGTCCAATAAATTGCGACACAGTCATCACTGACACGCTTTGAAGCAACACTAATAGACCCCAAGTTTAAGGTTCATGCGTATTCTATTGAAGGAAATACACGGCCATTGGCTTGACTTACATAGTAAACGAATTATATTGGAGAGATTATTAACTGCGAAGTTCTACCTACAGAAAGCCCTTTGTTTACAGATGGCACTGTCAAACGACAGTGATGATACGGTCATTCTGTACTTCGAGGGAAAACGACATGATGTAACATCATACCTTCAGGATCATCCGGGAGGAGTTGAAGTTCTTAGGAGTTTGCGAGACCAGGATGTCACCGATCGTGTTCTAAAGCAGGAGGCCCACACTAGAGTGTTGAACTTTATCAAAGGCAAACTTAAACGGATGCAAGTAAATTCATCAGCCCCCACAAATGGGGAGGAGAATACGTGACCAACAATTTAATACCTGTGTCTTAACTACTTTTCTGTTAGATATTTGTACTGCCCGTTTTATGTAGGGAATCCACAAACGATGCCGACAAAAACTGAGGTGACTGGTTCTGCGAGCATTCAGCAAAACAGAGACGAATACTTAACTACTGATATAGCAAAGCTTTTAGGTTTACAAGATAAGTTATATTATAGATAAAGGATTTCCAAGTCAGTATTGAAGTTGCAGATATGCATGTATCATATCGGTAGTTGGGTCGGGGCGTAAACGAACCAGAAAACGCTTATATATATATATATATATATAAGCGTTTTCTGGTGGTATACAAGTAGGCTCCAAGGATCGTATTCTAGGAGATACACGGAAAAGCTGCCTTAAAGCAATACATATTCTCTATTGCGAACATTTAAAGTATAAACCTGTCGATTAGACTGAACATAAATTATGTAAATATATATAAATGGGTATATATATTATTTAGTAAACAGAACACAAATCATGGACAATGATAAAAGCGCACAATCTACGCAAATCATATTACAGCAAAAGCCAAATACCGAGACAGCAAAATATATTTTTACATGCATTGCACGCACTCTGATAAATTTGAGTTAATTACTTATAACTGATCAGCATCTACATCTTAACATGACTATTTGAATTTTTAAGTTATATCTGTATGACAGGGGTTTACTACTCGGTACTATAAAAAAAGCGGGATGTTGCCATGCGTAGGATTGAATCCCGCTAGGGTAGATTTTTTCTTTCATTTAGATTGTGAGCCTCGCTGAGCCGTATCATGCGGCTACATTCCTGTGCTAGAAAAAGAAGTCCAGATAAATTAAGTATGAGCGTGGTATAGTCCGGTTAAAAGTATAGGTGCACATAGTAGACTTCTACCAGCCCACTAGAAAGAACCGAGTTAATCCTTGCCTAGAGATCCCCTGACAAACCTTGAAGACGAGCGCATTGAATGAGTCGTACATGGAGGATAAAGACTGAAAGGTTTCCGCCGGGTGTAAAACTTTAAAGAGTATATATATATATATATATATATATATATATATATATATATATATATATATATATATATATATTTATAATACGCTTTGGCTTAAGGGTTATTATAGAATTGCATAACCATATGGGGTTGATAATGGGTAAGATCTAATTAATACAACTCATGTCCATTGCTCAGTAAGCCAAAATTGTCAGGAAGAGCGGAAGAGCTTTGAAAATATTGCAGTTGTTGTATATGGGGTTGAACGTTCCGTGCTCAAACTGGATACTCGCGTAGGCAATCGTAATCATTGATTTTACAATTCTTCTGCCCGTCGGAACGATTTCCTGGGATATGAGATCGAAAGAGCGTCGTCGTCTGTGGGAAGACTCTCTACCCAAAAAGAAAGATGAGCGGCAGCGTAGCACTACTCCATCGCATGACAAGTGGGACAGCCTGAAGGAGGGTGCTCCCGGCGGCAGTCTTGGAAAACTGATATCGAACATCAAAATTGGCCAAATCAGCCTGGGGGGAACGAATTTTCCCCACTATCCAGGTGTGGAAGGTTAGATCCCGACGGGTCACGGGGACTTCCAATCCTATCTGTTTAGGACCTACCGAAAAGGCTCCCAGTCCTGCCGCGTGCGTTCACTGTGGCGATAGACTCGAGGACACTCTAGAACATACAATTCCGAGCTGTTCAGCAAGGGCAGAGCAGCGCGCTTCTGCCTACTCAGCGCCTGCAGGTCAGTACAGAAGTCTCTGCCTCAGTGGCAGCCGAAAGAAGCGCTGAATATTTTTGCAGATATACTAACGTGTGAAGTTATTGCAAACACCGTCCCACTATGCGCGCCCCTCAGGCCTACGAAAAAAGGCTAGTCATTGAGTAGACTTGCGCCCCCACCCCGCTCGTTTGAAGTACTTGCACAGATCCCGGTCGGTGGGGTATGGGGAGGCGACGACTGGTTCTAAGTGGGCTGAATCCCCACACTTGCAGAGAATTTGTTTACCCTATAGTAGTTTTTGTTTTTGCAAACTGCTTTCCCAGCTACCTTTCTATAGAAAAATTAGCCACTGATTGGATCGTGGGCAGTTGATTCGTTGAGAAGGGAGAACGTAACAAACAAAACGAAAGCAATACCGTAAGTGGCAAATGTACGCACTAGAAAATGTTTTTAAAGAAGTTTGGTTTTAATACTAGATCATCTTGCGTCCCCTACGGGCTTAGAATCGTCGTGAGGCATATCTTCAATGCGCCGAAGGTCGGACATGTTGAGATATCTAGGGTTTCCCTAACAGTCCCTGTGGGACTAATTTGGCCGCTGACTCGAATAAACCATATACCCAGCGGTATATGGTTTATGATTTTTTTCTCAAGGAGCATCGCTTTTTTTTTTTTATCAACATCAGATATCGTACCGGCGACATCTTAGTAGATGACAACAATGATGACAACCATAGCGCACTAGTCTCCTAGAGCACGCTGCCACTAAATGTATGCACCGGCAGGCTTTAGCGTATGTTAGCATGATGCGTGATAGCATTGGCACGGAGCCACTTTAGGCTTTGCTGAACCGAGGAGTGGCAACCCTGGCACATGTGGAGAGCCAGTTGCGTCACCTTCAATACTATATATTTTAATACTGCAGGCTGTCGAGGCATATCCTTTGAGAAAATGTGTTTATTAACGTCTACGCATGCAGCTATGGGTCACGTGCGTCGCACACATGAAGAAACAATTTCGTCCTGTGCGCTACAGCGAGTGGAATGAACATAAGGTGAGCCGAGAACTCTAAAGTCAATACTAGGCATCTACGAATATAAGCATCAGAAAATAGGCCCCAATAGCATAATATAATAAATTACCTTGTAATAATATTTATTTTAGTAGTATTAAAGGATAACTTCTAATATATATATATATATATATATATATATATATATATATATATATATATATATATATATATATATATCTGTATTCTTACTTGTGGCAATAATTAAAGTAGAGGGTTCGATCCATAGAAGGAACATCCACAAGATGCTGATTAATATCGAACCAAGTGCTCTGGCTAAAAATAAGAGAACGAATGACAGACGGGTGCATCAACATGCCAAAAATAAGTAAACATGGCTTCATTTTGAAAAGCAGAAGAAACCAACGTGAGTCTCATGAGTTAAGGGGAATGCGAGCAATCAAGACGACAAGAAAGTTTTGAATTTAGCGGCGTCCAGAGGGGCTGGAGCTTGGCGGATTTTGTCAGTGTGCTCGGCACATAGTGGAGACTCTACATGTAGCGGTAAGCGGTTGCGCATAGTCGAGAGTCTGGGGAGATTCTGTACATAGTTATGTGTCAGCGTATGATGGTGGGTTTACACGATGTGGTGGGTTTACACGATGTGGTGGGTTTGCACGAGATGGCGGGTCTTCACAAAGGCGCGTGTGTCAGTTCGTAGCAGGGAATCTGCTCGAAGTAGTCCATCTGTAATTATTCAGCGCGTAGTGGCAGCGTAGTCTGCACAGTACGGCGGCTCTGTCCAAAGTGGTGGGCTAGGCTGTTTGAAGTTTGAAGGGTCGATGTGTATCCGTGAGAGGCACGTGGTGCGATGGGTATGCATGAGGGGTACGGGATGCGATGGGTATGCATGAGGGGTACGTGATGCGATGGGTGTGCATGAGGGGTACGTGATGCGATGGGTATGCATGAGGGATACGTGATGCGATGTGTATGCATGAGGGATACGTGATGCGATGTGTATGCATGAGTGGTACGTGATGCGACGGGTATGCATGAGGGGTACGTGATGCGATGGGTATGCATGAGGCGGTGCATCGGGACATGCTTGTGGGGGAGACGCGCATCCAGTGATAGGTCTGTCTGCGAAGACTTAATATGCGTACGATCTGACGGCAGGTTGCCGCGGGATGGTGGCTGGTCGTCCCTACATGGTAGTGGATCTTCGTACAGCAGCGGCTCTGCATGATGTGACCGGTTCACACGTTGAGAGGGGCGAGTCTACGACCCAAAGTGCAAGCCGCATTGCCCCGCTTATCTTTGCCCCTGCAGGGACGGCACACCATAGGTCGAACGGCAGACGGAGGAGGAGTCGTGTTGTGCTTTTTGCTATCGTTGCTGCCATTTGTCGGCGTGTCGGCAAAGCCAGCTCAAAAGTTTCGTAACTCAATACGCGTTTTACGTCGGTCGAGCTTCGGAAGAAACAAGTCAGTATACGCAAAGTCGGTATCGCACAGTACGAAGCCTACGTCCTGAAAGTGTGGTGTGGGTATCTGGTTAGCGTTTAGCGGTGTAAGTAAAGGTCGCAGGCACTAAATACATTGTGTAGATCTATCCATCTATCGATTTGTATGCACATAAATGTATGAAAAAAAATGTATATATATATATATATATATATATATATATAGGGCTACAAAAAAGTTTTCCGGTTTTGTTCGTAGAGAATCATTAAAAAACCGAAACACTTTTTTGTAGACCCAGTATATATATATATATATATATACATATATATATATATATATATATATATATATATATATATATATATATATATATACATATATATATATATATATATATATATATATATATATATATATATATATATATATATATATATATATATATATATATTTTCAATAACAATGGAAGTTAAATGTACCTCAAAGTCAATCTTTCCGGTGTTGTGCATCATCAACCTCTTCTCGGGTTGGTCGGCTTCTATCAGTCCGTAGACAATGATCTGTTGGCAGGCTTGATTTACCACGTCGAAGTCTGCATCGCTTTCACAGTGAAGGCGCACCATAACGGCGACGGCGAGCGACGCTAGCAGTAGCCTCACGTCTCGAGACCTATCTGTTAACACAACACTATTCGAGTTATATCACTCACTTCTAAAGGTTTCGTCAAAACATTGTTTGTTCGATTTTGCAGCGTTGGGTTACAGAGTGGGGTACAAGTAAATCCGCCGCAAATCGGTGGTACTTAATAGCGATAGATTAGGCTATAACAATAACTCTCTCTCTCTCTCGCTCGCTAGTTCGCCATGTGTGAATCGAGCTCGAGCAAAATGCGAAAATCAGGCGCTAACGTGTGTAATAAATTCCTGGAGCCATTAGTTTGAATACCATCTGGTATTCAAATTCAAATCAATATTGAATACCATCTGGTATTCAAATTCAAATCAATATTGAATCCCATCTGGTATTCAAAATCAAACAAGCACGTTGAAGTGACCGATTTCGTCACTTCAACGTGCTTTTGTTGTTGTTGTTGTTGTTTGTACGCGTTGTTCATATAAAATTACGTTTCATTAGGGGTAATTAAAGTCGCCTACATACAAATATGATGTGGTGGTGTTGGTTTGGCTTTGGAAGTTGGTCAATGAAGCTATGCTGACTCTACGCTGCGCGAAGCTGAATGCTGTAGGCCAGTGACGTCGAAGGCTAGAAAAGGACTGTAGAAACCAAAACATACCGACTGCGGTGAGGTAGATCCTAAAGTGGAAGTCGTGCGGCCGACGCGCGCGCCGAAGTTCCAGATGAACCAGCTTTTCGATAAACCACTCGATGCCGCACAGAAACGGACTCGTGAGGATGACGGTGATCTTCGGCGTGACGTCGAGACGCGACTGTTCGTCGAGGAACGCCGCGATAGCGCCGACGGACTTGGCCGTCACCAGAAACATCATGTGCCGATAGCGCGAGCATCGGTCGAACTGCACTCCGTTGAATGGGCCCTCGAGTCGAAGACTGAACGAGGTCGCGAGCCAGACGGCGCAACGGTCAGGATGGTAGCTGGCAGCCGCAGCGGCCGCCGCCTCCGGATGAGGCTTCGTGTCGCTGAAGATGAACACGGCGTTCTGCCGCCAAGGTTGGACGCAGTCTTTGACAATCACGTCGACTTTCTTTCGGTAACACAATGACACTAAACTCGTCCAGCTGGTTTTGATCGACTTCCGAGAGGCACGGTCAACGCCGCTACTGTTGCTGCGGTCGTTGTTCCTGCTGTTAGTGGTGGTGGTGGTGGTGGTGGTGGAGGTGATCGTGGTGCCGCCGCCGCTGCCATCTACGACGGGACCACAAATAAGGCCCGTTCGGATTTTGCTGGCATTGTGGTTCTGGAGGAGTTCGTGAGCACCCTGAAGGTGATGTCGTATCTTGCGCGGCAGCCAGGCAGCCTCGTCTTCGACGAGCAGAAGGCTGAGTTCGGATTCGTCGACGGGCGAGCTTATGATCCAGGCGGGCACGGCGTTGTCGACGTCGATCTCGTCGACGCTGACCAGAACAAAGTCGCCGGGACGAAACGCCATTCCTGCGGCCCGGCTGCAGTCCAAGATAAGCGCGCCAGCCGTCGTGCACTTTGACGCGCCGATGACGGGCCGATTCCGGCGATTCCGGTGCGTGACGTGGTCGGCCAGCATGAAGAGCACGCAGAAGAAGCACCACTTGATAAACGACGAGTACTGGACGAGATGCAGCACGGCCACCGCACAGAACGACGGATTTAGCACGCTCCAACGCAACTGTGCTACTTGCTTGTGTCGGACACACATCTCGCCGACGAGGTGGCCCGCCAGCAGGGCGCACTTCAGCAGAGAGCCAGCCACGTTGAGTATGAGTATCGTTCGGAGCCGATCGATCAGAGCCGACTCGTCGGAGAGCGTCGTGACCGCCGCTTGGCGCACGTCGTGGAGGAGGAACAGGACGTGGTAGCCGGTCGAACCGAGCGTCGCCGCATAGAGGAAGAACATGTTTAGGGCGCAGTCGGCGAACACGAGAACGCCAACGGCGGCGTTCAGCCACAAGCACATTCGGCGGGCCTCGTTCAGTCGGAGGTGGTGACACAGAGGAGACCGCCGGAGAAGAACTTGCAGCGCCCTCAGGCCCGAGAGCGTCACGAGCAACAGATGAAGGTTGAGGTGTTCGACCACGACGCGACCGGCGATTGTCGCGGCGTACACGATTAGCGGCGCATTGTTGTCGCGTCGAGCTGATTCAACTGACCGCAGGGCCGCAGCATCATCATCGGAGACGACGGGCTGGCGTATTCGGCGAAGTGTATCGGCGAAGGTAGCGTTCCAGTGATCGTTACCGTCGTGCGTCGCCAGCCGCGCCCCACCGGTATAGCCGGCGCTTTCGAGACTAGTCAGTGCCACGCCTGTCACGCACAGCAGATTCGTGACCGCGTAGCAGGTCAGACACCAGAAGATCAGGCCGGTCGACCGGTGGGTCACTGGTGGCTTTTTCGGCACAGACCAACGCCTTCCGCAAGCCATCCGAGGTGCGAGAAAGATGGCCGGCGAGATGATCTCGGCGACGAGGCTGGCGAGGCCGTGCCAGCGGTTGAACAACGCCTTCACCTCGTCTCGAGTGTACTCGTCGCTGTCGGAGCGCAGCACAACGCTTGTCAGCCGTGTGAGGCTGGTGTCGCTCAGCACGATGCTACACTGCATGAGCATGACGGCGAGCATGCGTTTGACACTGCTGAACGAGATCCGGCCACTCTCGTCCTGGTGAAAGTCCAGCACGGTGTCGAAACGCCGATCGGCCCTCTGTTCGAGTTTGCATATACCGGCGAGAAACTGCTCTCGTGTGAGCTCGTCGGTCGTGTTCGACGTACGGGACGCAAAATACCTGTCGTAGATTTGCGTCACGACGTGACCTCTCAACGGGTACGAGATCGCCTTGTAGAAGTCGTCGCAACGCATCACACCCGACTCGGTCCCGGCCGCACGGTCGAACACCTCCTTTAGGCGGTCCGGAATGCCGGTGCCTTGCACAGCCTTGGACAAGTCCGGCCGAATCTGTAGTAGGATCTCCATTCCATGTATTAGCAATGGCGCTGTCTGCACAGAAGCGAGGGGCAGGCGGCGGGGGTAATTAGTACTGTTAGTGAACCAAGTAATCGCCAACGTATGATATAATATGGGGTATAGGGGGGGGGGGGGGTTTCTTGTTTGGTGGCATTACGTAAGTGTCTGAGGTTCGATACAAACAAATTATGCCAGCGATTCCGCTCAAGTTATTATGATTATTCCTATTAAAAAAATTGGCATTCACTGACTCTATACTTAAATGTATTTTCGCAGATTCTAGCGTGTTTGTAATCGGTTTTCATTAAGCGTTACGATATGGAGCAAATTTATAGACAATCCCCTTTTTTTTAGATGATAAATGTGCCTATAAAGACGTTATGCTACGCTATGTGTTCACCTTCGAAAAGCGGAATTGGCAAATTGTACGCACTCTTTGCGTACACCTGAGAGCATCGAGTAGATGCGTTTACAAAATTAATAATATTTATTTTTATTTACTACAATTTAAACAGCAAAATCGAATCGTGCAAACAATCGCCAAACGGAACTAGATTAATGCCTAATAATAATAACATTGATAATAACAGTAAAAAATATCAGTCGCAAACTAGAAAACAACTTCGAAAAGTGTTTATAAATTACACTTTTGTGCGCGGGACGTTAAGTTCCGATCACGAGGACATTCTGCGACTGCCTTCGTTCGATCTCGATATAGCTTCAATAGCTTCGAGCTTTACAACTCGTCACCACAGCCGACGAGAACGTGACATTACGTACTCTGTAGGCACGGGTGAGTCTCTCTTTTGCTATCCGTCTGCTTGCGTATATTTGTCTGTCTGCATATCTGTCTGCTGACTGTTCTCATCCGTGTGCCGGGTACGTTTTGTCTGTTTTATACCGTACTGCTAACAATGAATGAGTGATTGTACCGGCTGCTGTCCACCTGTCCACCTGCCGTCTACGCCGACGATGCGAACACGCGACAATGATGCAATATGCTGGCACTATTGCTGCTGATTGAGGTGGTGAAGAACAACACACAACCGATACGCTGACAAACAAAATGCTGGATAACAAATAACGATACCTTTTATGATCCTGTGGTCCAGCACGACCAGGGTGCAACTTGCCGCCTCGTGCTAGCTAAGTGTCGACCACTTACTTGTCTTGTATGTCTGTCGGCGGCTGTTTACTTTTGTTCTACTGGCAGACGGCAACAACAACAACAACAACAACCACAGCAACAACTGCAATAACAGCAACAACAACAGCAGCAACAGCAACAACAGCAACCAGAGCAACAACAACGAAACGTGACTGTACGTGGCACAGCACGTAGACACTGTAGCACACGCAGACACCGTGCCGCGTGGTCTCTAACGAGGCTATGCAGAAAGTATCGTGTGTGCGCAAGAACGCATTGGGTGACTGTAGTGTGTTCGTTGTACGCAGGTCGATCTAGTAGTATACACATAGTATATATATACACAGCGCTAACAGTAGAACTACGAACAGTGACAAGCCGGATCGAACACAGTGGGCGGACAGACGTCACACAGACAAAAAAAAAGGCGCGTCGGGCTTCTGGAGGGGTTGCAAAGCACGGATGACACGGTTGTTTCTGATGATGAACGGACTGACGGACGGACCGACCTATGAGATCACAGCACGATGTATGACGAAGTCAGTCGGGTTATCGTTGCACACTGTGTATGTAACCTCAGTGTCATCAAGCGCATACTATCCATGGTAGCAGTCCTGTGGACCTGTGGTGGATGTATATCTGCAATGAAAACGATTTTTGCTAAAATTGTTCGCGTGCCTGGCGTGTCTGTGAGGGAAGAAGGCGAAAACTCTTTGCGTCTGCACGATTACGCAACGACGTTACATGTGCGTACACGTGCTACATCACGGGTGGTCACCGCATGATATGGACATGTGCATACGTAAACAACTGCGCGACTGATCAAATATTACGTTAAGACGAATTAAATCTGCGGGCCATGCGCACGTGCGCAATATATATATATATATATATATATATATATATATATATATGTATATATATATTTATATATGTATATATATATATATATATATATATATATATATATATACACACAGGTGTAACAGGAAAGGTTTTAAAGCGATGCATAGAATTGTAGAGCTCGTTAGAGCAAATCTTTTTTCCAATAGAACATGGTCTCTAAGACGTCTTATTTCGGAGTGAGAGTAAAATTACTACAATTTGTGACAATGGTGTTTTTGTCCGACATAGGAGCACAAAATCTGCTGTTGCGAGACAACCAGTCCTCTTAGACAGAAACTAAGCACACCGTCGTGTTCGTCAAGAAGAATATGCAAGGCCGGTCAGAAGACGCGACACGGTCGCTTAGAAGAGAATTCGCCAAAAATGAAGTTCTTTATTAACGTTCACGCCAAATACTTCAAAATCATAACTCTACAATCACTCACAGCGCTAAGGACATACTCAATGGACAATTCAACGGCAATCATTTTGGTACCAAATATGTGTCAATGCGAGCGGTGGTTGCGGAGTAATTACGAGTTTTCGGAGGGCATGTCGAGATTGAGCGCATGTAAAATGACTGTGTGGCGACGTTCACTACCGCCGACGTGTCGCGCGACAGCCGCAGCGCGTCATTTTTCATGCACTTAATCTGGACATCCCGCCGAAAAATCGTAATTACTCCGCAACCACAGCTCGCATGGACATATTTTTGGTACCAAGATGATCGCCATGAATTGCGCATTGGCTGAATATGTCCGTTTTGAGCGCTGTGAGTGGTTGTAGGGTTATGATTTTGAAGAATTTGGCGTGAACGTTAATAAAGAACTTCATTTTTGGCGAATATTTGCTTTAACGAGCTCTACAATTATATGCATCGCTTTAAAAACCTTCCTGTCACACCCTGTACAGAGTGTTACACTTAGAGCCAGTTTTCTACAAGGCGAAGGTATTCGATGCGTGATTTGTCGATTCAGTCGATTTAACCTACTCACCGTGGAAAAAATACACACTACGGATCTCTATTTAGCATCTAACATTTTGCGATGTATAGTACCTTTCAAAAACTTTCACAGTGCCCTTAGTACCTTTAACGTCTAGTGAACACACACTTGCATTTTGCCTTCCTGAAACTTGGATCTGCATTCACAAAAAGATTAGATGCCTCACAACGAGGCACAATTATTTTACTTATAATAGTAGTGTTTTTATTAACCAATGATTGGTTTACGAATATACATCATAGACATCGCACTTTCAAAGTTGAGACAGCGGAATTGCTCTTTCACAACGCTGAAGGTGATATAGATCACACGGGCAGCCACAAAGTTTACACAAATATACACTCCGGTGAGATCTCATGAAACTTCTCGCGCGCACAGATATTCAGATGGAAGCCGTGGACGGCAAATCTGGTGATTAGATGCCGGTTCTCATAACTGCAGGCTCTTCACAAATCCGACGTCAATGCTCTCGTTTCATAAAACAGCGGGTCAATGTCGGCCATTTTATTTTCCCAATTTAAGACGTGTTCTCTAAAAACCGTCGTCTTCGGCAGATTGTACATCCTCTGTAAGTCCTCATCGAAATTTTACTTATTATTTAATTTAATTAAGCTATTATTTTACTTTGCTCGCAAAGTAAAATAATAGCTTTTAATTTCACAGTTTAATTCAAACTCGGATCTATGAATAGCCTGAATTAGGATTGATTGTTTTGTATGGAGGGACACACTCAGATAGGGTAATAATACTTATCCACGTGTTTCCTTTATTTGTTATGCGTTATGAAGATGCTGTACGAGTGAACTACTTCGTATGCGTATAGGTTTGCGAGCGTGTTGCCTCGTTTATTTTACAGCGTTGTGGCAAACGCACAAAATGCTGTATAGAAGTCATCGTGATAATATCAATTCTGGTTTGTGAAAAGTGCTTGTACAAAACATTCATTTGATTTTGCCGAGTGTGAGTATCTGGCTCGTTCTTTGATTTGTTCATATTTTTTTAACACAATTTAATTTACCAAGGACCTAAGCGTTGTAAAATACAGTTACGTCAAGTAAACAACTTTTGAAATTGAACAGTTGAGATTTTAAATGTGTATATATAATGCAGGGTGATGTGAAAATATTTGAAGAGTGTGGTTCCGGAGAAGTGAGAGTGAAATTACTAAAGTTTGCGACACACTGGTGTGATTGCCTGACATAGGAGCACAAAATGTGCGATTGCGGGACAACCAGTCTTTCTATAGAGAGTCTAAAAATGGTCGTGTTCCTGAGAAAATCGTCGTGTTTCTCTGAAGGACATACGACGCCGTCTAGCGGATTAGAAGATAATTTGCAAACAATTCAGTTATAATGATAGCTTTCACGTTCAATAACTTAAAATAGTAAAACGCGCAAAAATAATTCAAGTAATGATTTACACATTTAGGCAAATGTGAAATTTATGTCCTGATTTTGGCACCAAATCTATGGCGATCCGATCCGTCGTCACGGAGTACTTCAGGTTATCCGGCGGGTCTGTCGAGATTGAGTTCATGCATAAGGGACCCACTCCATCAGATAAATGACTCGTCATAGTTCTAGAAGTACACACACACACACAACTATTTATTTTTATTCTTACAGTAGCTGCTTGCTCGAAGGTGCCTCCGCGAGCCCTTTGACAGAATCGGTGGAGCTCGCAGAGATTTCAACGCCTATGTGGTAACGAGCTCACTCCGATAGTGCTCCACCATATAATAATAATAATAATAATAATAATAATAATAATAATAATAATAATAATAATAATAATAATAATAATAATAATAATAATAATAATAAGAAGAAGAAGAAGAAGAAGAAGAAGAAGAGAACACCTGGCAGAGAGCAAGTCTTCCGATACGTGAAGGTGGTCTGGGAATAAGGAGCGCCACTGACCTAGCTCCGGTCTGCTGCGCTGCTTCACTGGTGCAATTTGGTCCGATAGCAGCTTCGTTAGTCGAAGAGGCAGTTCGACCACACATAAGATATGAAACCAGTAAAACACGGGACACTATTAGAACCATGCTAGACCCGGGCCCTTTAGAAGAATATCCTAGCCAATATAACCTAGATAAGCTCAAAAGCAAAAAAAGAGCAGAGAAATCTTAGACGAGCTTGTTTCTCGGAAAGACCGCGCCGTGTTCGTAGCGGCGCAATATAACTTCAGTGGGGGTTGGCTTAAAGCCTTACCCTCGCCTCAGCTCGGCACTATGCTGGATCCCAACTCTTTCCGCATGATGTCAGCACTTAGAATCGGCGCTAGCGTCTGCGAGCCGTTTCAGTGCAAACTGTGTGGGGAGATGGTAGATTCCAGTGGCCTACACCCACTGAGTTGCCCGAAGAGCACCGGTAGATCGTCCAGACATGCTGAACTAAACGGTGTGATCATAAGGTCCCTTAGGAAAGCCGGTATACCATCTACACTTGAACCGAGAGGTTTAGTGTCCGCTGGCGAAGAAAGACCTGATGGGGTGACCATTGCATTATGGTCACATGGAAAGTCGCTAGCTTGGGATGCAACGGTTTCGTGCACAACCGCGGCTTCCTATTTACACCACAGCTCTGTTGAGCCGGGGTGGGTAGCAAAGCACGCGGACGCCAGAAAACGGTTTAAATATGCTGGACTGGAAACAAGATATATATTTGTGCCTATCGCCATGGAGACACTAGGACCAATCAGCAAGGAAACCGAAGCATTTCTCAAAGATTTAATTAAGCGAATTCAGGAGGTCACGAACGACCGAAGAGAGGGTCAATTTTTGAGGCAAGCGTTGTCCTTGGCCGTTTGCAGAGGGAACGCGGCATCTATTTTAGGCGCCATGGAGTTTTTTTTTTTTAAACTTTGCAATAATACGTTTAGACCTCACAACTGTAACATTGTTTAACATGTAATAAATAATGATACTAATAATAATAATAATAATAATAATAATGGCGGTGTGCAGAGGTAACGCTGCCTGTATAATCGGATCAATGTTTTGAGAGGAAGAGACTGCCACCGAGATATTTAATTAACATAACATAACATAACATCACTTTTATTTCACATAAAAGGGTTGGTATCAATATACATACTTCTGTAAGACAATCGTAATTAATCACCAAATAGGCGAGCACTATTTGGATTATCATGGGCCCATTTGGCCATACGCCAAGCAAACAGTCCGTTCACGAATTCTCCGCGGGCCACGGCTTTTGAGGTGATTGATCGTTGACTCCTTAGGTTATTGGAGCGTACATCAAAAAAGTGTCCTAACAAGTCACATTTTCGTAATTGATGTAGAACAGATAAGTTACACTGCATGAAAAGTGTGTCGATACTTGAAACAACGTCATCTAACACGCTGTGTGGGCACCTGATTCGCAGGCGTCTTAGAAACATATTATATACTAATACATGTTCAGACCTTACAATTGTATGATCAACAATAATCAATAATAAAGTAATAATAATAATACTTTACATATTTATTATTATAACATAATCATTATTATTAAGAGCTACTCGTCGCAAGCACAACATAAATGGATATCACTTCGACGACGGCGTAATGTAGCGGCAGAACAGCAAAGCAGCACTCTGTCCGTCAGTATTTCTGTGTGCTCTCGTCTCTCGATAGCTAGATTTGTAAACCCGATGCAGGCCATGACCATCCTGAGCCCCCCGGTCGACGGGGGCGGCAGTCTGTGCCCACAGCTGTTGTGGCAATGCAGCAGAACCCCCTTGGCAAACGGCCACAGTCTAGACAAATATGGAGAAAACGCGAGAGCGAGGGATACAGAGAGACAGAGAGAGGAAGGAAGCAAATGAACAAGGCTCTATCTAGCCTGTAGGTAGCGTACAGTACAGCAAATAGGTAAATATCGAGTTGCTGACTCAACTGGCAGACTGATGATTGCAAAGGTCATAGAAAATGCTCATGAAACGATTGGCGGCGACGACGATGGCGATGATGATGATAACAACAATATTGATAGTGGTGCTGCTGGAAGTAAGGGGGGGTGGTATAGGTGGTGGCGGTGATGATGATGTTGATGAACGTTGATGGTGATCATACCGACTACGGCGAAAGTTCCGATGGAAATGCAGATGCGGATTTTCCACACGGATCTGTTTGCAGATTGATTCGCGCAGGCTTCGTTTATCCGCAATAGAATCCGCAGATCCCGGAAACGTTTGCATGGCGATTAGTGGACAAGCAGACACCTGTGAAACATGATTCTTCTTGTGGAATGTTTCTATGCACAGCTGGCGGCGCACGGTTTCTGTTGCAGGAGCTCAGCGATCCACCGTAGATATCCACCAGCATCTAGCAGCGAGCGGCAAATATCTTCGAGTTCGATTCTCAGTGTCAACCAACCAATCAACCCACCTATCACTTGTTAGGAACTAAGCGAGAGAAAAAGAGGGGGGGGGGTAAGAAATATAGGAGAGAGATCGGGAGGAAAAGATAGAAGAAAGGATAAGAGAAAACAATCGGATTGTATTTTTCTGCTGCGTTTCTTCACATACCACATATAATCGATTAGCTGTTACGGGTGGTGCTGCTGCTGCTATCTTTGTTATCTGACAGCAGTGACTAGTCGTTAGTTAGCTAGAATACCATGTGAGAAATACTGAGAAATAAACGCTCGATCGATCAAGAACCAAACAGACCAAAGGTCTGTGTATAACAATGTCGGTGGCAATCTATTATTCGGGAGATTGGAAGATACGCACTGCCCGCCGTAGAACCGATCGCGTTCACGCGTATTGTCGGTGTTTGGGGACCCAGCAGTTCAATATGCCTGCGTTAGGTGCATTTTAATGAAAAATAAGCAAAACTTGACGCTTTTGTCCTTAGTCAATAATATGTGCGCGTGTCGATTAAGCCTAGTCCAAAGGCCCAGCAGAAGCTAAAGATCGACGCAATTGAGCAATTTTGAAATAAACTAAATAAAATATGTATTTTGCGCGAAGTGCCCGTTCGTTTCTATTCGCCTCCAGATAGCCTATAATGAAAAACCAATGCCTTTGTAGGCCATTGTCATAGAAACCTGGTAAGATTGCATGTCTTAAAATAGCGTATATATTCTCCAACAGCCAACTGTAGGCTCAATCTCAATTTCGAAAAATTGCCTAATACCTAATAATAATTTCCTCTCTATCACTCCCTTTTTAAGCCAAGCAAATTAAAGATAACGTTAGTTATGGTTTAGCGCAAACTTGGCTGTGACAACCTTTGCATGTGGAGATTTAGTAAGAACCAACTTTTTAAATGAATATACAAATATCTGAACCACCAAAAATACGCATAACATTAATTGATAATCTCAGGTGTTAGAGGCATCGTTTTCAGGCCTTATGCAGGTATACTAGAAAGCATTCAGGAGAGATGCTGAAATCTAGCTATTAATTATGTATCTTATTTTCACTTTAATATTTTTTTATTTACACACATATATATATATATATATATATATAAACTTTTTTGTTGTTGTAAGCATATAATTATGTAACCCATAATGGTGTGCAAACAGTTGTCCTTAGTGAACGACATATATATATATATATATATATATATATATATATATATATATATATATATATATGTAGTATTGGCATTTTTTAGCTTTTTGGAGTGGACAGGTGTCTCCGCGCGAACGTGTGGTCACGAGTTTTCTAAGCCAGGGTTAGCCCAGTTCAACAATGTGTCCCGAACAGACGCTGCATTTTCTCTCTGAATATATGTATGTATATATATATATATAAATACTCTTAGTATATATATATAGTAGGAGTATTTATATATATATATATATATATATATATATATATATATATACTCCTAGTATATATATATATATAAATACTCTTAGTATAAATATATATAGTAGGAAGGATCCAAATTGTTCCAGTATTTTAAACTTTAAAAACTAAACCGACTTCACCACGGTCTTATGGTTTGTTAATTCATTACTTAAACATATGCCAAATTTCAAAGATCTCTTATGAATATGTTGTAACAATCCTGATCAATATTTTATGACCAAAAAGACTGGCAGTAAAGTTCGTTCCAAAAAATTGAATTTTCAACAAATGAAAACTCGTCGATAAATGTCGAGAGTTAACCTTCGGTGGTAGCAGAAGTCCTTAGATTGCTTCAGATAGTGATTATAGGAGACGAGTCATGGCTACATGATTACGATATCGAGACCAAACCTATTCGCGGTAAAAATCCTTCTAGTGGTGCTCCCAAGGAGAGAGTCGATCCGCAAAATTTTAAGAAGATTCCGCGAGAACGTCCGACGCAGAAGACCTGAGCTCTGGGCAATTAACTCTTAGATCCTCTATCACGAGGACACACCGACACACACACACACACACATCTAAATTACTGATTTCAGACTATTTGATAAAAAAAATTGAGGGAAAAGAGGTGCAGCGGGCGGGAGTCATTTTTAAGGGAGCAAAAACAATTTTGTAAGATTAAATAAATATATATATATTTTATAAATTTGCATTAGAACATTTCGTTCGGCCCTCGCTTATATATATATATATATAGAAAATATTGTGATGATTTATTAATCATTTACACTACTTTTGCACACTCGGCAGTGCTATAGTAGTATATAACATTGCCATCAACATTATATGTGATTTGTTTATATACGGGTGTGTTTCTTTAAGTAATTATTGCCTTAAAAAATAAGCACAATTTTTAGCAGCTTTATTTGCGTATGACTGCCGCGATTTCAATCGAATTTTCAGCGCAAGTTTCACCTATATTAAGGCACTTATCATATGTCTGTGCCTAATTTGCTAATTAACGCGATAGTTTGAACATCATTTTCGACGATTGTCTTGCGCTGACCAACGTGCTCTCTTTAGCGGTATACATATGCTTTATATAGGGCGATACCATCCTCCATTCTATTTACACACATGCATTTGCTTGACAGGTAGTTGTGAACGGAAAGATGACGATTACAATGACGACAACCAGACCAAAGCTAACTGTTGTTGTATTGTATAAAAAGCAATACAAAGTTTCCATTACTAAGTGAAGGATACATAACGCGTAGGTACACGACAATATAAATCAAACAAAAACCGCCTACCGCTTTTTCTCCTTGGCTTTTAGGACCGTCGATCGTCCCGGGCACCTTATTGCACAATTATTCGAAAACATTTAACTAATACTAATGTTAGTCTAATGACCCGCCTCGCAGGCGCCTTTTTTGCGCTAGCCATTATCAATTACTCTTCAATGCGGGAACGACGCTGCTGTGCCCTGCAGAGGACATTGCAGAGGTCAATCCGGCCCGATCTAGCGGTCTGATACTGTCTACACGAAGGCCTTAGTGAAGAAATAAGGAAATATCGCACACGTTCGCTGGAATAGTTGTTCTCCTGGAAAGCCTCTGAATCAAATAAAGCATATAAACAAGCATACACACTTCATACTAACATACAAGCACAATTCTAAAAGTTTGTGACTTAATTGTTAATCGCCTTAAATTATTTCGCCCTCACTCTTGTTGCAAATTTTTCAAGCATCTTTATATCTTTCTCCAAGTAAGACTATCGAATAGAGTTATTATAAAGGGGTTTATAATTTACAAGGCTTTCACAACTGCACGTCAAAGTCTTGCCTTTTCTATAATAAAGCGCCAACATTTGAGCCTTCGTATCTGCGTGCATGATGAGCCTCTGAATCGAATAAAGCATATAAACAAGCGTACACAAATGCATACTAACATACAAGCACAATGCTAAAAGTTTGTGACTTAATTGTTAATCGCCTTAAATTATTGCGCCACTCTTATTGCAAATTTTTCAAGCATCTTTATATCTTTCTCCAAGCGAGACCGTCGAATAGAGCTATTGTAAAGGGGTTTATACATTACAAGGCTTTCACAATTGCACGTCAAAGGCTTGCCTTTTCTATAATAAGGCACCAACATATGAGCCTTCGTATCTGCGTGCAGCGATGAGCGAATTTCATCATTTCAAAACAGAAAGTGCAAATTCAAATTTAAGTGAGGGATAACTTCAAGCCCAAGTTCACGTTGGCATGTAAGCGCCCCCTAGGGTTCGAGCTATCTGAGAAGGCAACGGCAAACGTCGTCACTGAAAATTACATGCCACTATTGGCATACGATACAAAGACGCTATCGAAAACCACCCACAATAGACCGCGAGCTAATTTTATAGTTCTTAACTTGTATGGAGAATGGTCTTTTGGACAGGAAGGACTGAGAATGAAGAGCAGTGCACAATCCATGTGCAATCAAGCGTCTTTGAGAGAAAGCACAATGAAAATTACACTTCTCTTCTTTGAAAATAGATTGCAGTCTTGAATGCCTGTGACGAGCTGGGTGGCCTTTTGGATATTTCAAGAAGAAGTTTTAACTGATCCACAAAGACTTTCTGAAATATTATACGAATAGTAAAAGCTTAAGCGACGCGGCAGCGATTTTCAATGGTTTTACACCCTTTCTTGGATACTGGAGTTACAAGGGACTCACACAACATATATGGAAAATTTCCCTTATTATAAAACCATAGGAAACCCAAAATTCAGCTATAAAGGGAACTTTCACACTCTCTCAAAACTTACAAACATACACTTAACCAAGAATTAATTTCAGTTTATGATCTGTCGGTCTTTTCGTACGTTTAGAGGTCGACACAAATACTGAGGACAAATTGTATGCAGATATGTTGGCCTTACTGCTATTCTTAGAAACGAGCCTCCCTTTAACTTTGAGTGCCACGGCGAGCTTGAAATCTTGCATCCACTTATCCGTAAAGCTGTAAATGATCTGACATTGTGAAACTAATTATTGTAACTCTTCCAGAATACGCAGTTTTATTGACGTACTTTTTTTACTTTAAAGGCACACGCTTCATTATCAGGAAGGCTGTGCACTGCCCTGTTGGGCTCCTTGTAACAATGTAACATTCAAACACCACTGCTTGCAAGCCTCACCTTTTCTTTTTTGTAAGCTTTTGTGGAAAATATTAACCATTGCCAAACAAAACACAATACTAATTATACTACTCTCGCAGTGCAATATGGTCGATCTACCCTGCCTAGGCAGCGAAAATATTTAACCTCATTCTATCAGACTCACTAAATTCCGCTCAATGACTCCCTGTAAACTCAAATGCACTAGGCTGCCCGGTGAGTGCCGAAGTGCTCACGGACGAATACATTTATTTACAATATCACAATATTCACTACCACCGTTTGCCATGCCACGCCGCTGTTAACATGGACCCTGAACACGGCAGGCTAGGCGAGATCACGTTGGAACCCACTAGACGAATTAGAATCAATGGTAAGCGTCCCGCGCTTCCGCTGATTCCTTTCACCTTCCACTGAGTGAGACTTTCCATTGACACACAGGGAAACGCGATATTAATTGCAGGATAGCTTGTGGAATGGTGCAAAAAGTTCTTAAACTTTTCTCTCACGCACTCTTACCATTACATGTAGATACGATCACTTGTCTGCATTATAAGAAAAAAATAATAGAAAATAAAACTCATGATATTTAGAATTCGCAATGTCCAAGGACATAATAGCCAAAATTGGAAATTATCTCGCATTTGTTTCAACACAAATAATGGAAATTGAGACCTTCAAACTGACCCAGGGTCTATTTTCCCACTTTGTTCGAGAGTGCTTTTTTGCCACAGTGATTAGTAATCTCGTTGCTCTCGCATTCCATCGTTGTAACGATTAGCAGCCAAACCTGATGCAACAATCTAGGCCCGTCTTTAAGGTCTTCTTAAATCTGCAATATATCGTACAGCCGATCGTTACAGATTTATTCAGCAACTTCGAGAGCGAAAATAACGACAACAGATATTATAGCAGAAGCTATGCCAAGATCTGTTGTCGGTAAGCTATCGACCGTTGGTCGCAGCTGGGAAACGTCAGATTTGTTTCACTGCTCGCAAAAAGCTTTCCATAGGCTCGCCAAGTTTTTGAAGTAGTCGCTAAACTGGCTGACAAACCAAATTCGGCCGCTATGTCAATGGGCCATGAGATGGGTCGAGGAAAATTAACAGAATTTTCCCGGTTGCCAATAATCCGGCTTATATCGTGACTGTGCCCCCTCTTAGGGATCGACCAACTTGTGTTCCACTTTCCCTGACTTCCTTGGTGCTTCCGGGACAGCACGCCAAAGAGGGCAACCATGCTGAAAGCAAATTTTTGTAGCAACTTTTTGGACAAAGTCAACATTTGCGCCTTGATAGCGTCGGTCAGCTCTTGATGGTCTTGCACAGGACGATATGAAACCTTCCCGGGATTTTGCTTTACAATCCTTCTGAGCACCTGACACTTGAATCTCACAAGATCTGTCAACAATTCGTTTCACAACGATTCGATTAAGTTTGAGCATCTTCATCGCAATATGAGCAATAGAACGGCGTTCGACTTCTTGAGTGATAGATGCTCTGTGTACAGTAGCGTTGGCTAATATTTATTACCGACACTTACAAATTCGAGCAGTTTTTATGGTGTCTCGACATGATCATAGTTTCGATCGGGATATTTGCCTGACCAACGATGAGATTGGAGAGAATGCATCGTCTGACACACTCTCTCTCTCTCCAAATCTAACAAGCGGCGTCGTTGCCGTAATTATGGCCCACCCTGTATGTGATTGCCATTTTCACTTAAATATGAACAGTACCGATACTTTGTGCAACGTCAGCCGGTAATCACTCTGTAATTTGCAAACGTTCTATTATACTTGATATATTCTATTATATGATATATTCTTACTGCTTTGATGACGGTCGCAGTTTGATTTGCATGTCGTAGCCAGGTTGCCATTACTGTTGTTGTCGTCGTCATTGCAGCCAGAGTCGTTATTACTGTTGACGAGTGGTCCGCATGATATGATTATACTTGATATCAGTTGTTGTTCGAATGGGCGGTAACACTACATCGGCATGGCAAAGAGAACGTAGCACCCGAACAATAACAATAATAACACCGGAAAAAGGTCAGAGTGTTCAATCTGGTCATTCCCAGCTCAATCGAAAGCCAGTCACTACGTCGAAGTCTGCGTTGACTGTTCATTGCGATAGAGAAGGCTATATTCAGAGCAGCCATTGGAGCCGCGTGAGGTCACAGTCAGATGACATCCCGCTAAGATCGGAGCACCTCGGGTTTCGTTTCTCTATGGCGTAACTACGTATCACTTGATCCCCATACCTTTATTGTTGTGCAATGACTAAATAGTCTAAATCATCAGCATTTTCGTAGTCAGTCAACGTTTTACAAATGGCGGGTCAGTGTGTTTTAATTTGAAGCGTGGTTGATTCACGAAACTGCAACATTTTACAACGCTTATGTATTCGGTACAGTTAAAATAGAATTACTCAAATAATGAGGCAGACAGCTATACTCGACAAAAATCCAAGGAATGCTACTTACAATGGATATTTTCACAAGGACTTCTAAGCAGCGTTTGGTGCAATTGTCACAACTGAGGCAACACGTTTTCACATATACACGCAAATGCAATGCCGCGTCTGCCAAAAGAGGTCCGAACATCTTTCTTCTACATGGACGTTCGACGTCGAAGGCACGTTTTACGCAAATATTGCAGCCGACGTAATTATCAGTGCACACGTTCTCGGGAGACAATTGTCGCTTCATTTGTATTCTAAATAAACACTTTTATATATATATATATATATATATATATAACTTCGTTTGCGTGTATATATACATATATATACACGCAAAAGAAGTAGTTCACTCGTATAGCTTTTATCCTTATAATATAGAACAACAGGTAAAAACACAGTGGATAAATATAACTTTCCAATCTGAGTGGGTGTTCTCTTACACAAAGCAATCGAATCTCAATTTAGGCTATACTTAGATCACAGGCCTGCTTTAGACTATACAATTAAAGGTCATTGTTCTACTTAGCAAGCGAAGAGGCGCTTCGTTGTGAGGCATATAATGTTTTTGAAAATGTAGGCCCAGGTTTCGGGGAGGCCGCATGCAAGTATGTGCTGACTAGACCTTAAGGATACTGAGGGCAGTGCGAAAATTGTTGCACGCCCAGCTGCTGTTCGACTGGGGGTAGAAACTAGTCGAGAAGCGATCTTCGTAGGTATAATATTTCACTCATAGCATTTCGAAACTTTTATGTTTTTATCTAATATGTGCTAACTTAGAGACCCGCAGCGTGTATATTTTTTCATCGTAAAAAGCTTATATCGACTAAATAAATCACGGACCGAATCTCTCCGTCTTTTTGAAATAATGGCTCTAAGTACAGCGTTCTGTATTACTCTAGCTCCCCGAAGAAATCCATCATAGGCATCACTTCAGAGAACGATACCATAGCATAGCACTGGTAAGAACACGGCCTTGTACACCAAAAGTAAGTCCTCTATGTAAACCCAAATTAATGTCATTCTACGCAGCGCAAATGTTACAGCATAGCACTTGGGTGCAGTATAATCTAAATGGGGATGCTACTTCATGTTTTCCTGCAGTCTTCACGAGTCTCAAACACCTAGCGGTCTTCGAGAGCTTAATGTTCCGTGCCTTGAGTAGCAGGTTTTCAGGTCAGGCCAGAAGCCTCGGCAATAAACGAAAAACTAGAAACGTGGTTTTATTAGCATTAACAACTAGTCCGACAGTGTTAAAATGCTAAGTGCATTGTCAACCTTTAGGAGCAACTGGTGCAAATCCTCAAATCAAAATTCCTATGGTTCGCTTCGAACAGTAGTGTCTTGTCATTAGCAAAGGCTATAACCGAACTAATTTCTAGCACCTAGATTTTTTTAGTAGAATAATATTCAGAGGAATGAACTGTTCTGGTAAAAAGAAGTTTAGTCACTCTAAATGTCGACTAAGCCTGACCAACGCTAGTTTTTTGCTGACCACTGAGATATGGCCAACGTCCGAGATTGACTTGTAATTCGGCTGCGCGGTGTCGTTTACCCTTCTTCCTAAATATAGGAAAAAAACGCCGTAACCATTCAACTGTGCTGGGAAGCTGCCAGACTCCAACGAACTCCAGAACCTCTATTGTAATGGAGGTCCAGCAATCGATTGCGCTGGTAGCCTTAATCATTTTGCAGACACCCCCATGGTGCCTTGACTCCAGTTTCCCTTTGCAGACTGAGACGGATACCAAGACTGAAAATACATTATCATTTTTTCTCCAAATCTCTTCAAGTACAGTTGCTATATACCTGCGCTTCCCTAGGTGAGCGAACGTAGTATTACCTAGCGTAGCAAAGTGACGGTCTAGCTCGACTGAAATTTCCACCGGATCTTCGAACGTTTTATCATTGCTAACAAATATCGTGGACGGTAGGTCCACTGAATCGTGTCGCCAACTACAAAGTCCGTTGGTGAATTTCCAGAGTTAAGTGGAGTCGCCACCTAAGAATTCAAAACGACCTCGATAAAATGCTGTCCTCGCGCCGTGGATTCTATTGAGGCGGTATACATATACCTGGGGCCAGTAAGAATCTACAACGAGAGCTTGAATGTAGCGCACCTGGAAAAGCAATAATCGCGAAGATCTCTGGCAACACTTGGCGGATCCGCCCTATGCCCGGTATGCTCTGCGGGTGAAAGAACACTTTCTAGTCGATCAAGCTAAGGTGGTTGGCCATTGCCTCGATATTCATTTGCTGAAAGTTTAACCCATATAGCAGATGCTCGGAGACTGCTTGGGTGACTTCAATTTTGAGACCAAACGGGACAAGCTTGTGGTGCGAACTGATTGTGGGGTCGCGGATGTCAGTGATGCAGATGGCTTTAAATGAGTGGACGAGAGAATGTTAAGGGGAAGCCGTAGTGATGCTTGGCACTATAGATTAGCTGGACTAGATTGTTCTTAATGCTGCAGTTGACGAGAAAAGCTCCCATTGATTCAGCAATGGAGGTTTCCGCGGAAGCCCAATCGACACGAGGTAGATTGAAGTCGCCAATGATGATGATGGACCCATCAAGCTGTTAGTATAAATTAGTATCTCGCAGCAGTCAATGCTTCTGATATCTTACCAGCAGTATAACATAACCTTATTTGAGTATCTACTACGAGAGCTTGAATGTAGCGCACCTGGAAAAGCAATAATCGCGAAGATCTGTGACCACACTTGGCGGATCCGCCCTATGCCCGGCATGCTCTGCGGGTGAGTCTATTATTTTCAGTCACGGACGTCAGCGGAGGAAATATAAACCCCACGGAAGCTCAGCTTTTGTGTATAAAGCAAGGATTGTCTATAGTAGTTGAGAGACCCAGCTCCTCTGTAAAAAGCGCTCAGTCGGTGCTACTCGTGGCTCACAAAGAGCTTCACCGCATTTCACCTCAGAACGACCGATTGTGCAACGAAGCGACAAGCCACTGACGCGTCTCTAGATGGACCTGGAGCGTCTTTGACATCGGCATTACCAAGTCCGTGATCGAAGGTACTCTTCTTGTCAAGGTATATGCCATAAAAAGCTTGTTGGCGTTTATGCTCAAAGCCCAATCGTTTGTCATGTTTCTAGCAGTTGGGTGCACGTAGAGCGCCGAGGCACAAATCCGTGCTGGAATGTGTCAAAAAGATTGTTTGCGAATATAAAATGAACCAAGTGTCTGAGTAGTACCCTTTCAAAAATAGTGCAGGCAATGGAAGGCTGGATAAATTGGAGCTAAGGAACTAAGGCGTCATTGTATGGCTGCTCAAATAGTAGTGTTAGAGGCTTCATTAAAAATAGCTAATTATTTTAAGATGTATTAGGGACACCACAAAGTATGTGACTGCATTCAGAATTCACGCACGAGAGTTACGTGTAAATATCATATTCGTTAAACTCGAGAATCGACGTAGGTGAGGCAAACGTGACTGGAACAGGGGTGAACAGAGATAATGAATGAGATGCTAGGAGTTCAACCTACACTTCACCTGTCGATGGCGACTGCGAGGCTAATTTCAGGGTTGGTGGAGACGCTAGTCGGCGTAGCTGAACGGGGGTCGGCTGTCCTTGACACTTTTCTTGATCATCTCAGCCAGAATGCGAGAACGCTTTAATGCTTTTATGAGTTTTCGATGGTCGCCGATGGTCGAGGCAGGGTCTACTGGACACGAAAGGATGAGTCGCTGGATACGGGCTACAGTCGAGCCCGGTGGCGTGCGCCTTGCAGCCGGAGGAGACCGCCATTGCACATTTGTATTTATGGGGTTCATCTTATGAAGCAATGCGAAAGCAATTTCGTTGACGTTAAATGTTGGCTAAAAGCAGGCTCGAAAAAAAATATTTTAGCTTTGTCTTGTGAGGGTTTCACCGCGTAAACGTATTGCACATCTCGTTGACATTTTAGCAGTCTAAAAAGAACACTTTCTAGTCGATCAAGCTAAGGTGGTTGGCCATTGCCTCGATATTGATTTGCTAAAAGTTTAACCCACATAACAGATGCTCGGAGACTGCTTGGGTGACTTCAATTTTGAGACCAAACGAGACAAGCTTGTGGTGCGAAGTGATTGTGGGGTCGCGGATGTCAGTGGTGCAGATGGCTTTAAATGAGTGGAGGAGAGAATGTTAAGGGGAAGCCGTAGTGATGCTTGGCACTATAGATTAGCTGGACTAGATTGTTCTTAATGCTGCAGTTAACGAGAAAAGCTCCCATTGATTCAGCAATGGAGGTTTCCGCAGAAGCCCAATCGAGACGAGGTAGATTGAAGTCGCCAATGATGATGATGGACCCATCAAGCTGTTAGTATAAATTAGTATCTCGCAGCAGTAAATGCTTCTGATATCTTACCAACAGTATAACATAACCTTATTTGGGTAGACATTTCGCTTGAGGTAACTCTGAGAACTGCCTGCACCCTCGGACCAGAAGCTTTACCTGCTTACATTCTCCTAAAATATCAAATTTTCATTGCAGGTTATTAAAATTGATCGTGGCAATTGAGGGGAGAAGTGCAGATGCGCATGCGCTCCAACTTGTAGGCGCTACTCAGTTTGTGAGGAACTCACTAAAAAAGGTTGCTATCACGGAACTTGGCAAACCATTTGTGGCATTGCGAATTCCGTTTTCTGGTGAGAGAGCGCTACAAGCCTTCAAAACGAGTGAATTCCAAAATTACGAGAATGTTTACATTAACATAATAAATAAACATACTTTTTTACTATAGAAAATATTGTGATGATTTATTAATCAATTACAATACGCTTGCACACTCGGCAGTGCTCGCCTATATATATATATATATATATATATATATATATATATATATATATATATATATATATATATGTATAATATATATATATATATATATATATATAAGGATCCTTCCAAGGACCTTCGGCGGGTACTTAGCTTCGGTGTAACATCTGGTTTGGACTTAGATCTGGCAAATGCGAGCTATGCCTCTTTGGCTATACCCATGGAGCTCCCCGATATAAAATCACTTCACATGCCGGTTGCAAGATGACCGTCTAAGACGATCTGGTGCTACTAGGTGTGCCAATTTTTTGCAGCCTCAATTGACGTTTAAAATAACTCGACTTTTAGATGACTTATCTTCTTCCTTTAGGCAAAGTGACATCATTTTTTAGTCGTAACCGGATATTTGAATGCTGCCGCCAATATATGTAGCTACGCTGAGACCAGCCGGAGTAGAGGGTCTAACCGTTCTCAACACTGGTGCTCCCACCTTCCACAGAGTTGGGCGCAACTCATGCATCGACCAAACAGAGGCCCACCGAAATTTTTAAATTATGACAGCACTACAAGATGAAGAATCCCTCAGCGACCGCTTCATCTAATTCGACGTGACTATTCTCCAGCCAGCAACACCATCTTTCCGGCTGCGTTCGCCCACCAGTGAGCCGACGAGCTTTAGGGGTAGTTGGGGATTTCGGGGTCGCTCTGCACCAAAACACCGAGTACAAAAGGCTGCGGGGTCTCCATCGGAGGGATTTCTCCGGGAGAACAATTCTTGAGGCCACCCATACAAGCTGTTAAGGGGATTCCCCACCTTAAAGAGGCCACCAGAGATACGATTTCAGTGCTAATTCCATCACTCCCTCTTCTTGACCGCGCCCGCTACCAGAGGGTGTCAGGGGGTAAAGAAAAGCAACCTCCGGCAGTATTTGGATCCCTGACTAAATGTTTTATCCATCGTTGACACACGCCTCCAAGACTTTGCGGAGGGAAACAGCTTTCTATTCGACTCCCAATATGCATTTCGGAAAGGGCGCGTGACAATTTGCGCCATTTAACAATCTCTCGTGGAGAGTCACACTCCATTTACAGGGAAAAACCGTTTTATCTTCTTAGAGTCAGATCTGAGTACGTGCATGACCAGACTATTCAGTACCAAGGAATGGCCTTCAATATGACATCATGCCGCCGCTCGCCTTCCTCTTGGGAGACCATCAAAGCTCTTCTCACTCGGGTCTTCTTTCTTGTCCTCAAGATTCATACACCTTCTTCGAGGGGCTGACCTATCACATCTATATATATATATATAACACATCTCTTCTATCGAGCGCATGGCAACAAGTATTGCCACCCGTCTCTAGAGGGGGTCTTGGGGTCCCGAACTTACTGACCCTGAGTATGACATTGATGAGATTATGTCAGACCCGATCAGGGTCTCATCAATGCTAAGCGCCGAAAACAAGGCAATTTCGCTTCTAATTACAGCGAATGTTGGCCAGTTTAGAAGCCGCTTAGTCCACCTTCAAGAGAGCCTTGAGGCCCGGTGCCGAAGTAGGCCTGACAACGTACTGCCACAATGTAACTAGAGTGCCCTTTTGCTCGATGAGGTCCAACGACGACTTCCTAATAAAACTGCCGACAAGGGCTAGCCTAAACATCGTGTCCGCCAAGGCCTGGCTACATGCGCTTCCCAGTGCCCCCATAGCCATCCTCCTTGATAACGAGATTATTTGCATAGCAGTAAGCCTTCGACTTGTGGCAGACCTAGTTAGCCCTCATTGGTCTTCTCTGAACAGTGGCGGCGTATCCGAAACTGGCTATCTATTCCACCTTACAAATACCTGCAAACTAACAAACAAGAAAATGTTCATTAGTCGGGTATCCCCACGAGTTTGAAATTCTCGCGTTTAAAACCCTGAATGCTTCTGGCGTTTGGACCAAACAGCTAATCCGCAAAGTCGGCCTTTTGTTAATCCTGTCATTCAGTGATAGCAAGTCGTCGTCGTCCTTTTGTAAGCAACGTCTGGATCTTGACATACAACATGGAAACGCTGTCTCCGTTAGGGGCACACTTCTAAAAGGCTCTCGGCATGGCCTAAACGAAACGGACATGTGATAGTCACAATACACGTCCGGTAGGCACGTTGGCTTAGCTAATCCTTCAAGATATGTGTGACATATGCAGAATGTATAGTACGGAAAACAAATCACTGATACTAATGCATATGTATATATATATATATATATATATATATATATATATATATAAATCTATATATATATATATATATATATATATATATATATATATATATATACATAAATACATACAGCGACGTTGCAAAGGATGCTAGTGCGCTAGTCATGGTTGCCATCTACCAAGGCACTGTCAAATCAATCCCTGTTGTTGACAAAATTTGCTTTAAGCGATGCTCATTGAAACTAGATGATGAACCATACAGCAGAGTCAGCGACCATGCTTCCAGAGCGACTCTTGGGAACTCGTAGATATCTCAACACGACCGCTTATGCTACCGCTCTTAGCACATATATATATATATATAACATTTATGACTGACGATTGAGTGCCGCTCATATAGGTACTTTACAACTACTCCATAACCTTAGAGTCACTAATGTTGTATTGTTCTCATTGAAACAGTAATTTTCACACCCACGTTAACTTCTGAAAAATGAATCAAGCAAGAGAAGACCTATTCTGAATAAATATCTATGTATGACAGGAAATACATACTCGGATTTAACAACGGCGTTCTTTTTTAACAACAATAGCAGCAAAGCAAAGTGAAGCAACGCTAGCGGCACTAAAAACCACAAGTCACCAAAATCGACGGTCAAATAAGAACGGCCAGCAGAAAGAGAAACCACAACTTAATAATAGTAATAATAATAATAATAGTAATAATAATAATAATAATAACAATAATAATAATGGTCTCATGGGAAGTCCCTTGCTTGGGATGCAACGGTTTCGTGCACCACCGCGGCTTCCTATTTACACCACAGCTCAGTTGAGCCGGGGTGGGTGGCAAAGCATGCGGAAGCCAGAAAACGCGTTAAATACACTGGACTGGAAACAAGATATACTTTCGTGCCTATTGCCATGGAGACGCTAGGACCAATCAGCAAGGGAACCGAAGCATTTCTCAAAGATTTGAGTAAGCGAATTCAGGAGGTCACAGGCGACCAAAGAGAGGGTCAATTCTTGAGGCAAGCGTTGTCTTTGGCCGTTTGCAGAGGAAACGCGGCATCTATTTTAGGCGCCATGGAGTGAAATAATTATTTAAAGAATTTGCAATAATACGTTCAGACCTCACAATTGTAACATTATTTAACATGTAATAAATAATAATAATAAAAAAAAAAAAAAAAAAAAATAATAATAATAATAATAATAATAATAATAATAATAATAATAAAAGCGGCATTTTACGTCACCATAGCGGAAGCAAGTCAGCTGTCTGCGTTTGAACAAAACCTAAGTTTATATAAAAATGGCCGTTGTTCGAGCTAACAATAACAACAACGGCTAGATAGCAGCACTAAAAACGCAGCAGCAGCAATAATAATAATAATAATAATAATGTTCTTAGCAGTTCACCAGCAATTGTAGCCGTCGGCAGTAGAACAGTGGCAGCCGCAAAAGAAAGCACACATCGCATGACGAACAGTGACAGAAAGCCGAGTATGGGGATTTGCCAGTAGAGCCATATATTATGTACGTACTAGTTGTTGTTGTTGTTGCAAACAGTTTTACTGCTGCTATTGACATAAATTGCTGTTTGGCGTCAGTTGTTGCAACAAGTAGTAGTTGTAGTAGTTGTTGTTGTTGTTGTTGTTTATCATTGTCGTTATTGTTGTTCGGTCATTGTTGCTGTTGAAGCTGTCGTTGTTCTGTCATTGTCGTTATTAATGTTTTGTCATTGTTGCTGTTGCAGCTGTTGTTGTTTATTATTGCCGCTATTATTATTGTTGTTGTTGTTCTGTCACTATTGCTGTTGTTTTTGTAGCTAATGCAATTGCCACTGTTGTTGTTGTTGTTGCTGTTCTGTAGCTGATGCGATTGTCATTGTTGTGGCTGTTGTTTAACAACAATAGCTACGACGACATTCATTACCCTATACTAGAATATTCTATGTGGCGGTGTGCTCTAGAGGCGAGCGAGATGCCTCCAGTTTGATCCCCGATGTTGATCGAATTTTCTTTGAGTGATACTCATTGAGAATATATACCACTGAGAGATTCATATCACAAACTGAGAGTTGGCGTCCATACTGCCACAAAGACTGTTTGGGAAACCCTAGACGTCTCAATATGTCCGGCCCTCGACACATTAAAGATATACAATATCAACGATGATTCTAGCTCGTAGGGAATTAACTAAAAACAACATTTCATTACATTAAACAAAAACAATGAGTTTTAATTCTGTAGTAGAATATAGATTCTAGCCACAATTTCCAACAAACAAATACGACCGCTCTTTCTCACCACTCACCGCTCCTCACTGCCGCCTCGAGTCATCACTACCGCCTATCATAACGAGTGGACTCGGTCATCTATTGTACACTGATTGACTCTGTATGGACGGCATCTATTGGATATAGATACTGTATTGGATATATTTGACTTTGTTTTATTGTTGTTGTTGTTGTTGTTGTTGCTGTTGCTCGTGCTATGTGGCAGCGCGTGATACAACCATCTATAGGAATGGGCGCCTGCTCAAACTGCGCAGCTAACAACGATGACGCGACCCGCCGGCCGCCCCATTCGCCGCCGCCGCCGCCGGCCGTCACCAAGGCCATTGAAAGGCTTCCCCATCGACGCAGTAGAACGCATCTGCTTGGGACGCCGAAAGCTCCGATCACTCTCGTTGCCGCCGTAGACTCGTGAAGAGTGAGCGAGTCTGCATGCATGTATGTCGTTGTTGTCATATTATTATTATTATTATTATTATTATTATTATTATTATTATTATTATTATTATTATTATTATTATTATTATTATTATTTTATTATTATTATTATTATTATTATTATTATTATTATTATTATTATTATTATTATTATTATTATTATTATTTTTATTATTATTATTATTATTATTATTATTATTATTATTATTATTATTTTTATTAGTATTATTATTATTATTATTTTTATTATTATTATTATTATTATTATTATTATTATTATTATTATTTTATTATTATTATTATTATTATTTTTATTATTATTATTATTTTATTATTATTATTATTATTATTATTATTCTTATTATTATTATTATTATTATTATCATTATAATTATCATTATTATTATTATTATATTATTATTATTATTATTATTATTATTATATTATTATCATTATCATTATCATTATTATTATTATTTCTTAATAATACAACTGTGAGGCGAGAACGTAGTCGTTGCTCACACGTTGGTTCAGCCTATGACGCCGTCCACAATTCAAGCTGCATTTCCTCTGCAGACGGCCCAACAACATCTTCTATTTTAGAAATGTTTTATAAAAAATGATTGAATAATAATAATAATATTATTTATTATTATCATTGTTTAAATGTTACAATGTGAGGTATTTACGTGTACCCCTTGTCTTCTCCTAGTATTATTGTTTATATCATTATTATTCGGCCGTCTCAAGCAGTAGGAGCTGCTGAAATACTCAATCATCTCGGTTTTCGATTGATCTATGGCTTGATAAAGTACTGCGTCATTGTCGCCGTAGTTTTTGACCCGCTGCTGTTTTTGTTGTTTCTGCTGTTTCTTTTTGGTGTTGGTGTTATTGTTTGTCTATCGACCAAAAATGAAATATGGTTCTTGTGACGTTGCTTCTAGTGTTACCGTTGTTGTTCTTGTCGATAATACCGAGGTTATTTCTGCAGCTGTTGGTGTTGTGTTGTTGTTGTTGTTATTTTTGTTGCCGTTGTCATCGTTGTGGTGACTGCTAATCCTCCGATTGTCACCGAATACAACTTGGCAATTCTCGCAGCTGCTTCTGCAGCAGTAGCAGCAAGCGAATAAATGAATGACCAGCTAACTGTGTCCCCTACCTTATTATCAAGTATGTGATCTCTCCTAATCAGGAATGGACGTCGTCGCTAGATAGATTGCTAGCTACTTAGCATTGAGTTTTCTCAACTTTTGTTAGCTGAATTTTCTAAGTATAATCTTTGAGTTTGCTTAGCGACGCTATACATACGAGTATGATATTAGTTGCGATTTTGCACCATAGCGATCGGTGCATCGCTTAGTTATTGCTATAAACCTGTCCTCGAGTAGTAATCTGCGGATTCGAACAGATGAAGCACTTTTAATAATCAAGCTCCGTGCTTGGCCCCGCTGGGAAGAACGAGCCAAGGACCAGAAGGTGGTCTTCGATACGTGAGATTCGTACATCTATGGACTGATACATGTTCGGGAAGTCCGGGTTATCCACCTTATGTAGTTCTTATTTAATGTCTTGGAACAGTGTTCCTGATAACACCTTAATATAGTAATATCAGTGCTCCTGTGAGCTATATATATATATATATTTATATATATTTATATATATATATATACACAATAAGCTTTATTGCAGAGATCCACGTCTTGTACTTACCTGGCGCCTGATAGAAACTACACAGTCTCACAATCATTCATTTATATAACACAAATAAGTATTGAAGTGCTGTTAAATAAGCATAATAGTACGAAGCACCTTGTATTGCAGGCGCCATGGACTGGCACGAAATGCCTGACAAGATAAATAATAGTGAAAACGAAAATTCATCAAAATTATACGAATTAAACACTTATAGTATTTGTTTGAGAATATTTTTTCAGGCTTATTATACAACTATAAACATGTTGTAATAATAAACCTATAATTCTTGTTTATGCTCGTTATTAAAGCCAGTCGGTAAATGTACAGGTTGAAATCCTTATAGTTTTTATATATATTCCTCCCAGACCTCTGCCCTTTGGGAGTTTTCCAAAAATCATTCTTGCGTTACCCTCTCGTTGCCTCGCTGTGAATCGTTTGCCCCCGTTTGACTTCTTAACGATCTGGACAATTGTCAGCGTTATGGCCATGACCTCTCGTCCTCACACGTCCGATGTTTTAGTGATGACCGGGCAGATGGTGTGCTTGTTCCCCAGGACTTCGTAATGACGAGTTTTGTCCACCCCCGCTTTGAGCGCAACGCCGCCTACCGTGTGGAGATCGTGGTATAGCTCGCCGCGTAAGTGTTCTGAATCGACACGTCCTAGATCAACAATTTGCCGATAGCTCAAGGGGTCAGTGTCATATAGTCTAGTTTATTGTTTTCTTCATCATCTCGGCGAAACCGCAGTACCTAGCAGTTCCATCTCAGACCGGTCCTCTGCAAAGATGCCCGGGAGTTTGCTGTTAAATAATTATAATAATAATACCTTGACTCATAAGCCCCTTCATTGGTTAGTGCTGGCGACGCCAGGGCCGTTCATGTTTCAGCTCACATCGAGGCAGACAAGGTGAGAAAATACTAGAGGATATATAAAATGGCATGGTCTAGAGGGCTGGTGCTCTAGTTAGGACTGTCGTTGATCCCCGTTGTTGATCGAGTTTTCTTTAAGCGCTGCTCATTGAAAATAAATGATAAGCCATAACGCTGGGAGTCAGCAACCAGACCGTCAAAAGCACTTGGGGAAACTCCGGATGTTTCGACACGTCCGCTTATACTGCTGCAATAGCATTCGTTATATAAAAGAGTCACATGTGTATTTAAGTATACAAGCGCATAGTACGTCTATCCGTTTCACCAGAACATCGAGAACTCGTATAGGTATTACCCACTTGTCTTCGAGACCATTGACGGGCCGAGCCTGTCCACTCCCCGTTTGCTGCACAAGGTCGGAAAGCGGCTAATTCTACACAGTGGAGATAAAATGAATCATAATTAGAATATCGTGAAACTGCTGGATATGCAAATGAAAACGAACACAATAAGTGGCGATCGCACCCTGTTGACACATGATACAGAAGTGGCTGTGTTAAAACGTGGTAGACGTGGTCTAATTGGAGTGGCTTACATGAATGACGGCGCGTCTAGTTGGCCGGCGGGCGGGTCATCGATGTATTTGTGACACGTGTGAACTCATTCGCTCATCTATCGGACGGAAAATCATGAGCCAAGCTCCGGTGGAACGGTGGTGTCTGCCCACGTGCCTGTAGAAGGGCAGTGGGAGAACCGCTTGCGTACGCTCCATCTGCAAGGAAAGGAGCTAGCAGACAAATATGAAAAAGAAGCGTCATTACTACACGACTGGCCATGACTGACAGATTTTTCCTAAGGCCTTCCTCTAAGTGTTCTTGGCCGCCGTCGCCGGGTTACAGTAGCCTTCCCTCGACTAGGGCTGTCTTGATCATCATCATTCATCTATCTACTACTGATCTCAAGTCCTACTTCTCGTCAGATTTAGTCGTCGTCGTCGTCGCCGTCGTCGTCGTCTTCAGCCTCATAGGCTATCCGTCTATTCGCTAATCAAAGCTGGAAGTATTTATTTATTTATTATTGGGGTTAGCATAATATGAGACTTCTGACAATTTAAATTATGTGTCACAATTTTGGCTTCCTTAGGTATATTTAGGTAGAAACATGCGAGATACGTGTGTCTACACACAATATTTTCTTCTTTTCACAATGATGCTTGGATGTATCAGTGCAAAACCGTTCACGGGCATTAGCCTTACGGAAAAACAAATGAAGTTATGGTCATCGCACATGCTATTTGTAGGATAGCAGCGTCCGTTAAGCAGCGCGGGCATATGCAGCGTCTGTTGGCGGCAATACTGAAGAAAACTAAATGCATGGCGCTAAATAGAGGATGCCGCTACACCAGTTGAGAAGACACGGGAAGTCACTAATTGCGCAAAACGCACTTATATAAAAAAAAAATTCTTTTCAGAAGCATGTCAGCCCGCCCAGAACTCCAGGTGAAGCCCACCGGCCCCGCAAATAGCTGCGTGACCAATTGCAGGGAGGTCAATTAGCGATGATAACAATAGTACAGCGACGCACCGTTAAGGAAGAATGTTGATGATGATGCCACCAATGGGTCCCAACTGGGACAGGATACTCGAAGCTTGCGCAGTACACACAGCCGAAGAAGTGAAGACTGGTCATTTAGAGAGAGAACTCATCATTACCGCTGACCGGCGGGTCGTCAATGTATTTTTGAAACGGGTGAACTCGTTTGTTCATCTACTATCGGACGAAAATCGTGAGCCAAGCTCTGGTGGAAATGTGGTGTCAGTACACGTGTCTGTAGAAGGGCAGTGAGAGGACCGTATGCGTATGCTCCACCTGCAATGAAAGAAGGCACGACTCCTCGTCAGTGAGAGAAGACTGGTGAATGAGAGCAGAATCGTCACAATGACGCTACTTATCGGGACAACAGCAAGTCTGATTGGAGACAGGCCATAACATAAGAAGACTAGGCAATATCGACGAGAAGAAAGTTGAGAAATAGAGATCTAAAGAGAGATCGGTAGGCGGCTAAAACGCGTGAATAACTGAACGTCTATAGTTCCAAACTGTGTATCGTCAGCCGAGCGCACGTTTATGACAGAAATATGTACTGTACGTTGCTCTTGTTGTAAACATACGTGCATTTGTGCAAGGACGTAACCACATACAATGCCTTATATAACATGCGTATTTGTGAGACACTATGCCCTATCCATTTAAAGTAACGGCGTAATAGTGGTATCAGGTAACGGCGTAATAGCGAAACCGTTTCTGGCATCAGGCCACGATTATCTGTTTGTCACCACCAGGCATCCAAATGCCAGGCACAGCTGTGGACTGTAGATTTTGGGGCTGAACTTTAGCGAACGCGGTCGTTTCGACTTGTTGTCGGTGCAAATCGGCGGCATTATTAAACTAGCATTGTTAGCCACCTGGGAAGGCTCGTTCTCTTGAACCAAATGGTTCGCACACCATAGACCATCATAGATGCACCACTGCGTAGCACTGGTCGGCAATGCCTAGAAAACTTTCACTGAGCGTATGTAGACTTCAAAGGAGCGTTTAAAAGAGCTGATCTACTATGTTTTTGCAAATAGAACGTCTCGGTACGAAGCCCGGTATATTATTTTGTGCTAATTACATTTTAAGCAAACGTAGTAAACCATATCCTGCTACCCGAGGTAAATGTCTTCAATCTCTGTGGTATACAGACACCAGTATCTGCTGCCAATTATCGAAAAATACCTTGACAACATTGACGTTTTAAAACTTTTTTTCCAGTTTAGTGGTCTGGTGGTATGCTAAACATGACACATAGCTAATTCAGTGCAAGCAGTACACAGATTGTTGACACTATTTCCTTTGCTTTATATTAGTGAGATCTAACGTCTATATTTCTCCTTAGCTACGATGATCTGTTCACCGGTCTGGCAGGACCTGCTGGGAGGCTGCTCTTACAGATATTTTTATATAAATACACACAGATATACCTACCTTAAGTGTATGTGCCAACGTTTTGATTGTTGCGCATTCTCAAAGGCACATCTGTAAATTTCTCCAAGGAGCAATTAAGATTTGCTAAGAGAACAGACTTAATTTAATCAGATGGTTAAATTTATTTTACGCCCTCCCCCCATCCATAAGTCTCATAAAACAACCGCTATTAGGGCGTTTAACAAGCTGGAATCATACTAGTCCTTCTGTCCTTCACTGTCAGTCATTTAGTATTTATATCAGGCAGACATATCAGTAAACTATTTCACGCTCACATATCGTTAGAATATACAGCAAGCTGGAGAAGTAAAGTCTTTCACCAAGATGGGAAATCTTGGCGCTACCATCCCGAAGGGTTGAACTAATTGCTGCGTATGTTTACATACGCCCGGTGGAACCGAGTGCACTCAAGCCATGACCGAACGTGAGTGAGCAGGAAGGGCACAAGGACTTTTGAATGTAGCACATGGGCTACGGTCATACACGATGAGGATCAGACCGGGCGTCAGTAACAGGGTTCCCCCATATTAATGCTGAGAGGTTCAGCATAAAAAAGGTTACCCAGGAAGATATAAAAGCTATTTCGGCAATGAAGCAATTATTGGCTACAGTAAAAAAGGTTAAGAGAGCCTACAGAAAAGAAAAACAATAATATTGGGACTTGAGAGATCGGTTCTTTCAATTGCCTTCCAATATTTTGAACTGAGCCTCAATTTCGGGCTCTCACAGACGCCGTGTTAACAGAGGAGGGATGTTAGCGGCTTGTGTACGGAGTTCTGTCGATACGATACAAATATGATCCTTGTGTACATGTTTTATGGAGATCGACCGTCATACTAAGTTTTCGAGTTATTTAAAGTAAAAGTTAGAAAAGTGAATATCCAAGAACCTAAGTTTTTGTGATGTGTTATCAGTGTGACTATTTGCCTTCTTGTGGCTAGCATAAGTACGTTTCAGAATTTTCTGCCGAAATTGAGGGTGTAGATCGTTTTTCCATTGACAACTCGTTCACTCGCAATGGCGCTTTTTGTGAAGTAATATTCGACTATCTACATTAAAACAACATATGATAGTAATTTTACTATCACCCCTAAACAAAACATTTCCGCCCACCTATCCGTTTCCTTGACAAAATTATTTGTGAACGAGTTTTACCACCTTTTCAAATGAGTGTATTTAATTCAAGGACACCCCCTATATATAAAATGTCATTGTATATATATATATAGTCTCTCAAGTATGTTTAAAAAAATGATATAAGGAATCGTAAAGCTCGTTAAAATAAATATTTTTTATGATTGGAACGCCTTCCAACATTCCTGGTAATGTTTCACTCAGGAATGTATGGTATGCATCTCCATCCAGCCTGTTAAGAAGTATATGTGAGCCTATGAGGTCGCTGTGCCAGCCTACGCACTCCTGGAGAAACGATTCTGTCGCCCACGCCGGTGAATCCTACACGGGTTCTCACTTGCCCAGTAATGGGTGATGTACCTGTTAAGCACACAGTCTTGTGTAAAGCAAGCTTCATCGGTGAAAAACACAAGGGCAGGGAACTTCGCATTGGCTTCTATTTACTGTAGAAACAATCTACAGAAGATAACCCCGTCGTTTGTAGTCTGGATTCCGCAGAGCTTAAACTTGCTGCCGTCGGTATGGATGTAATGGCTCGGCTCTTAATACATTGTGGACGGTACTGCGACGTGCACCGACGTTTCGGGCCACTTCTCTTGTGCTTGCTGAAGGGCGATCGGCTACTGCCTGAAGGACGCGCTCTTCCATTCCTGCTGTTGTTCTTGGCGTCCTCGGTCTTCGAGAGTCGTACTGGCGGCCATAGTACAATTCAATTTCACGTACTAACGTTAGCATGTGGCTGAGCAGCCTCATGTCGGGGTTGTTTAGAATGATGTCGATGTTTTAGCTATGGTCGATCCCATGGTCGGTGGAGTGCATGTTCGCCAATGCGTTCTGTCGGCTGTTGTTCCCTTCTTGCAGGCGTTGTCTTATGAATATTTTTTTTATAGAACATTTTTCTTCTTCGACATTATAGTAGGTGGTTATTCTGTTTTTGTATTGTGGGTAGCTCCGTCACAATATCACATCGACATGGCCTCGGAGAGGATGGCGAAGTAGAGACAGCGAAATGAGCACGACCGATTCTGCCGAATGGTTTGCGGAGGTACCTTCGAGCAGCTACTCTAACTAATAATAAATAGTGGCGTGTTTTTCTAGAGCTTTGACCACTGATTTATCTGAGTGGGTCATTTATGCATGTACTTAGTCTCGGCATGCCTGCGGAAAAATCCTTATTACTCACTCGGCTCGCATTGACGTAGATTTGATACCAAAATACAATGAATAATGCGCAAATGAAATGCGCATTTGCCTTAATTTGGTCTGTAAATACATAAACTATTTTTTCGTGAATCCTCTTCTAAACGTAATATATATATATATATATATATATATATATATATATAACGTAAAGACATGCAAAAACAAAACAAGAACATTTTTACAAATGATTTTTGGGGGGGGGGACACGATGCCCTTATCTACGCAAGCGGGCTATGATGGAAGCATGCATGAATGAATGCCATCGGCCATCAATTGGCCCCGCCACCACACGCCTCTTATACAACAACAACAAGTTCGCTCCGCAGCACCAGTCGAGAACTGCGTAGGATCGACCGATAGAGACTAGCGAGCGCCGCATTGTTGGCCATCGCGCCAACTCAGCAGCAGCAGCGATAGGATAGATGGATGGAATGGATGGTCGTTGGTGAACGAGAATCGTGTTCGTTGAATTTGTTCGTTGTTTGCTGCCGTTCGAGCTGTGTGTTCCGCCGCCGCCGCTGCTGCTGCTGCTGCTACTACTGTTGCTGTGACGCAGTTACCGTAGCCATAGACGACCACCATCATCATCACCACACATCGACACTACAATCAATAAGACTAAGAGTTATTTATACAAAATTAATGAGTAATATTTAAAAGTACCAATCATTCTAGTCGTTGTTGATGTTGGTGTTGCTGTTGTGTTGTAGCTGCTGTTGTTGTTGTTGTTGTTGTTGGCGGCGGTGGTGTTGTTGTTGGAGTTGTTGCTGTTTTGTTGTTGGAGTTGTTGTTGTAGCTTTTTTTTTTTTTACTGCTGAAACCTCTCAGCATTACTTTGGGGGATTACGGGAATCCAGACGGACATGCGCCACCCCAGCCATGGTGACTAGTCTGGGACTCGCAAACCCAGTAAACCCGCTTCCCCCCCCCCCCCCCACCCCCAGGGATCGGTAACTGCGTAGGCATTGCTTCGAATCCATGAGAGTGGTGTTGCACCAACTCCTACATTCTACTCCAATCTGGCAATCTTGTTGTTGTAGCTGGTTTCTGTATTTCGTCCTCTTGCCCGCTTGTCCATCTCATCTACAAATATGTGTTCTATTTTTATTTTCATTTTAGTTCTTATTGTGAATGTTGTTGTAGTTGTTGATGTTGAGGTGAATATTGTTATTGATGTTGTTGTTGCTGCTGCTGCTGCTGCTTCGTAATTTTTGCATCCCTCTTTTCTTCTCAAGCTTATGACCAATCAATGTGTAACGAGCAATGTCGGTTTACCTGTCGATATAGTAACATCAGTTTAACATGCTCACGATCGACGATGACCCTTTAGCTCTAGTTAGTCGGTGGGTGAAGTCGATGGATATCATATGTTTCCTATTTACTTCACCGGTCGGTGAAATTAATAGGAAATATATAATATCCACAGTCCTCTCTATATCGGTCGTGGCAACTTGTAGTTCTCTAGGAACTGAATTAAACACAGCCAGTCGCGGTGTTAGAACCGTCAGTAAAAACAGAAGGAGCTGCAGCAACAGTATTACTGGATGGGAAAAAACTTCTGATTTTTTTTTATTCTAGAGTGGAAGCTGGTGCTCTGAGTTCCTTGCCATTTGTTTTGGGCGAACCTGCAAACGAAACCACTCGCGCGGAGTTTGATAAGAGACTATCTAGGGTATATTCCGTGACAAAGCAATGTGTGTTTTTTCTTTTTCTTCTGTAAAAAGTTCTTACAAAACGGCTGCTGGCAGCGGTGGCCAGTCTTTCTTTTTTTCTCCGATGAAGCCAAATTTCACCTTAACTAAATATAGGTGGAGGCAAAACGAAAAAAAAAAGTCGCATTTAGGGCTCCGAAAATGAAGAATGATCCTGGAACAAGTACATTACCCACAGAAATTTGGCCAAGTGGGTAAACGCAAATTCAAATAGTGCTCTATCTACGGCTATTTGTCGAGTGGTCGCGTTCTTCTTGCAGGAGTGCGTTTACTGGAAATAATTCCCGTATGCTCAGGATAAATTGAGCAACACACCCATTTTATGTTAAAAAAAAAGTAATTTTGTGTTTAAAATACACACACACAAAAGTCAATATCGTTGGTGCGGGTTTGGGATGGGAATGGGCTATTATTGGGAAGAATTGGGCGACCGTTTAGAGACTGCAACCCCCAACAGCGAGCGATGCCGGGACATGATTCAGAATTTTTGTGGTCGGAGTTGGACAGAGTGGATGTGTACGACATGTGGTCTCAACAAGATGGGTTCACAAGTCACAGAGCGGGTGCAGCGATCGATGGCTGCTCCGCGTAAGATTTCCTGGCCGTGTTATATCCGCAAAAATAGACATAGGCTGACCGAAAAGATCGTTGAATTTGAACCACTTGGACCTTTTTATGCGGTTTTGTAACTGCCGCCTTTACAGGGATGCCCCTAATCAATCCCTAAGCTAAACGATTATCGTATTCGCGAAATAACTGCCGAGATAGTCCACGAGGTGTGCCAAAATGTCGTCAAAAGCTATCCCAAAAGGATAGGCTACTGCCTGCATGTGGCAGGTGTCCAGCGTCGCCAGATGTTGTCTTTTACCCATAACCCCAATATGTCAGCCTTACCGTAAAATAAAAATAAACTAAAATATGTTACACATTGTTAAAAGATGTTAAAGAAAATACACGTTTATTTTGCATGTTTTAAATCAAAACACCAGCGCTTTGCCGCCCACATTTTAGTTTTTACGGCTGGAACAGATTGTAGTTAGTTAAGCTGACTATATGCTTATATATATATATGTAAACAAACATATTACGCCCCATTAGGAGTACAATAAACTGTGCTTTACATATATATATATATATATATATATATATATATACATACATATATATATACATATATATATACATAACAATTAAGCTGATTATAGAGACTGACTACAAACACGTGCGTCTCCTTTCTTCGCGAATTCGTCCGGCCAGAGGGAGCCGAGTCAGGAGGCAGGCGGCATACCGGTTCGGACGGTAACGACGCACTACGCCTTGTGCGGTGCGGTGGTGGCGGTGGCCGCTACAGACAGACAGACAGACGCACACAGGTGTGGCGGCGCGCCTCCGCCCGCCGTAAAACGCGAGCCGAGAAATCTCGAATTTTCCACGCTGTGTCGACGTCCCCGTAGATTACCGCGCTGCTGTTTCTGCTACTGCTGCTGCTGCTGCGACTGCAGGCGTTGTCGTTGTTGATGCGTTGTTGTTGGGCCCGTTGTTGTTGTTGCTGTTGTTATCGTTGTTGTTGTTGATGCTGTTGTTGTTGTTGTTGTCGTTGTTGTTGCTGTTGTTATCGTTGTTGTTGTTGATGCTGTTGTTGTTGTCGTTGTTGTTCGTATTATTGTTGCTGTTATTGTTGCTGTTGTTAATCGTTGTTGATGCTGTCGTTGTTGTTGTTGTTGTCGTTGTTGATGCTGTCGTTGTTGTTTTTGTTGTCGTTGTTGATGCTGTCGTTGTTGTTTTTGTTGTTGTTGTTGTCATTGTTGTTGGTGCTATTGTTGTTGTTGCTGTCGTTGTTGTTGTTGTTGTTGTTGTTGTTGTTGTTGTTGCTCCCGTTGTTGTTGTTGTTGTTGTTGTTGCTGTTGTTGTTGCTGTTGTTGTTGTTTTTGTTTTTGTAGTTGTTGTCGTTGTTGCTGTTGTGGTTGTGATTGTTGTTGTGGTCGCTGTTGTTGTCCTTGTTGTTGTTGTTTTTGTAGTTGGTGTTGTCGTTGTTGTTGTTGCTGTTGTGGTTGTGATTGTTGTTGTGGTCGCTGTTGCTGTTGTTGTTGTTGTTGTTGTTGTCGTCATGCTCGTCGTCATATCGACAACGTTTCTTCCACAGATTCGCTGGCAAAATGGCCTTTCTCAGAGTTAAAAAGCTGGCCGGATGGATGGATACTAACTAGATCGAGGCAAAGTACGCAGGTCGCCTCGTCGCGTGTCTGCCTGGCTGTGCGGTGACGTCTGAGACTGCATAGTTGTAGTTTTGGTAGCCTGCTCGCTCATGGCGACTGGTTGGTTGCTGGTCGCGGTCGGATGCAGAAAGATCGACAGACTTTCTCTCATGTAGTAGTAGCAGCAGTAGTAGTAGTAGTAATAGTTAGTAGTAGTAGTAGTAGGCCTAGTAGTGTAGAGAGGCGCCCACGGAGCACAGAATGAAGATAGACAAAAAACAAAGAAAAGAGGAGCAGCAGAGATAGAGCACTCTGAGCAATACTACGGCGAGAGATGGAGAGAGATAAGAAGCAAAATGCAAATGGGAAATGCTTATATATATATATATATATATATATATATATATATATATATATATATATATATATATATATGTATATATATATATATATATATATATATATGAGAGAATGAAACTTGTGAGCGAGGGAAATTTAGTGATGTAGTGGTGTGGCCTTGCACGTGTTCCGATGCTGCTGCTGCTGCTGTTGTGACGTTGTTATTGTTCTCGCCGTAGTCACGATGCCTCGTTGCTGTGCTGCAATGCGAATGGAGGCCTGCCTCCCTGTCAGCGGGTGACTTTACTCTGGCTTGACCTGAAGATGATGTTGATGATCTGATGATGCCACAGTGGAGATGATGACGTCGCTCATAAAGTCAGTCCGTAACTGACGGAACGTTGCCGTCGGTAATTACCGCTGCTACTACTGCCACTGTTGTCGTCGTCCAATATATATATATATATATATATATATACATAGATTTATATATATATATATATATGTATTTATATATATATATATATATATATATATATATTTATATATATATATATATATATATATATATATATATAAATATATATATATATATATTTATATATATTTATTTATATATACATATTTATATGTATAGATTTATATATATATGCAGTCGAACAGGATATATGAAGGCGAGCACTGCCGAGTGTGCAAACGTATTGTAATTGATAAATAAATCATCACAATATTTTCTATATATGTATATATATATATATATATATATATATATATATATATACATACATATATTTATACATATACATATATATATATTTTTTCTATATATACATACATATATAGGATGAGATGAATTTTGCAAAAGTAGCTATTCTGCCTTCTTTTCTCTTACAAAGTTGTGCAAAATCTACGTTTGCAGAAGAACCAGCCAACGCATGAGGGAACCGATCATACAGGCGTGTTTGGCGTGTTCTGCATAATGACACCCAACGCTAGCGGCGAAAGGCGAATAGCGGGATTAAGGAAAGTCAGAAAAACTCGATATGTTGTTATGTCGTACGCTAAAGCTTTCACTCGCAGAACCGTAAAATTTTGCTATTACCACCAAAAATGTACGCTCAAAAGACTATTCTCAGGTAATAGCAAATCGTATGCCTATCATTTTCGTACCAAAGTGATAGTGCAGCGTTACGTAGTTGCCGCCATATCGAAAGTGAGGACAGGCATACTTGCTAGCACTTTGGCCTGCCTCAGCAAGAGTGTATCAGAATATTAGGTACATATTTTAAGATTTGGTAGAATTCGGCAAGAAAATATGTTTTCCCAATGAAAGTAGGGGACGGAAACGTCTTGGCAAAATGTTACGATTCTGAATGATGGGCATTAAATTTCCTATTGCTTGAGATTTTTGTTGAAAAAAAAGGGTTTTTGGGCGTACATTTTTAGTCGTAATGGTAAAATGTTACGGTTCTACACGTCAAAACTTCAACGTAAAACACAACAACATATCGATTTTTCCTTAAAACCGCTATTCGTTTATCGCTATTTGTTGGCCTGCGTCGGGTATCATTCAGATTATGCAAAACGTTCTGCCTAATATGCCGGTATGATCGGTTCCTTCATGTGTTGACTGGTTAACCTGCAAACGCATATTTTGTAAAATTATGTAGGAGAAAAAATGCAGAATAGCTACTTCTAAAAATTTCATCCTTACTCCTAAACAAGACGCTTCCGCCCCTTCTTCCATTTGGGAAAAAATCATTTTCTCGCCGAGCTCTACCAAACCTTAAATTAAGTACATACAGTTATGGAAACCCTTGTATATATATATATATATATATATATATATAGTCTACGCACTATATCTATATACACTCATGTTCATTCCAAAAATGTTAGATTTTCGGCAAATTAGTGCCCGTCCAGGTATATAGTATCGTGCGCGAAAAGCCTAAACTCCAGGCTTCCTGTTCGGGCAAAGAAGACAATTGGGTCTTTGTCCGTGGGTTCGTATTACTGCGCTATACTCACCTAAACTTCTTCGGGCTGACCCTCAGCCAACAGTTAACATCCAATGGTTGCGTTCGCATTGCTGCGTAAAATGCGCCGTAAAGACGAACGCGCAACAGTGTGGATCGAACCCGTGCACCTATGTAGTGTCTCCTCCGGTCGTGAGGCGCACACGAATGCACCCATCACGCCACCGCCGGGCTCGACGCGCTATACTCACCGAAGCTGGTGAAATCAACAACATACGTTATAGGGGGACAGGCGTCAATAAGCTTCTTGAATATATATATATATATATATATATATATATATATATATATATATATATATATATAGATATAGAATAGAGAAGATATGAAATATATAGATAGCTATATAGATATATATATTAGATCGATAGATGGATTATAGATGATAAATATTTAGATATATTATATATGTATATATATAGAGATATATTATATTATATATATATGTAAAATAGATAGATATTATATTATATATAAATTGCATATATATATATATATAGATATATATACATATATATATATATAAATTTTATTATAATATATTAGAAATATATATAATATATATATAATAATTAATATATATATATTTGTTTATTATATATATATATATATATATATATAATATATTTGTTTTATTATAATCTATATATATATATTATATATATATGCAGTCGTGCGACCGTCTGGGTAGCACTTCGGCCCCAGTTGTCGAAGTCGCTGATGATGACTTCGTCGCCGACCAGGTGTGTGGTGATTGTGGTGATGATGATGGTGGTGATGGTTACGCCGGGAGCATCCGATAGCTGCGCAGTGTTTGTTCAAGGTCAGCGTGGCCTTCGCCCCTCGGAGCGTCGCTCCGTGGCGCTCTTGAGACTTTGACGCACTGTTGTTGTTATGGTCGTTGTTGTTGTTGTTGTTAAAGTATGTGTTCTTACGCTGTTGTTGTACTTGTTCTTGTTTTTGATTTTACCACCACCACAGCCGCCACCGCCGCCGCCGTGTTTGTCGTCGTTACACGTTAACAACGCAGCATTACTGCACTAAAAGAAGTAGCGTAAACAAACATCATCTGGCAGCAAGAAACAATTCAAACCTTCAGTAACATGCTCAAAACGGTGCCCAGCAGTAGACTCGTATGCTTACTTTGTTTACTAATAATAATTCTATGAAAAAAAGCTTACACGTTTATACTTTATAATCACAATTGAAATAGCGTCATTAAAATATCGTTTTCGTAAAATAATAATAATGATAATAATAATAATAATAATAATAATAATAATAATAATAATAATAATAATAATAATAATAATAATAATTGTTAGATCCATATTTTTATTATAATTTAGAAGAATATATATAATGCTTCACGGCGTTGCCGGTTGTCGTCCGATCAACGAAACTAAGCAGCGTAAGATGAATCCTTAAAATAACTGAGATAATACGTTCAGACCTCACATTCACAACTACAACACTGTTTAACATGCAATAATAATAATCAATAATAATAGTGGGCTCGTATAGCTCAACCGCTTTTTTGTTATCAAGTCCAGGATACGCCACAATATTCGTACATCAATATCTCTGGCCGACCGAGTTATCGAACGTTTCAAAGAAAAACGAAATACTTATTTTGACAAGAAGATCGTTTGTGGAATAATCAGTGTGAATATATATATATATATATATATATATATATATTAGCTAGCATGTTAGTGCCAAGTAACTGCAGTGCGTTTGTGGTAGTCTGCAAATTTCAATCTAAATTGTCGCCAGGTCCATATACGCGTTTATAAATTCAACGCAGTTGGTCGGTTATAGTCTGTTAGAGTCGGCAAGCGTCAGATGCTAGTCTTTGATCTAGCGGACGATTAGACACTGGTTGAGGTCATGCTACGGATTTTCTGGTATTGTGCCTTCAAGGTCATCCTGACCCCTAGAGATTAGCGCAAGAGTGTAACGAGAAAGAAAACGCGGGGAAACAGCCCTCACAGATTATGTTCTTCATCCTTGTTGGTATCGCTCCAGGCGCAAAGCTACCGCTAATATACCAATGTCGGGTTAGTGCACTCCTATGTGCAGTTTTACTCGGAATCGCACAGAGTCGACAGTTTCGCCTGCTTCCAGACGCTACAAAATAACGTGCGCGAGAGAAAATAAGTCGTTACAACATTTCTTCGAATCCAAAAGTTGATTTCGAATAGCTGTTTATCCGTAGGACGGAATTGGGCCAAATTGATACGCGGCTGCAGTGCAAGTAATAAAACAAATTCTTGAAAATATCATCTAAACAACATGACTTTCAAATCCAGCTTATGGAGGCCAACGAGTGTGATGTCGTTGCGTAATGATTTTACAAGTGCTTGTTAAGCCTATTTGCTCTAACAAGATGAGTCTAACAGATAATGCAAAATTGATGTTGTGCCAATATATATATATATATATATATATATATATATATATATATATATATATATATATATATTGTAGTAAAAGTCTTACAGAAAATTATGATATAGCCAGGTTTGTTCTCAACAGATACTTTTATATTATCCGCTTATAATTTCGCTGGTTGTATATATATGGCGAAATTATAAGCGGAAAGTAGAAAAGTATCTGTTCAGAACGATCCAGGCTATATCATGACTTTTTTGCAGGGCTCTTATTACATGCTGTTGGGTCGAGAGTTACCACGAACCAAATGGTCGGTGTGTCTGTAAATATTGTGACTTAGCGTGTCTCCGCTGCCATAGAGATCATTGTAGTGTGCTTGATCGTTAACAAAACTAGCGACACTTGTCACAAATTAGCGCCGATTCTACAAATTGCGCAATTAACCTAATTAAGTTGTCCAACCAGGTGTAATTAGGCTTCCAAAGCAACAATGCGGCACATCTAGTTAATGCAGTAGTTCCGTGTGGTGAGACGAGTTCACAAGAAGTCTGTCCCGCAGGACTATCATACACGATTACCTATGTAGTTCGCTGTTTTGTAAGCACATATTATCTAATACTGAAACGAATGATACAACGAGTTTGTAACTTCAGCATTGTGGCGTGAGTTCGGTGCCATTGTAAATACCTTTAACACATAGTCACACGACGCACAAGTGACATACGTTTGCTGTGACAATTATTATTATAATTAAAACAGTGTGTCTTATTTGACTTACACTCCTTTATCCTGCTAATGAAGACAAAAGAAAGCAATATGTATATATATGTTACTTAAACATATATATATATATATATATATATATATATATATATAAACATATAGGAAAGCCACTCTCATCTCGTTGATGTGGTCGGTAATTGTCTGTGCGAAATTATTGGTGTATTCCCGAAGCGAGCGTATTTCAACACGCTTTGTATGAGCAAGCGCGAAGAAGAATAATATAAATCCTTGAGCGAGAGAGAGACAAAGAGAGAATTATGGCTTACTAGCTGGTGTTGCCCTCTGCACGACGACTTTATTATGGTTTATTAACACCCAGGTTGGGTAAAATTTTAAACATATACATCAGACACAACTAGTGCTTCCTTCACGTCATTGGGTGCTAGCTCAGCTATTGACTGGACTGCAGGACATGCTGCGGCGTGGTATCTATCACACTGGCCAGAGCACCTCGTGCACCTGCAACACTCCTGAGCATCGTGGAATTTCACGACGACCTTATGCTCAATGTCAGAAGATGTAGGTTGTTGAGAGGCTAACGCAAAGCGGCGGAAGGCTCCGTCACTAGGCGTCAACTTCAACTGTTAGCTGATCGGCACGAGTGACCTTGCCATCTTCAGATGTCCTCCGCGAGTTCTTCAGCACGCGCTGTGGTTGGCCTTACGATGACGACACTAACAACGAAGCCAAGACTATGCTAATGGCGGCTATCCTTATGCTCGGCGGGAAATGTGGGAATGCACGGCGTTGGATCTGTAAGAAAACCTACTGTTGTTGTTGTTGTCGTTGTTGCTGCTGTTGCTGTTGTTGTTGCTGCTGCTGTTGCTGTTGTTTCTGTTGTTGTTGTTGCTGCTGCGGCGTTTCCGGGACATAACCCATGGCGTAACACGTCGGTCGACCTTAACTGATGACCCAGTTTAAGTAGTGGCTCTTTCTGTGTTGTTACACGTAGGACCTTCCGCTTATCCGCGGAAGTAAGAAGCGTTCTCAATTCCGGTGGCTACTGCGCTAACAGCAACGTATACACGTCCACAATTGTTGTTGTTGTTGTTGATGTTTGTTGCTACAATTTTATAATTGTAGCAGACGCAGCAGCAGTAGCAACAGCAAATAACAGAAACGATAAAAGCAACAACCACAACAACGACGACAACAACAGGTAATTTAATAATATAATCAAGACGACTTTATTTGATATATATGTATATATATATATATATATATATATACATATATGTATATATATATATATATATACACATATATGTGTGTATATATATATATATATATATATATATATATATATATAAATATACATATATGTATATATATATATATATATATACATATACATATATGTATATATATATATATATATATATATATATATATACATATATGTATATATATATATATATATTATATATAATTCTTGTTTTGTTATTCAGAGCCTATATTGATTAACTAATAGATACATATTTCGGCAGCGGTTTCATCGGCCCTTGTAACTGATTTGCTTAGCCGGTATGACCGCATTGTACCGACCTCTTCCTTCTCTCTAGATGAAGAGACGCTAATCTTTGTATAATCGTGTTCTGGTAAGAAGCGATGATAATGGAAGCTATCACAATGCCAGTATTAACTGCGGCCGTCTATAATGACGTGATCAATCAATGTGGCTTTTGGCTCGAGTATCAATGAACCAGTATAGAACGTAAGTTGTCAATGATGATGACAGGGATACTCAACGAACACTCCCGTTTCTGCCACGTTCTCACGTAATAACGAATCGCTTGCGTTTTTTTTTTGTATTTATCCTAGGTTGTGGCAAATCGCGCTCGCTCTGAAAATAATGCAGGACGAGGACTCGGGCGTTATTGGGAATGACACGCCTCCCTCCAATCCGCTTGAATGCGCCTGCCTGAGGTGGCACAACGCGGTTCACTCCACACAAAAGCTATAACACTACCATAAATCATATGCGTATATACTGAACCCAGCACTAATTGACAAAGTTTGTCTCCATTAGTGGAGTCCGGCTTGTATCGGTTGTTGAATTGAACGAGTCATTCATTCGTTTTGGAAATTGATAATGATAGTAAACTTGAGTGCCCGAAATCAACTTAGATTACATTAAACTCGAGAGAAGCAGCCTGATATGCGCCGTACCCTTCGCAATGATTAATAGAGACTTATGAGTGTAGATGCAAACGAGCACTGATGATAATGAATTACGTGCGCATAAACAAAGACCGAGTCAGTTCATAACACCCTTAACGACAGACACGCTTTTACAGAAAAAAAGTGCGTTAGTATTTCAGCATTCCGTGAACGATTTACTAGACGCACGCTAACTGACGACGTGGCCAAACGAAGATGGATTATTAGAGCTCTTGTTAGCCGCAATCTCTAGCGGAGAAACTGCAAAGCGTTCAGCTAAGCAAACATAGCATTCTAAAAAGCAGCTTGCTTTTTACAAAAACGGTTGCAATCGAAAAGCGAAATTGAAATTCGAGGCAGCAGACTACCTTTGGTGAATTGGGGAGCGTTGTTACGTCGGCAAGCGAGAACCGGGTCGGGCGATTTTTTATTCCGGGCGGCGTAGCAATTCAGCTGCTGATTTTTAGGCCCTTCTTCATATTGAGGAACCACAAACGTTTTTACACACAACGTTTTCCCCTCATACTGTACACATTCAGCCGGCCCTGTAAAACCTTTTTTTACAAGAACTGAACAAATGTCACTTCTAGTTGAGTATTTGTAATCGCAGCTTATATTCGCCTAGTCTATCCTACGTTTGTGTACATAGAAAACTGACATTGTTTGAAAGTGCACTTGCGAATTAAAATCATAGACAGAGTCAGTCCATAACCCTTAACGGAATACATACTGGTGGAGGGGTCCGTATTTCGGCATTCCATGCAGGATTTAGTATTATTAAATCATTTTAATATTAAAAAAAAAAATAATAACACATATATATTAAATGTATAATAAAGTTTAATTATTTTATTATACATTAAATAATTAAATACATATTATTTAATGTATAATAAAATAATACATTAATTATATGTACTTACTAGAGATGTAGCAAAAGATGATGATGGACTATCTCGAAATTTGCTGCAATTCTAGCAAGGAAATTGCATAGCACTTAGTAGTATTTTAGTAGCGCTTCAAACAAAAGCGACTGCTCGCGTAATCTGTAGTAACATTGAGATTTGAGGCACTCAAACATCTTTGTTGAATTGGGAGCGTTGCTTCGGCTCAATCGAGAACTGGGTGGCGAAGTCTTCCGTGTTTTAGTTCTCTCTAATGCTAACGGGTAAACCTCATGATAATAGTCAAGCCTTGGAATAGCTTTGCCTACACTTGATAGCCTTGTATAGTTTTTTCCTCATCGCTGAACCACCTCGAATCGCTTAACGATTCGCGCGTGGATTTCTAGAAAAACAACTTGGTGAAGGTACCGTACTAACTGCCAATGGAACAGGCCCAATAAACCACAAGTCAAGACAATAACGAACTGAGAGGACGTGTCCCCGATGACGCAATAGTGTTTTTCGGTTGAATAAATTGTGTTTTTTATCAGATACTATATTGTTCAATAGTGGGCAGTGCCCTTCAGCGTGATTATGTTACTCTAGCGCCGTTTCGCCTCCTAACGAAGCATCGACGTTTATATTTACAAAAATGTAACGTTTCTTATAAGTGACATTCTCACGTAGGTTAGCAAACGAAAATGCAAACCCATTATATATAATTTTTGGGTTAAGTATTAATAATAAATAAAATAAAAAATAAAAAATTAAGCGGTATCTGAGTGTATGACTAGTATTTTCACGTGAAGTGTAAAAGAAGCGCTGCTGACCGATCGCGAGGAGCTCTAATTTCATGCAGTATTCGCTTTAGCGTTAAGGATTGCGCAAGTACAGAAGACACTTTAGCCAGCTCTGGAGATCGAAAATGAGAAACACAGGAGCTTTAGAAAAGTCTACTGAACGCTCGCATTCCCTAAAGGATTCTTGAAGAATATGCTGTAGCTAGGTGCGCTAGCACAGATATGTCCGAAAAAGGGTTACAGTTTGGATCAAGGGTTCCCTGGCATTTGTCAAGACCGCCGGGGCATACATAATACAGATGACAAGAAAAGGGCGCAAATCATTGAAAGGAACACCTCAAGTAAACATGCATCTCTGTCAGTGCTTTCGGCCAAGTAGTGCCACACCAGACCTCTCCAACTACTCGTACGTGTATCGTAAAACTGGAAACGTTTCTAATGATCTCGATGATACAGCTGAAAGCAGCTTAGAAACTGAAGTCGACCCTAAGTAAGACATCTAGAGGCCAACCCGCAGTCGTTTGAAAACCATTTGGACTGGCAATCTCTCAGCTACTAAGCTTGAGTGTAGCTTAGTAGCTGAGAAAAAATACGTTTTTTTTTATAATGTATACTTGTCGACCCGATTGTTGAGTTCACAGGTTTGCTTTCAATTTAGTCATATGCGGTTGTATGCCCATTTCGCAAACTGAAAGCAAACTTTGACCCCAAGAATAAGCAGCCCATATTCCTTAATGCCTCAATATTGTTCCAGCGCTTATGTTTGGTCTTAACAGAGCATGGGAACACCTCACTAGGGCAAACTTTGGTTTGCTTGAAAGGTGTTTTACAATGTACATGAAGCGAGTACTTTGCCTGTCAATGCGGGCAAGAAGCCGCTTTGTGTACCTAATGTCACGTGGTGCACCGGTTGTTGAGATAATTCGATTGAGGTTGAAGACGCCGCGTACAGTACCATTCGAGAGCTTTATCTCGGAATGGAAAAATAAAGTTGAACAAGTCCGACGAGAGGTCGGAGACCTGGATATTTTCAGGGACTCTCACCTCTGGTCTGGTCTTGCATGTGACAATCGCCACGTCTATACCAGATACATAGTTCATGGCTATCATCACCTGGTTTGTTCGAATACGAGATTCCACGAGGAGTCCACCGAGTGCGTCTGTGTCTCAGGTGTCTAAGAAGTTTCATGCGTCTGCCTGCCTGGCCCTTGCGAAGAGATCACTGCACTGTCTCTCTCGAATAACATGCCGCGCGCAATTGTCTGTATAATTGTATAATCTGTATAATTGTTTATGTTGCATGCATACTCAATATGAGTGAAATAAATATGATGATGAATAAGCAGCCCATACCTTTTCTTGACTTCCATATAGTGCAAACTCCTAAAAGATCCTCGATTAGGCCGAATACACACTTGATAATGCTTTAATTTTATGTCTGTTTTAGAAGATTTTATGTCTGCCATTGAAATGTCTCACATGTAATATTATTATCTTAACTGCTATGCGTATTTGGTGTACGTAACAAGCTGGTTTCGTAGAACAGAAATTTCCTTACGTAAACGAACCTATCGCGTTCAAGCTAAAGAGCCTCTCATCCTCTCTGTGGGGGCAACTTCGTAATGCCTCTAAGGAACTAGGGCAACTTCGCAATGCCTCCAAGGAACAATTCCAAGGCTACTCTAGCTCATTATTTACATCGGCTCTTTAAAACGCATTACTTTTTACCAGATCCTTCACTCTTTTTGTCGTAGCAATATAAGTAATATAAAGTGCAATGTATTATTGCATGAGAGCCATGCAGCAAGCTAATTGCTGATCCTAGATCATTGGTACTTAAAGAACCATCGATTTATTCTAGTCCATATATCTTCCCAATAAACATTTACGCCGAATGAAGTATGAAGCTTTGGAATAAGGCATTAAAGTCGACGATGCTAAACGCATTTTTCATTTCCGACGATTAGTCCTCTTTAGCCTGTGGAAAGAGACACTTTATTGGAAATATGCATATAGCCTGTGGAAAGAGACACTTCATTGGAAACGTGCATTTGTCGCCGTGTCGACACCAGAGTCGACAACGACACCATCATACACTATCGCGGCTTTTCACTTGTTGGTCACGTGACACGTTCGTACCTCGAAGTTCGACTTAGTGTCGGATCAGACGATTTAAAAACCGCGGGGTGTCAACATACGGCGGCGTTGACCATCGTCTGTTTGGCCGGGGCACGCCAGTTTAGCGGCACGTGGCCGGTTGGCCAGACGCCAGATCAACAAGCAAAACGTTTCGTTGTTTTCGTTAGCGCGCAGAGCGACACGCCGTCAGCGGGTGGGTAGCCGGGTAGTTAATTACGTGAAGTTCCAGTGGGACATTTGGTCCAATTGACACTGAGGGGGGTCGTCATCGTGGTGGGGGTCACGTTCCACGAAGGTCCATTGGAAGCAACAGCAGCAGCATCAGCAGCAGCATCAGCAGCAGCAGTGGTCACGTTCACTGGGCGCGCGAAGTTCACAGCGCCCAGCACAGCTGGTTTCAGTTGGCGTTGCTTGTGTTACGATCGCGACCGAACGCGACAGCCAACAACAAAGTCGAATGGAGGTCGACGAGCTTCCGATGCAGCCACACTCAACCACCAGTGGCAGCGAGGGCGGAGATCTTCTCGACCAACAGCTACAGTTGCACCAGCAGCAACAGCAGCAGAATGGCCACGAAAACGGCATCGCCACGAAGGCCTGCGGTGAGGTCGACGGTGAAGTTGAAGCCCAACAGCCGATGAGTGATGACCAACAACAACAACAGCAACAACAACAGCAACCGCCATGCCAGCAGTTCCGTATGCATATACGTGAAGGGGGCGTCGATATGTGGCTGCTCAACTCGGAGGTCTGGGAGTTGTTGCACCCTTTCGGTACGTTGGTAGCTCGTTCGTTCCCCTTGTGCCGATGCCATTCTGTGGCGCGCTGCGTGAATCCGCCGTCCGTAGGCGTTACTCCGTGTTACGTACGCATTGGGGTTCGGTCTCCTTCGGCGTCATTCTCTCTCTCTCTCTCTCTCGTGATCTCTCGCTGCCTTGTTAGTCGCTGGTGGTGTATGTACGATGTGTATGTAGGAGCGCACGCTAGCGTCGCAGTACTGGTGATTGGGACACGCCGGGGGGATGAATAGGTTGTCGGTTAACCGATATCTATATATAAACATTGCTTGCACTCGCGCTATGGGACTATCGGTGGTAGGCATAAATAAACAATTATATATATATATATATATATATATATATATATATAGGTATATATATATTTATATAGATATATATATATATATATATATATATATATATATATTCTATTAGTTTTGGCACAGCACCCTTCGGGTGGCTTTCTGCTGTCGATCGCATTACCTGGCTATTATTATACCTGGAGTATTCGATTCTATTCTATGCAGTGTGACGTAGTGGTGCTGTCCGAATAGCTTGTGTGCGCTGCTAAATGGCACCCGCTCAAGCCGGCCAGAGTAGAAGCGTGTCCGTTGTTAAGATCAGACGACTTGTTCGTTGCAGGACATGAGATGCTGATCAACACATCCGGCCGCTACATGCGCCCAGATGTGCGTGTTGAAGTTCGGGGTCTCCATCCGGACAAAATGTATCATCTTCGTGTTCGCATTGCCGCGATATCACCCATTAAGATGTCGTTTCGAAGGGGTCGCTGGGAATACAGCACCAATGAAGGTAGGAGCTATACAGCTTCGGTGAATGGTTGGTTTGTACAGACGTAGGTTTATTTCGGCTTTAGTGAAGCCGCTTTTGCTAAGATACGTTTTATTTTAATGCTACGAGGGCATGTTTGCACTATAACCAAACTTTTGTAGTGTTTTGGGTATATTTAATTTAATAATAATAATAATAATATAATAATAATAATAATAATAATAATAATAATAATAATAATAATAATAATAATGCGCAGAGTTAAAGCCGAGATATAATGTCGTGCAGAAGTACATGGGCATTTAAAAGGATTTAAGTAATCGAATACAAGCAAACACCGGGGATGTACGCGAATCCGAGTTTCTAAGGCAGCTGCTTTCTTTGGCAATTTGCAGAGAAAGGGCCGCATCGATATTCCGTGTGATGGCTGAGTTGCTAGCGGGAAACCATAACATAACGAGAATACACATTCACACCTCACTGTGGCATTGCTCTAAAAAAAATAATAATAATAATAATAATAATAATAATAATAATAATAATAATAATAATAATAATAATAATATAATAATAATAATAATAATAATAATAATAATCCCCGAACAACAGCGTTCGATTCGAGTGGTCGTAGGCTCAAATTTATTGGCGCTTACTTTAAAATAAGTTGTCGTGATTTCCAATAGAGACAAGGTGAATGCCAAAGTGGATTAAGATCGACATTGACCGAAACAAACAATTGGTGTCTCATTGGTGCGACGGTGCATGACTAAAATGTGTCCACGATTACGGCTTTCTAGCAGCAAGTGCAAGCTTAAGTGTTTTGCAGTAACTGTTCATATTATTATTTTTTATTACGCTTTACAGTGTTTAATTTGATACACACTTGTTACACAACGGTAAATTTTTCTTCCATCTAATTCTAGATTGACACAACCGGACTCACTGGCGTTTATGGAAAAACCGAAGCAGTTTTTCGTTTCCTAAGCGTGCTTTATTAGATCGTACTTTATCAAATTTAGCGACCATATTTTATGGGAAATAATAAAACGATTTCCATTAACGGAAAAGGGACAACATTGAAGTATACACTATATATATAGAAAGAGAGAGAGAGAGAGAGGCTTTACTGTAAAGCAAGTTAGTTATGGCTACGCTTGAAAACATTTAAATATAAGATCTCGCGTTAAAAATTAGAACGCAGCGATTCTTTTAGTTACATGAAGTATGAATACACGGTTTCACCATTAGCGTCGTTTTATTGTGTATCTATCTATTGCTTATAGGCTAATCAAATAATAGCACGCACAAAACGAAACTATAATTTTGCACACACATACAGACAACAAATAGGCGAGGATGCATGCTGCAAACTGCTCGATGACACGAGCGTTAAGATGGGAAGAATTAAAAGTTTAACTCCAGCTCCGCAATCGTTCGCAGCTGCCGCCGACATTTCTGTGACGCACGAGCATCCGGATTCGCCCCGCTCTGGCCAGTTCTGGTTCGAAAGTTTTATCATCTTCGATGCAATAAAGGTAGGCACATCTTTATTGTTGACCGATAGGTTCGTCAAGCGTTAGTCATCAAACCCGCGTAACGATTATGAACTCTTTAGTATTTTGCAGAAGCCTGCTTCTGCCTAATAATTCTGTTACGCGTACTCGTTGTGTGCATGCATGTATATTGTGAGATAACAAGAAGAATTATATATGCTATAGGTATATTTACGGTGTTTACTGGCGAAAGGCGATGACAGTAAACGATAAAGCTGATGAAGGTTCGGTTGGTTTGGTTAAACGAATTTAATAGACATTATGCAAACATTCGTACTCGCGTACTACGAGCGTATTGGTGTAGTGTCATCAAATACGCCACGGCGACACTGGCACGTGCAGTTTACATAATCGTTAGCATAGCCCTCTCGCTTCTGCCTCGTCGTCGAGTGTTATTCTTTCCCGGCGTTCAAAAACGCTGTAGCTAATTGTACACAGTCTTAGAAAATACTCCTTCGCCAGTCGCAAAAATCGCGATCATTAACAGTCTGAAAATGCACGAAAGCGCGAGCGTATATATATAGGGGTGATAGCTCTTTAGTGAGCTCCCAGCAGTGGGGTGCAGTGTTTTTTGTTAGAACGAGCACATCTTCCTGGACAGAGGATGGTAGTGAATTCTAGCTGGATCATATGGCGCACGTGGCGCGCGCGCACACACAAATTAATGATCACAGTATAATAAATCAAACTCAAATATAAATCGGTCTGTGAACTACTTCACCACGACATCTCCACATCGACACGATACGTTCGCCGCATTCACGCGCGTCATCATTGTTTGCTATTCGGCTTTGTACTGGATTATTCGCACGCCTCACAGCAAGCAGCCTCACTCTTCTTCACTCTTATTATCTTACAACTGTCAACTTAATCTGTCACCTTTCGCGCTAATTCTAAGGTCCGATATAATGCACTATAATGTTCGTCGTTTCCTGCCGTACACAGCTGTACAGTACATCGGCTGGCGAGGCGCCTTCGGCGGGCAGTGACGGGTCTCGTCTCGTTCTTGAGCCGCGACGAAAGTACCAGATCATCATTGAACTCGAGGAGGCGGTCTCCGGCGAACTGTTCACGTTCGAGTTCGAGCAGCTACAGTTCATCTCGGTGACGGCGTGGCACTCAGCCGCCGTAAAGAACTTTAAGGTCAAGCCGCACCAATATGCAAAGTGAGTCCCCACCCCCCCCTAAGCCGCACCTATCGCAAAGAGAGCCGCCCCCCTGACGACCACATTAACCGACCCCGCCGGTCTCCGTCTCACATATTCGTTCATTTATAGGCGCCGACACAACAGAAAACCTAGTTACAGTTACATAGCTTATGAATAGCTAGTCTTAGGATGATAGCGTTTTCGATGCAGTAGCAAAGCGATCGCGTTGCGCTTGCGTTGCCTTCCCATAGGCACCTTTTTCTCTCGACATAGTAACGTTGTCGACTCAATTAACAAAATAATAAACCAAATACTTAATTAAAAAAAATATATATATATATATTGTAATTATCAAGTAGTTGGTTTATGCACATTTGTAGTACAGCTTTACTACATTACTTTCGAAAACGGTATTTTCGCTTTCGTACACTGTTGGAGGTGATACAGATCACACGATTCACCACATAGCTTGCATTCGCGCTCGGTCGTTATTTCGTGAAACCTACTTTGTGTACATATGAATTCCATATTGAATCTATATTTTGCAAATCCGGTAACGAAGTTCCTGTTATTACAACATGGACACTTCCAGTAGTTTGTGGCCATCGCTCTTCTCTTATAGAGACGCCAATTAAAGTCCGCAAACGCATGCTCCCGCTCAGCAATAAATAATCGTTAAAGGCCTCTGTTCTCGGTAAGGTATATGTGTCTCTAAAGTCCTCCACAAAGAGTGGTGTCGAGGCCAACAGATAGACAAGCCGGTTGCGGCTAGTGTGGTGGAATACTAGCGCTCTTTTTAGAAACCTTTACGATCCTCCATATCCTCTAGAGGATATACAGGATCGTAAAGGCTCGTCATCGACTAGCCAACAATTACCAATACATTGTTGATGCTCACAACTATGTGCGCATCTATCTCTGTGTAACGCGCACACCCGTCTTCCTAAGGTTCCTTATATATATATATATATATATATATATATACAAGTTAATTTCACCAGAAATGGGTATACATATATATATATATATATATATATATAAAAGGTACTTTCATCATATATATATATATATATATATATATATATATATATGTTATTGATACAAGTTTATTTTACCAGAAATTGGTAGATATTGTCTTATGTTCGATAACATTATGTTACATCTGTCGTTCAAGTATCGTTGTTTTTTTAGCGGTTTACTAGAATACCTTTAGTGAACATTAAGTAACGAAACACAACACTTACTAGTGATTCTATGACAAGACGACAACTTCATGTGTGCATATCGTCAGTGAGTGATATCGACATCATTCGGCATCGCCTAATACCAACCGTGTCGTTTTTGACTTTTCTGTGCTGAATTGGCGATAATCTGTGCGACAGTCCAACACGCACCCGTCCTGTAGATGAGGTGGACGCGGCTCTTGGCGCACGAGCGGTCCCGCCGACATTCCAGGTGCTCGACGAGCGTGGCCATGTTGTCCGGGATGCGCTCAACCCACACGCTGTCAACATTCTCTGCAAGCCGCCTCAGGCGCATGGAAGCGCCCGTGTACATAAGCTTGGTCAGCATACATGCATCACTTATATATATATATATATATATATATATAGCGTCTGTTCAACTAACTTCTGCTTTGTGGCGGACAAGAGTTGCATTTTCTTTCAGGAAATAATCATTTTTATTTACTGCTCCTTTAAGTGCTACAATATGTGCGGCATAGTTTGCAGTTAAGTGACTTGTGCCACAAACGTCATTTTTAAGCAAATTATGGGTACTTCAGAAAATGAGTTGTAGCCTGATAGTCCGCCCTTGAGTTTTGAAATTGAAATCGCAACCTGTCAGCCTTACCGATGTTATGCCTATTTATTTTGTTTCGACAGATATTTCTCATTATATGAATCAACTATTTTTTTGTTAAATTTTCCGTAAGGCTAACGCCCGTGTACGTTTTTTTCAAGCCATCTTGCTCGGTTTTTTTGCAAACTATGTTTAATTATTTCATCTAGATAAAGTACTTACAACTTGTAGCTTACTATTTCTTTACCTGTGGCATGACGAGGCGTGCATAGGGCTAGGCAGAAGACCCGTGAAATAGTGGCGTAAAATATGTCATTTACATGATGATTCTTTCTACGGTACCAAATTCGCTATGTCTAACCGATTGCTGAAAGAGATCCGTTGGCTTCAAGTTCTAATTCATCAAAGTGATGAGTCTTCATCAAGCTTGTAGCGTGACGAGCCGTTCCTGATCTAGCTGAGGTTTGGCGGCACACTCGGAAGTCAAGTTTAGAAAAACCGGCCAGAATCGTTACGTAATTGCGTCAAATTACGGGAATTTCAGGAATCATTCATGACGCGGGAATCTCGTCGAATGGCGGAGGTGATGACGACATACCGGCGCCCGTGTTGTCTGCTCCATCGGGCCATGAAACCCAACGAGCGCTCCGCCTTCTTCACGAACCATCGACTCCAGGTCTTGACGACGATGACGACGACGACGCCAATAAAATGTCGTGAGGTCAACCCCGTGAGCTCAAGGTGTTTCACTAAGAACTTAGAGGACCTTGCGCTCGACCTTGCAGCAGCCGGCGCCTCTCCGGCTTGGAAGGATGGGATCCCACACGATCCCATAAGCAGTGACCCCCTCAACTACCTTTACGCAGCTGACGCGATAGTCACCGAAGTTTCGGCTCGAATTCGGGCGAATTCTGAAGCGACAGTGACAGCGAAGCACGCGTTAATTTTGCCCAAGATAACATTTCGCCAGGCGAAACGTGTTTTCGTTTTTGTATGAGCTTGTTTTTTGTCGTCAATATGATTTTCCCGTTGCCCTCTCTGTCAAGGACCTGTACGGGCTGGTCGAAGCGCCGAATAAACACTGATATGCATGCCGTATATCCATTTGGTGGATGAATACAAGATGTGAACACACTCGATTCCGGCCGTCGCGTGTTGTCAACTTGCAGTTTTAGACAAATTATGTTATATACATATATACGCATTACGATATATATAGTAATTTTAAATTGTTGATATGAATAAATACATTTGCAGTGCGCGTAGTCTTCTGACTATGACATGTTTTATTATGCGTTACATCTACAAACCTAAGAGGGCATTGCGCATTACATCTATACACCTTATAGATACTTGTTAGCTTTCATTGTTGCGGCCGTGCGTTCTGAGCGTTGAGTTTGCAATTTCCATGCATGATTAATACATACTCTTATTGGTACCTAATCCTCCCGACTTCGATCCCGCTGATGAACCGTATGGAAGCGCGTTACACTGTACGTATATTATAGGAAGGAATATATGGAAGGCAAGGAATATATGTATGTGCCAGGATTGACATTTGCTAATGCCTCTCTAGTCCACAGCGCAGGGTTGAGAAAGAAGTTAGAAACAATACAAAGAGAGGTGATAAGATTTGCATTGGGTTGCCGTTTTATTTGCGCCAGGGAATTTCTTGAGGGGGAAGGGGGAATGTCAACATTTATACAAAGGGAAGTACATAGTAAGCTTAGATTTAGTAGTAGGATTGAAAATGTCACAAATACAAGATGGGTTAAACAGATGCAGCTGGTAAAGACGGCACTTAGGATTAAAACGAAGTGGGATCGCAGAGTAGAGTTCGCAGCTATTTGGGTACAATTGTCAGCAATGGGCGAGGGTATCAGAGAAAATGGTGAAATTGAAGGTAAACAAGTCATATAAAGACAAATGGAAGTAGACTTGGAATATATGGATGCGTAGGTAGTTGAAGTAGACGTGGATTATATGGATGCGTAGGTAATATATATGCTGCCGCTCTAAGCGCCCCTGATATAAAAGGGTGACATGTGTATTTAGGGAAATAAATGAGAGAGCTTTATTTATATAGCTTCGCTATGTTAGCACTTTGGAGTGGACAAATGTCTCCGCTTGTTAAGTAACATTTAAGTGTTACAGCGAGATGTAATTAACTATCAACACTAGGGCTTGTGGGGAGCGCTACCAGTCGAGCTTATCCTCGAGGCAGCCCCTCATTGTGCCCATTATTGCTGCCGCATTGCCGCGTCGAACTGCCAGCGATAGTCGCTGAAGTAGAAACTCAAGAGCTCCTTTTTCCCCTGTCGCCAGTTCAATTTGTTTGCCAATCTTCTGTAAAAGCGACCATGCCTCAGGGCCGGCCCCCCGAGTGTCTCGAATACTAGCGGCACGAAAATGAACTCGTTTGGCGAGCTGGGCATATTTGTTGGTCTTTAGACGCTCAGCCTTGCGTGCTGCGGAGCCAGCGGAAGATGCACTGGCCTCCAGGTTCGACGGGGCGAGCGTGTCGGTGATAGTCGCATCCCAAACAAGCGCCTTTCCCCTTTCAAAGGGGATAAGGGTGAGACCGTCTGGTCTCTTTCCATCGCTTCTCAGGAGGCCGGCGGGCTCTCGGATGCACGGTATTAGAGCGGATCTGAAAGCCCTGGCTGTAATCTCATTAACCTCGCTATGACGGCTTTGGCGTCCTTCGCTTCTACTGCTTCTACTGTGCATTTAGGTATACATGCCAAGCGAACAATAAATCAATCAATCAATCATATTACATAATTTATGGGCATTGTGGCTTGCGGCCTTAGACAACTGCGAACGTACTAGCACGTATCGGAATGGGCAAATAGTTGTTCCATGGGAAAACTTTCTTGGAATCTTGTCCGTCCCTTAGACTCCCCCTCTGAGACACTTCGTGAACATGGCTGGTACAAGTGTATGCGCTACCATACACTTGTACCAGCCATGTTCACGATGTACCGCAGAGCGCGCGCTTCAGGAATGCAGGCATAATCCGCTCGAGCTTTTCGAGTTACGCCGACGAGAGATGATCCCAGTTGACCTGTATACCGTAGCAGTCGTAATATGACTACTAATCAATTTTTTGTCTGGAGCAGCCTAGTATAATGCATCTAACTACATTGTTAAGGACAGCTAGGTAAAGTAAGGTTGTTGTACTTGCAGATATGCCAGAATTCAAAGTACTAGGATTTGTCGATCCGTTCTCGTATGTATGTATGTATATATATATATATATATACAAGGTGGGTCAACCCAGATTGACTAGATTGAAGGGCATTGTAGATTTCGTAAAAATAGCAGATAAAAGCGGACATACTAGCGAGTCCTTCCTGCTAGTTAATTTTTTTTTTGCAAATACTCCTCAATGTGACTGTCTTCACTTGCTAGCCAGGGTTGAATGTCGTTCAGTTTTTGACTAACCAACTTCCTGTCTTGCAAACGCACATTTTATTCAGTAGAATCCGGTCAGCCATACCAGTATACGAATATCGCAATTTCGCCGTCACTCCTAAACATGACACTTCTGCCCCCCCCCCCCCCTTCACTCAGAGAAATGCTTATTTTAACGAAGTCTGCAAAACCCTCAAGTCTAAGAAATGTAAGTTGGGACACTATATATATATGTATATATTTATATATATATATAGCCGTCCTAGTGGTATAAGACTAGGCTACCGTAACGGAGGCGGGTTTTCTTTGTCGGATCGAGTCAGGCACTATTTTAGCTAATGAGAACGGCTGAGGTAGGGAGCTGAGAACACAGCCATGCGTGCGAACTAGCGACACCAGCATTGACTACGCGCCACTACGCAACTAAGCAAGGGGTCTACTAACGTTAGTAAAAGGTACATCGTAAATATACACGTATTTACTCGTATATATGTGTGGTGGCATGAAGCTAAATATGTTTAGGATTAGCACAGTCAGGAGGCCTGAAGACCGTATTTTATTGAGACTCATTGCTGCCAAAAGTATTGTTAGCATAACATATTTTCTTCGAGGGAGAATGGATCTCTATTTACATAGAGAACTACATAAAACCTCTTTGAACTAACTGCGCTCAACTTTTCAATAGAGACCAGACAGCGTCTGATCAGTATCCCAGCTCGCCTACCCTTTCGGCTCTACCTGTCTCTCAGGCCATTTCATGTTCATTCGTGGACTAAACTTCCTAATTACACAACGATTGGCTATATAGCAATAAATTTGCAATCGCTGCTGCTGCTGCCACTAGTGCTACTATTATCGTTATGTTATCATACACAAATGCATGCAAGTGCCCCCTTGACTGTTAGCGTTTACCTATATACCGTACAGAGTACTATCTTGGCTTCAAATATATATATATATATATATACAGGTAGTTCCATAAGTTCTTAGAATGAGCTTTTTAGAATTCGAATTTTGGCGCGCTTCCACCGCTATTAGGAACTGCAACTTTTCGACTGCTAGCACTCAAAATATTATGGTGATTGGCCGTTGCGATTTCGTTTGATAGCTTTTCCCGTGCAACGTATCGGCGTGATTTTTAAAAATGAAGAAAAAATAGTTTCAAGTGGTTATCAAGCATTTTTATTTCAAAGGTTGGAATGCGACCCAAGTAAAAATTGGGTTGGACGAGACGTACGGTGACTCTGCGCCATGTTTTGCCACTGTTTCCAACTGGATTAATGTGTTAAAAAGAGGTCGCAGGAGCACCGAGAATGAACTACGTCCAGGAGGCCAAAAAACGGCAACTGATGAGGAAAACATAGAGAAAGTGCGAAACATCGTTGGCACAGATAAGCGAATGAACATTAAGGAGATAGCGGAGGCATTAGGAATTAGTTTAGGTAGTGTGCACATTATCCTATACGAAAACTTGAAGATGAAAATGCTCAGAGCAAAATGGCTGCCGCATTTGCTCAACCAAGGCCAGAACGACGCGCGTGTTTCCGCTTCACAGCGAAATTTGGCCAAGATGTCGATAAATCCGTCGGATTTTTGGCGCAGATTCGTGACCGTCGAGGAAAGCTGGGTCCATCACTACACTCCCGAGACCCAAGAAGCATCTTGCCAATGGTGTGCACCTGATGAAGGACCTCCGAAGAGGGTGCGGACAACGGCATTGACCGGAAAGGTGATGGCTACAGTTTTTTAAGACCAACGTAGAATAATGCTGGTCGACTACCTTGAGAGCGGTAAAACGATCACAGGAGAATATTATGCAAGACTGTTGGACTGCCTTTAGCAAGAACTCATCGTGAAACGGCCCGCTTTGCAGAAGAAGGTTGTCCTGTTTCACCAGGACAATGCTCCTGCACACAAGTCCCGGCAAGCATCGGCAAAACTGGCCCAACTGAGGTTCGAACTTATTGAACAACCTTCCTATTCTCCAGACCTGGCCCCCTCTGATTATTTCCTCTTCGAACATTTGAAGAATAGTCTCGGTGGAAAGCGTTTTTCCAGCAATGAAGAGGTTAAGGCTGCTGTCAATGCCTATTTTCAGTCTAAAGACGCGGAATTCTACTTAAGAGGTATAAAAGCTCTGAAATCTTGGTGGGAAAAGTGTATTGAGCATCTCGGGGAGTATGTCGAATAAGATAAATTTAAAAAAATGATTTGGAAAATTCTTGGTTTTCATTCTAAGAACTTATGGAACTACCTGTATATATATATATACAGGGTGTTCCTATTTGTGTGTCCAAAACGCTAGGGTATGGTCAAACTCGGTGAGAAAATCATTTTTGCCAATGGGTGGAAGCCGGGAAAACGTTTTGTTTAGGAGTGAGGATGAAATTTATAAAAGCAGTTATTCTGTCTTTTTTCTCCTACATAGTTGTGCAAAATCTACGTTTGCGGGAGAACCAGTCAACGCACAAAGGAACCGATCATACCGGCGTGTTAAGCACACAATAAAGTATACATTACTAGCTTGCGTAGCAAAAAGCGAATACCCAGATTAAGGAAAGTCATAAAAAGTCAAAATGTTACGTTAAGGCTTTTTTGTGCAACATCGTAATTTTTTCCGTTACGACCAAAAATGCACGTCCAAAAGACTACTCTCAGGCAATAGCAGATTTAATGCTCACTACATTCATACCAAAGTGATGGTGCTGCGTTACGTAGTTGCCAAGCAACTAAGCTTTTTCGACAGTCATATCGAAAGCGAAGGCATGCATACTTGCATAGGGTGTATGAGAAAGTTAGGTACATATTTTGAGGTTTGGTAGAACTCAGCAAGAGAATATTTTTTTCTAATGGAAAGAGGGGGCGGAAACGTCTTGGCAAAATGCTACGGTTCTGGACGTGAAAACTTCAACGTGAAACATATTAACTATGACTGTCGAAAAAGCTTAGTGACTTGGCAAATACGTAACGATGTTGCACAAAAAAGCGTTAACGTAACATTTTGACTTTTTATGACTTTCCTTAATCTGGCTATTCGCTTTTTGCTACGCAAGCTAGTAATGTATACTTTATTGTGCAGGATTTTCCGCCAAACACGCCGGTATGATCGGTTCCTTTGTGCGTTGACTGGTTCTCCCGCAAAAAAAAAAATTGCACAACTATGTAGGAGAAAAAAGACAGAATAACTGCTTTTATAAAGTTCATCCTCACTCCTAAACAAAACGTTTTCCTGGCTTCCACCCATTGGCAAAAATGATTTTCTCACCGAGTTTGACCATACCCTAGCGTTTTGGACACACAAATAGGAACACCCTGTATATATATATATATATAATTATAAAAACAATTAATATATATAATTGTTTTTACGCTTTGACAACTACACTTTAGACGCTCGTAATGAGCTAAGTTGCCTGTGGCACGATATCGTCTAAATGCATCTATAAATATACATATATATATAGAGAGAGAATATATATATATAAGCATTACTGGTATATATGTTGGGAATTGTGGTTACAGTACTCGCACTGCTCGTGAGCGGTAGTAATAATGACGTCGCCGTAAGTCGCCTAACGACTGTTGGCCTAGTCCACACGTGGGCATCAATGCAGCCGTATAAATTGCGTCGTCTGTTAGTTAGTCAACGACCAAAGACGACGTTACGAGAAGATTGCTGGACTCGGTTTAAATGGCTGGTGGTCTCCCGACGTGGCAAACACTTGCAGATGACGCACGTACGGTGTAAGAAATATCGCCTAGATCGAGGCAAGAATCATTATATATATATATATATATATATATACATATATTTAATCGAACCATCTTCTTTGGACGGCAAATTTGTTTAAATTCTATAATTCCTCACTGAGCTTTAAATGTTCATATTTAAAAAATGTAAAAATAATTTTACAGAAAAGGCTATCGCCCGTGTCTATATATATGTATATAATTCCGTTAAAATTAGCGCGTGCTTTATCCAACTTTTTTAGCCCGTATCTAAATGAAAACAGATGTTTAGATAAACATTTTTTTTCAAATATATCACATTATATGATATCCCTATCTAAGTTGTTCAACGCTTTCTTAAAAGCGACAGTGAGCGAGTTTACGTTAGCATGTCAAAATTTGTTAGACTTCCGCTCTGTCGCTTCCAGTAAATATAAATTTAACGAATTAAAATAGGGACAGTTTGGCAGTCTGCAAAACACGCACGTAAACTTATTTTGTAATGTTTTACTGGTTTTATACTGAACGATCAGCCTTACACCTAAAACTCATTGTAAAGCTACACTCCAAGGCTAAAGAGAACACATTGTAAATTTGCATCAAACGTTTGGTATCCGTGTGGGCACGAACAGCCTTAAAAGTATGCAAACAGAACCCTCGCTGTTGAACGAACGAATTGTACCTGGGAAAGCCCGGAGCTCATAATAACGGTTATGGAGAAAGCCTGGAGAGAACTTATCAATGCGGCGGAAATGAATCAATAGGGCCTGTCATACTAAGTGGTAGTGGTGGACCTTTTTCCGGTACGGCTTGCGAGGACGCAGAATCGGTTTCTAACAACCCCAATACACATACCACATACACATACCATGCCGTTCTCCTTCAATCAGCTCTATCCCTGACCATCATCCCGTAAGTCTACCTGCGGTTGGATGGCATCCCCCTATCCAACCGCAGGTAGACATGCGGGATGATAGTCAGGGATAGAGCTGATTGAAGGAGAACGGCAGAGACGCCTCTCCCACGGCTTCGATGTAATGCCAAAGTAATACCGAGCCTGGGGGGGTGGGGAGGAATCCGGGTTTAGTAGGTTTGCGAGTCTCACACTAGTCACGCAGGCTGCTAGTGGCGCATGTGCATCATGCATTTCCCAAAACCTCTCAGAGAAAAAAAAAACACAAGTCATCAAGTGATGGGATCTCCTGGAGATTGTCAGGCTCTTGGCTAAAAGTTGTTCCAACATAACAAAGGAGCTAGCGGATACTGCTTCGAGAGGGGCAATAGCTTCCCCGGTGGCAGCGCGCGACTGGTTGTTATATCGAAACCAAGCAGCGTCACGGGCCCATTGCGTACAGGCCGGTCTGCCTGCCGCTGATGGCTGATGAGCAAAATCTTGGTGGTATGACTTAGCGGCGAATTCGAGAATTGCCAGGCGGCCTTCTCGAACTCCCAGCACGGGTTCCGCCTTGGACGTTTTACACTCCATTATGCTGTCGACGCCTCAGGTGGGTTCTGCAATGTATGGAAAAAGATGACACGCATTCCACGACACGGAGCCTTGTGCTACTGGTACTCCTGGGTGTACGAAATTTCTTTAGTACGGCGACTGGAGCGTCATTGTGTGTGTTCTGACGTGGAAGGGTAAATCCGCCTTCCTTCGGCGCACAATCTCGTACTATTTGGAGGATAGAGGCTCTATCGCTGTGGCCGCAACTACAATATCACTTGCGCTCTACAAGGCTCGGTCCTGTGCTCCGTACTCTGGAACAGAGCCTGCGACGGGTTAAGATATGCCAAAATGTCTAGAGACGCCGGGACTTTCTGAACGGGTGGAGTCCTTAGTTTTCGCAGATGACTTCGCGCTTCTGGTGACCGGGCAAAATTAGGAAGCCTGTAGGAAAACGATGAATGCGGCGTTTAATCTAGTAATCGCCTGCAAGCTCACCGCCTCTAACTAACACCCCAGAAGGCTGAGACGTAATACCTCATTGGGCGAAAAGGAAAACACGGAATTAACATCTCGCTGGACGTCTTCCGGGCTCGAATAAGGGGGGAGATTAGACATTTCGGAGTCATGCTCACGGGCTCCTCACACATCAAATATAAACCCAAGAAGGTCAGAAAGCCTTTCGGAATCTGACGAAGATTCTTTCACGCATGGGCGGTTGGCATATATAAATATATATATACATTTGCGTGGAAGTTGTGCGGAAGCTCTTCGTGTTTGCTTGCAATAATAAAAAACAAAATTTCTGGACAGTTTGGTCTCATTTTCATCGTGGGTTATAATTCGTCCGCAGAATGTTTGTACGTTAGGTTGTAATGTAGTTTACCGTATCAGCGGAAACCGCACATAAAGTAGGTCTCTTTATGTACGGTTTCCTTTTATTATGCTTTTTTTTTATTATAAATAATTTCGCTTACCAGTGTACTAACCGTAGTCTACGAACACGTTATTAAGCTGTTTTGGAACAAGGCTTGTAGTAACAGTAACGAAAAGTGTAATGTCCATTCAGAATAATCCGGACTTTGATCTCTAGCCGCCCGGTACAAAAGTATATAACTCACTCTAAAGAAATAGTTTAATTCTAGAGATTTGTTTAGTAAGTATTATGGTTGTTTTCGTAATACAAACAACATCTACTGGCTGTCCGTATTCGTCAGCAGACTAATTGTTATTCTCTAAAAAATCAGCGGAGAAATGCGCTTGTTGCTGACTGTAGCCAGTTTGAAGTCGCTGCATCATCAGAATTCTGCCGATGCGTCGTGGTTGCAAAGAACCCCAACTGCGCGAAACAGGAAAACACTATTCGGAAACTAAACGAGGGCTTCTAGGTGATCCTTTTTGGGTTAATGCGGTTAGAATAACGTCGTCGCCGTCGTCATCAGCCCACCGCTTTAAAACGGACTCGTAGAGGTCGTGCGGGGCGGGCCCGCTGAGCCATTAATGGCATCGAAAACAACGAGATTGCCTTTCGCTGGGCGGGCGTTCTGGGCGTCACGAAATCGGCCCTCAGCACAGCTGGCTGTCGTGGGTAGCGATCGGCCGTTCGCGTCTACGGCCAACCTAACTGACCAACAGCGACCTCAACGAGCGAAGCCTGATCACTCACTGAAGAGATCCGATGTTTGTTGGCGAGTTTTCGTCGGAGGACTACGTAAAGGCGGGCCTGGAGTGCATCGAAATCGCCAGAGACAAGGACATTGCAAAAAGGGTAAGCTTTCCGAACGATTCCGAACCTACCGTTCGGTCGGAACTTCTTACATGCGGGACGATGCAAATTAATGATGCGAGTTATGAGTCATTGCCCTGGCGCAACGACCTGATTCCCTAAAAATCCTGAGTCAATCACTTCGGCAGCATCACGTAATGATGTGCTTGTAGGTTTTCCAACTTCTTGCTTATTGTTATTACCCTATTAAACATAGGATATATATATATATATATATATATATATATATATATATATATATATATGTATGTATAGAGAGAGAGAGAGAACAAATGAAACATTTAATTACATAGGCATTTCCAAGGAGTCAACAAATCAATCGAATTACTAAAGCGTTATGTACCGAAAGCAGAAGAAACTCTGACACGATGTAAGTACGCCTCAACTTAACCACGAAGGTGACACTGACACGGAGGTCTGCTTTGTCCGATGCTCTTTATGCTCTACCTAAACGCACTGAAATTCAGGGTGCTTCACAATAGAGCATGCTTCTGAAATTTCGAAGGTCTTCTGGAAGGGGTGGCGGTACCAGCGCCCGTGTACGCAAATCCAGCTTTGTGCAGTCGGGACAAGTCTGATAGGCAAGCTAAGGGCAGCTTAAATAGCGGTTGGTAGATTTAATGCTGCCAAATGTTAAGTTGACAGCGCATAACACGGAAAGCGCGAGGAACAACTGGTCTACCTACATTCCGAGTCAGGAAAGACGTGATTTCGCCGCGCGGGAGGAACTGCCAACGTGCAGTCAGTCGTGTAGTGAAACTACGTGAAAAATAAATAGGAATCAGTGTTGGCGAATCCGCGCAATTTGACTGTTTTCCTTCTACGGTTCCGTTGGCAACATATCGGCGTCATACGTCATATCACCGAAGCCAGAATGAGGAGCGAGGGTAGGGAAATACCTATACGAGAATGAACCTGAATCCCCGTTTGTAGAGTTTGCTATGTTGAGCAGACAAGCCACGGACCAGAATTGAGAAGCTCTGGATTGAATTGGGGATAGACCCTAACTGCGTGCGGTCGCGACTTTACACTGCAATCGTGGTATACACTACCACCCCCACCATCACACCACCCCACGAGATCACATGTTGCCGATAACTGCGGTTTGGAGCGGGACATGAACGTACATTTTCCCGCGAAGCACGTTTCTTTTATTATTATTATTATTATTAATATTATTATTATTACGTTGTATAAAGGGGTAACGCAGGATCTCCTCGAATGGGTACAATGCGGATCAGAGCCTATCGTGATTAAACCTGTTGTGCAAACATTTATGCTTCAACCATGTGTAGTAAGATAAAGCGCTAGTATAACAATAATTATGTCACTGCAATAATCTATAACCATGTTCGAGCATACCAACATCGCCGCAAGGGCATTGTTGGAGAAAAAAATCGCACTGTGGAAGTGGATACGCACGCAAGGTGCTTCTACTGGGTATTTCCTCCACTGTGTGCATGTTGCTTGGAGTTGCCAGCCGAAACTTGCCAGCTCTAGGATGTTGTATTATGCTTACCACTGCCATCATTTATACCTAATGGCTAGACGTGCGGCCACGGTCGTCGTGCAGAAAATCTCAAACTCGACGCACGCGTATACGACAGCTTTAGTATCAGGAAGATCTAACTGCTTGATCGATGACACCGACTTGAGAGCTTCTTCTCGTCGGTCCTGGCGGAGAAATGGCGCGTTTAGGCGGTAACTCGCATAATGCACTGCGTGCTTGCTGATTGTTTTTTTTAAAGCTGCTTCGTGTAAGGCTAATGCCCGTGTACTGTTTTTTTCATGTCATGACTGAGTTTTAATCTACTCCGGCATTCACCTTGTCTAAATTGGGAACCAATTTTAAGAGTGGCCGGTCTGGGTCTTGACCCCAGGTCTCCGCAGACCCCCCCCCCCCCCCCCAGGCAAGGCAAAGACTTTGCCACTAAGCCATCTTGCTCGGATCTACTCTCTACACGAAAGCTGTTCTTCGATTATATGGCGGCGTGGTCCTGGGGGACTGGTACGCTAGTCATGGCTGTCACCTAACGGGGTAGTGTCGCCAATTCGATCAACAACTGTAAATCGAAGTATCGTTGACAGCAATGCTCATTGAGAATAGATGACAGATAGAGCCATACCGTTGACGAGTCAGCGACCATTCTGTTACAACGACTGTTTGGGAGACCCTCAATACGTCAAGGCGTCTGGCCCTCGGTGTATTAGGATGATCTAGTGGACGAAGGATAGTCTAGAAAAAAAAGATTAAAAAAAACAATTCTAACTTCGAAAATGGAGTGCCGTTGCGTCGTAGAGGTTGTGTCCTCTAAGAATGTCTGCAATTCTGGAGACCGACTGGGAGCTGCGAGCTGGGAACAGGCCTGTGTGTGTGCGCCTTCAGCCTGAACAAAAGATGAGAGAAAGATTGAGGGCTGCGTTGTAATTTTTGTTTCGTAAAAGAGTAAGTTCCCAAAACTCGATCGAGCCATAGAAGAATACACTTTCTCGATTGACAACAAGTTCATGGTTTCACCACCATTGACAATGGAGTTCGCCGTCATCACTGAAGGGCCGGTGTATAGCGTGTAGCTTTGCTGATCGCGTTCTCCAAGGCGCGGTAAGCTCGTTTGGTGACAACCCAAGCACTTGGGGTCAATGGAAACCCCACAAAACTTACACGTCGAGTCGACGTGTACGGCGCTATCTTCTTTTTCTATATAAAGCAGTTAAGCGTCAAACCGTAGCAGCGTTAGCTTCGGGCGTGAATTGTCTTTTCGTAGGGTGTCATGAGTCGGCGTGATGACACCTGCAACGTATATTATTATATATACGCACGCTATACACACGCACTCGCCTGTAAACCGAACGTGTACTATTGATTCTGTATAGTCTACATGTAGCCAAACATGAGTACGAAAATATGTTCGTCTAAGTAGTTTGTCATCGTTTGTCCTTTCTTTAGGTGGGCACGACAAGCGAAACGTTGATGCAGACCGTAGATGACGCATTTGGCAGACAAGTTACAGACTTAGCTACCAAGTCGCTGCCATGTGAGGAAGTTCGAAATGTGTTCCTCATTTATTTGCGTGCCGATATCGCGCGGGTCGAGGGCGTTCCTTCGCTGGAGCCCGAAGAAGGATCGGGCAAAGGAACGTACCAAGTGGAGATTACGCACACGAACTCCGGTGAGTCTGTGTACTCGTCGTGGGCAGACTCGCCTGAGTGGAAGGAGGGCTTTCTGCTCGGACCCGTTGGACTCCGAGATGTGGTGAAGATTTCGTTGTTCTGGAGGAAAGCATCAAAATACGGTCTTCTGCTCCGACGAAAAAAGTGCATCGGGCTCGTCATGGTGCTCATATCGGCTGTTCCCGTGACAGACTCTGTCGTACGGCGTTATTCTTTCGGCAAGTCGCGAATGGAGCTGGTGGCCGGCTTACGCCTGTGGCGGGATCCGGACATAGCGTATAGCTCGCATGTTGTCGTTATGCTCACTCTGCTGAAGACGCCCGAACGCGTCGTTGGCACAACGAACTGGGGCAATATCTGGACCGCCGAAGAGACGGCCTTTTTGCAGGCGCATGCAATTGGCCTACCGAAAGCCGTCACGCTAACTGCCCGATTTCACGCATTGATCGTATCATCGCAAGGAGTGACGCCGAACTTTCCTCTGTTGTTCGAAACGCTGTCTGAGCTACGGAAGCTGGGCTGTCATTCACTTCAAGCTCGAGTGGTCCAACTGTGTCGGAGGCTTAACGACATCATTCACAGTGGGCTGCACAAAAAGAGCTCGATGTTCCAATGCGAGAACCAGTTTGCGCGGTTACAGTTGACTGCGCTGCTGGGTTGTTGCGAAATCATGGAAGACTTCGACCTGTCGATGTCAAAGAACCTTATCAAGGATAAGGTCATTACCCAGAGCACGATCTACTTCAATGAGTGGCTGGAAACGGTGAAAAAGGGCAGTGACAATGTTAAGCTCTCGGATGTACTTAATATGATAATGGTCTCATTTGTCCACACATTCGGTGAGTTACGAGACACGATTAATTCAATGTGGGGCGATGAGCTTCGCGAGTACCTAGCAGATCCAGCCAGGAAGTTTATTGTTTGCTTCCAGAATCTGGGCGACGGCCTGGACCCCGAGGAGAGTTTCCAGACGTACTGTGCCGTTGTGAAGTTCTGCAGCTACTTCTACGTTCAGCTGGATGTCGCTGGACACTGTTTCTCGGTCGCTACCATCCTGCAGTGGTTTGATGAGGTTAGTCAAAAGCATACTGCGTGGATTTCGAAGATTATCGCCCGCGATGACCTTTCACCGGAAACAGACGACGCCATCCACAGTTGCGCTATCCGAGATTTCCTATCTCTGATAAACGAGCGCCTGTGCTCCATCTACAAGTCACTGTCGGCCAAACATCCCCTCGTAACGAAACGATTCGCTGACACCTTGTGCGCGTGCTGTCAGTGCTTCTATGAGAAGACGCTATCAATGATGAAAAAGAAATACTTCTTCTCGACAGTGTTGAACGTCACGCACATGAGTCGGAACTTCTCCATGGTCATCAACGGTCTGTCGAAGTGCTTCGAGTTTATGCTGCGCGAAACGGTCCACATCCGGGACGGGTCACCGGCAGGCGATGCGATCGGCGATGGCAACTCGTCCATCGACGGCACGGAGAAACGACTGAAGCGGTTCTTCAGCGACGCCGTCGAGGGATTTCTCGCCCAGGTGGCGTTCACGGTACGGCGGCTGATCTCGAATGTGGCACAGGCGCAGTCGCCAAAGAACTCGCAGACGTCACTCGAGGCTCTCGGCGACTACCTGAACAAGCTTCTCAGCGGGCTGTACGATCACCTCGATCGGATGGTGTTTGCAACGATACTCGAAACCCTGTTTCGATGCTGCGTCGAAGTTCTCGGCGCCATCGCTGCCGACACCCAGAATTGGTCGCCGTACACCGAGGGCAAACCGTCGGCGTTCCTCGAGTGCGCCCGCCTCATTCGCGGCTCGTTTCATGATCCGACAGCCGCCGTTGCGCTGCCAGACGAAAAGGTCAACGTGCCAAGCTTTTTGTTTCTCGAGGCAAAGCTCGAACGCTTAGTCAATACGCCGTAGGTTTTCGCCCCCTTCCGTACGACGCGAGACGGCGAGGCGCAGAGAGGGAAGGTCGGAAGCAAATGCGGAAATGAGATGAGAACAAGAAAGCAAAACAAAACAGAGAAGTCAAACCAAACGCAAACCGGTAGAAGAAAAGCAAACGTCGTCTGACCGTTTACTTGAGCGTATGTGAATAAATTTTCTTATGATGTACTGTTGTCCATTTTCCGGCACCTCTTTACTTGAGAGCTCCGTTCCTCTGCTGTTTTTCTGGTCAGAGGGTCGGCGACCTGAAGTCATGGGGCTGTGAGCATTTAGTTCAGTCTAGCAAGAGCAATTTACTATTTCATGTTTTTAAAAATTGGCGCAAGAATTGTATGCCGATGACCTTGTGATCGTGGTAAGGTTAAGGGAGCACCTTCAGTACAACATATATACGAGACGGCCGGTAGATATATATATATATATATATATGTATCTACAGGAGAAGTTTTTTTCCAGGCCAAATGAACCATTTACTGAATGGTGTTTATGCCAGACAAGAAACCGGTGCTCGGCAGTTTCCCTCTATTTCTCCTTGTGTCGATGTCGAACCCATATTTACTACAACTATTACCTATGACAATAACGTACCATCAGCTCCAGGCTGATCGTCTCCGCACTGCCTCGCGCCGTTTAGTAGACCAGTGTTGTTTTTTTTTGCTGTGATGTGCAGTTCCTCCACATTACACTACGTTTCGCACCGAAAGGGTCGCAAACGACACAAATGCCTGCGTAAAAGGCTCAGTCCGTTTCTGTACTACATGAATAGCGTTGTTCACCCAAAGGCAGTTAGTTGTTCCTTGGAAAAGCTGTCTGTCGGTCCGTATTTGTTTTTCTTTCCGACCATGGCCATGATGATGGTCGTCGCCGGCAGTTTGGCGACGCGCCCCCTTCTATCACCCACCACAACGGCAGCCACAACAAAAATAATAACAACAACGACAAATAACTACTTACTTCGATTTCGAGTAGTTCAATTTACACGAAAGCGTACATATGTCGAACGTGTGTTGGGTATACATACATCGTAGAGTATGGTGGGTAACATCGTCGCTGAACAAAGTTCACCCAAAGAATCTCTGTTCTCAATCTTCCTGGCTCTTCTCATAACATCCTCTGTTATTACCCCAAATCCCAGTCACCAGCCCCTCCACAGCCTACACTCCTTCCTCGGACCCCCTTGACCCCGTATGATGACATATCTGTGAGAGCATAGTCGTCGATGCTGCCTCGCGTTTAACCAAGTAATTAGCATAAGCAGAAAGCATTTTCTTGTGGCATCCTGCGAAATAAAATTGAAGACGAAAGGTTCTACGTCTACAAAAGTAGACGGCTAGGCGAGACGGCACTGTAGTTTATCCCTAATTACCCCTAATTACCAGTCCTTGGCGATGGCATGGAAAAATGCATATTTGTATATACGCGAAAGCTCTTCACTGTCTAAGTCAATACTCTTGCATGCTGACAAATTCCTATTCAAAGGTTTGAATGTTGATAAATGAATGCTTGTTCATTGATTTGAGTGTGGAATTTAATGAATGTCAGCTTTAGGTTGAATGATAGTGGGTCACTCTCCATTTTAAATACTGAAAGGAATCCCGCCGTAAAAGGGAGTCTCATCATGTTTATGAAAACGGAAGGAGAAGGTCAACTGGTCTGGGAGCCTTGCATTCAGTTCATTCGCCACATCAACACTGTTTATTTTCTTGTTACTGATTTGAATTGATCGATTGCAGTCGTTTAATCAAACAGCATAAGCGAGATATAGCAAGAATAGTTCTGTTTTTGCAATAAGGTTAGGGGATCACCAGGTTTCTAGTTGGTTTGTGAGTCCCACACTACCCAGACCAAAGAGTGTGCGTTATGCATTTTTGTCCCTGGCCCCTGAAAATATAAAATCAGGGGAGACATGAAGCTAAATCATGGAAGTTCGCTCACGGCATCGTCTACGTTTGAGGTTAAGGTTCAACTTGTGCCGCTGATCTGCCATTTTTTTTTTTTTTTTGTATCTTTGATTGTGATTGATTGTTCGTTTGGCTCTCAGGTGGCGAGTGCCGGGCCACTGGCAGGACCCTGGCCCGGAGGCACGCGGATCCTTCTCTGATTTTGATAGATGATGTCGGCCACTTGGCAGGAATTCTCAAATAGTAATGAATTCGTAAGTTCATATAACTTACGAATTATTATCCTACTAGTAGTTTTTGCCTGCATAGGTTAGTTTTGCAGTGTCGTCACAATATGGGTAGGCGTAATTGAACTTTGCGTAGAAATTTCAAGTGACTCGACGGTACTATTGCTGCCTCTTGGTCGGTTTCTTTCCAATCCGGCTTTCTTCTAAGAGTGTAAGATGACGCAGTAACGAGTCAGAGTGACTGAATTAGTTCAGACACTGCGTAATGTTAAAAAGGCAATGCAGAACTGAGAACGTAGACAGCGCGGCCTTGAGTAGGGTATACGTTGTATTCCGCTCGCAGGTCCGTTTTTTTCCGATCACGATGCTTTTCCCCAACCAGTTAAACGTTGTCTGCAGTGATCCACACGTGTGCATCATCGTATTCGTCTTGCTTGAGAAACTTAAATTGAGCCGTGGTGATGTTTTTTCTGGTATTATGGAAAAGTGCTGTTCTTTGTCGTTTGGCCTTGACGTGTGCCATGTGATTCGTGACGTGCGTAATTAGGATAGTGAATCTTTTTCGTGTTTTCGTGTTTGTAGTATATATTTAAGCAGCCCGGTCAAGCCACTTGTTTTTTCAACGTTGATTTTACGTTGATTAGATCGTACACTCTTGCCGCCGGTTACGTAGTACGATGTATCTGCAGACATCTATTTTTCTAGCTGTTTTTGGTTGTTGGACGGATAAACAGGGGTTCTTCCTCTGAGGCTAAAACTTTTTCGGCTGACTCTTAGCCAACATTTCGGCTGACTCTTAACCCAACGTCCACGGGTTTGCTTTCGCATTGATTCGTAAGGCGGACCCCAAAAATACAATTGTGCAACGGTGGGGGGGGGGGGGGATCGAACCCGTGCACCTGTGTGTCTTCTCTGGTCACGAGGCGCAGGCGAATGCACCCATCACGCCGCCCGGGCTCGGCTTCGTCTGAGACTGGGCAAAACCTAAATGCTCTCTATGCCCATCCTTATCGCATCCGTGGCGGCGAAAATTCCTTATATTTTATGAAATAAGCCGCAGACATACGTGTATATATACGTGTACATGTCGTGTTTATTTTTGATCTAAATAATAAACTATGTTTGCACAGTTGGGTCGCGCCGGTAGTGTGTGAAAAACTCGCCGTAAAAAGCCAGATATAAATTGCGATCTGGACTCATTTTACCGGGAGTTCGTGCCGGTGCGACCTTCCTGCTTAACACTAGAGAGCCTTGAGCGCTTAGTTGATGACGGTTTTTTTTAAATCTCCTCTATAGTCTCCAAAAGTTGTCCCTTTTTTTTGTCCGTAGAAATGGGAGAAAAAGATCGCGCGGATCTATCTCCTGCCGCCAATAGGGAGGTTTCGAACATGGAGAAATATCATTTTATATAAAATAATTCGAAATCAGTAACGATGTATGCGTCGGTGCGTTGTCGTGATGGAGTAACTAAGAGTTGTCTGCCCAGGCCTCTTGCGTCGGAGGGTCCTTGCGCAGTTATCTTAAAATTTCGGAGTAGCATTCCTTATTGATCGTAATACCAGGTGGCAAACACTCGTAGAAGTTGATTCTCTTGTTGTCAAAAAAAAAACAGTCAAAAAACTTAGTGTTGGATCTGCTTTGTCTGAATTTCTTCGATTGACTCTCTCCTTTTCGTCTCGATGGCCATGGTCTCGATGTCATAACCATATGCCCAAGACTCGTACCCTGTAATCACTCTCTGAAGCAATACAGGATCTTTTGCTACGGCCTGAGGGATTAATTCGGGCATTTCCGAATGAAATTTCGCTCATTTACTAATAATACAAAAAATTGGAACGAACTTTGCTGCCGTTTGACATAGCGACATAACGAAGTACCCGCCAGGACTGCAACAACTGATTCATAAAATATCTTCAATTCATCGGCTATTTCCCTAATAGTAGTTTGGGAATTTCTGGGTAACGGCGAAGGCCTTCCCGAATGGGGGTCATTCTCGGTCTTTTCACGACCGTCGCGAAATCTACGGTACCATATGTGTACAGTGTTTCGGGACACTGCTTGATCACCATAAGTAGTTCGTATTTTTTTCCGATATGCCCTCGATATGCATCTGTTATGCACGGTCAAGCTTTGGCCTATACGAGGTGTGTTCAAAAAGTATCGCGACTTTTGTGTTTTTTCAAAAATTATTCATTTATTCATGAATATCTATTTTGTCCCCTTCAAAGTAATCCCCATGAGATATTATACACTTGTGCCAACGGTTTTTCCAATCTTCGAAGCACTTCAAAAAACCATTTTTTTTATCTTGTTCAACTCCTCCTTCGATGCCGTCTTTATCTCGTCAAGCGTAGCGTAACGTCGTCCTTTCATGGGCCTCTGCAGTTTAGGGAACAAGAAAAAGTCACAGGGGGCCAGATCTGGGGAATACGGTGGCTGCGGCATCATTAGTGTGTTGTTTTTGGCCAAAAACTCGCGCACAAGCAACGATGTGTGAGCAGGGGCGTTATCGTGGTGCAAAAGCCAATTTTTGTTCTTCCACAAATCCGGGCGTTTCTGGCGGATTGCTTCGCGCAAATTGCGCATAACTTGCAGGTAATATTCCTTATTGACCGTTCTACCCTGTGGCAAGAACTCATGATGCACCACGCCCCTGCAATCGAAGAAAACTGTCAGCAAAACTTTCACATTCGACCGAACTTGGCGCGCTTTTTTCGGTCTTGGTTCGTGCGGCAGCTTCCATTGAGATAATTGAGCTTTGGTTTCCACGTCATATTTGGGTCGTCGCGGACAGAGTCCAACATCTCATTAGCAATGTTCATGCGATGCTGTTTTTGGTCGCAATTGAGCAATTTTGGTACGAATTTCGCGGCGACCCGTCTCATGCCCAAATCATTGATAAAAATCGAATGGCACGAGCCAATCGATATGTTTAGGTCCTCAGCAACTTCTCTAACGGTGATTCGACGATTGGCCAATACCATTTTCTCCACTTCTGTCTGAGCACTGTTGAAGTGCTCGGGCGTCCGGCACGCTCTTCGTCGTTCACATCTTCTCGGCCTTCTGAGAACATTTTGTACCACCGATAAACGTTGCTTCGGTCCAAGGTAGCTTCTCCGTATGCCACAGTCAACATTCGGAATGCATCCGCGCACTTAATTTCGTTTTTCACACAAAATTTGATACAGGTTCTTTGATCCATTTTTTTGAATAGGTAAAAATAGAAGACGATCCAAAACACGTGCAAGCAAAGAAGCTGTCAACAATTAAGTGAACATTCAAAATGGCCGAGCTTGTCGGCATAAGTGAGAGACATGAGTACTAACATAACGCCACAAAAAATCGAAATTCGAATATACGTAACCCGCGAAAATTCAAAAGTCGCGATTTTTGAACACACCTCGTATAAGGCATATTAAGAAAAAGAGCTTGTTCCGCTCAAGCTCAAGTCAACGCATATTAGAAACGATGAACGAGATCAACGATGATATTTCCTCATACGCGTGGTGTCTTTTATGATGTATTTTTGTCTTTTATAATGTATTTTTGTCTTTTATAATGTATTTTTGTCTTTTATAATAGTGTAAGTGCTTCACCCAATGTACGCGATATACAATGATTCAAATTAACTCTACGAGAATTCAATTCACGTGTTCAGACATCATGCATTTTCTGCAAATAAAGTGATTAATAAGACACACAACCTAATGCTTAAACTGTATAATAATGCCACCTGTTTATTACGAAATAAATTGTCTTTCATTCTGATACTACTAGTAATCGTAGTAGCATTATTAATAAGTAATAATTATAGCAATAGTACGTTAAATTTGTTGTTATTGGCGTGGATACAATGATTTCTACATACGAATTGATGCATTCCTATCCTAAAAGCTTTCTATACAACAGTTGATACAGAACTATCGCGCACAATTGCTTCAACGTGTACTAACGGGCAGTATTAAAAGAAAATGTGTCAAAACGAATAAGTACGATGATAG